>CM071871.1:9908558-9920150 GCA_036759665.1 Gynandropsis gynandra
CGAAGTGTGGGGTTGATCTCCAATGCTCCTTGTAAGTCTCCTTCGCAAGAACCTCCTCCTTCTCTTTACTCTCTCTCCTCGATCAAGAACTGAAAACTGAGTGAATCCGCTCGACCTCTCACTCCTCTCTTCTTCTTTCCTTCCTCTTTTCTTTCCTTTTCTCCCTTGTTTCCCTTTCGGCCGTTCAGTTCTTCCTTTTGTTGCAGCGGTCACCGATTGTTGTCTTTTCATGAGTTTCCATTCTTGAATAAGTTGGGCGACGTTTCCATTACTTTCTCCAGCAGAATATCACTTATTCCTCTTCTCTAAAGTCGTTTTCCTTATTGTATAAGTCCCCAACAAAGTCGCATTTGTTTTAAGACAAATTAACTTATTTAGAGTTGCAGGTGACAGACGCGACTGGTGCGGGCTGGACAAGTGACCCGCTGGGGTGCGGCGCGGAAGATCGCGCAAGAACGCGATGGAGAATGAGGCAGCCCACTCGGGCTAGAAGGTGCCCCGGCCGGGCTGAGGTGAGCCTCGGTTGGGCTGAGGCGATGCCGGCTCGGGCTGGTGCCACGGGCGTGTTAGTTCTTGCCCGACTCGTGCTCAATTTGTTGGAAAAAATCACCGTAATAAATGCCCGCTCGGGCGAGGGAGTTACCCGTGCGGGTAGAGGCTATTCCTTGCCGATTCTCGTCCTGTTTGTTTCGTGATGATCCTCGATGTTGGTACTTTGTCTCGTGCACGTCCTTTGGCTCCGAAATGAATCGAATACACATAAAAACCTGTAAGAACATGAAAACACGAAAATAAGTAAAACGGATACAGAATTATACGTAAAGCATCACATCTATATCATAAACATCTCTAAAATCGTGCAAGAAATACATATGAAAACGAGATGATCAAGAATGTTTCTAGGTTTTGGTATAAATTTAGTATCTTTTCGAGCTTATAGTTTTCGTACTAAAATTGTTATTGAGTCTACTAACGTTGTGTTTGATTAAGAGAGTCAAAACTCAGAATCACTTGTTGAAAGATCTGTACATCAATTATAAACATATAATGTCAAACATACCTGTCGAAGCTGAAGGTCCACCTGAGGAATAAATTGACAATCTAGTAGTAGGACTTACCAGAGAGAACTCAACAAGTGGAGGTGAGATAGAAGAAGAAATCAATTCAATTCAAGTACACAAAAATATTCCATATCCGATGTCATTGAGAACGTTCATGAAACAAGAAGATTGAGGAACAAACCACATATAGAATACAATGACTTGGTGAGATTCGTTTGCTTTACATCTCAACATGAACCAAAAAATGTTAAAAAGACATTGGATGATGAGTTTTGGATTAATGCCATGCATGAGGAATTAGAACAATTTGAACGTAATGATGTTTTGCATCTAGTTCCTCAACCTACTGAAACCAATGTAATTGGAACCAAATGGATCTTTAAAAACAAAACTAAGGAAGATGATCAAAACTAAAAGAAACAAAGTACGACTTTTAGCTCAAGGATAAACACAGGTTGAAGGGATAGACTTTGATGAAACCTTCACACCAGTTGCAAGGCTAGAGTCTATGCAGTTGCTACTTGGAGTTTCTTGTATTCTTAGTTTCAAGTTATATCAAATGGATGTGAAGACCGAGTTTTTGAAATGGAATCATTCAAGAGGAAGTAAACATTGAACAACCTCATGGTTTTGAGGATCACAAACATCCAAATCATGTATATCGACTTAACAAGACGTTATAAGGATTGAAACAAGCGCCAAGGGCATGGTCTGATAGGCTAGCCATGTTTCTCATCAATAAAGGATATAAGAGAAGTGGAGTTGATCAAACTTTATTTATTCATAAATATGATAATCACTTACTCATTGTTCAAATTTATGTTGATGACACCATCTTTGGTTCAACATCTCAAAAGAAAGTTGATTGGTTTGTGCAAACAATGACAAATGAATTTGAGATGAGTATGTTCGTAGAACTAAAATTTTTTCTTGGTTTGCAGGTGAAACAATTGGACGACAGAATTTTCATATCGCAAAGGAAGTATGCTCGTGATTAAGTGAAGAATTTTGAAATGGACAATAGCAAAACTGCTCACATGCCTATGTCTACTTCTACCAAAATGACAAAAGACTCCGAAGGAGAAGATGTAAAACATAAGGTGTAACAGAGCATGATATGAAGTCTACTTTATTTAACCGCAAAGTAGACCTGATCTAACAACAAATGTAGGAATTTGTGCACGATATCAAGCTAAACCAAAATGATCCCACCTTCAAGCCATAAAATGAATAATCAAATATGTGAAAGGAACTATTGAGTTTGGTATTTACTACATTAGAGATACTAATCATGAGTTAGTTGGTTATTGTGATGCAGATTGGGGTGGAAATACCGATGATCAGGAAAGCACTTATGGAGGATTTTTTTTCAAAAATAATCTTATTTTGTGGCACAATAAGAAACAAAACTATACATCCCTATCCACGTCAGAAGCGGAGTATTTTGCACTAGAGGGTTGTAGCACACAAATCATTTGTATGAATCAAATGCTATCAGACTATGGTATGAAATCTCAATATATTTTTACCAAATCTCTGGACATGAATTGCTTTGTGAATTTGAGAAAATACCTTGGTGTTTGTGAGCTTTAATTTAAAAGAAAATGGTAAAGAATGTACTTCACTATTTGAGAAATATGTTAGCAGGAGTATGCTTACGCTGATATTAAGGTGCACCCGGTATATTGGAAAGAACTTTTACTGCATAGATTGGAACAACACTCCTACACTTCGCTATCAATGAAGTACTTGAAATGTACAGTAATTGATAAGAGTGCCATGGAATTGGCTCGGGTCTAAGTGGTGAGGCGGATATCCAATTTCGACATCTTAAGGGAAAAATGTTAGTATTATAAAAAAAAGAAAAAAAGAGAGAGAAGAGCAATGATATCCAAGCATACATATGCAAGAATAAACACAAAAAAAGATGATAAAAAGAAAAAACCTACATACTCCGCTATGAATTGATCATAATAGTATACATACAAGGTAGCCTGAGTCTAAGTGGTGGAGAAATCTGTCAATTTCGACGATCGAGAAGTTTAGAGTGTTTGTTCTAAATCAGGTACAAAGTTTTATTTGGATATACTGCAGGTGTACCTGATGGATGTGTTGAGTATATTTGTGCTGATTATTTCTTTTCAATTGAGTATAAAATTTACTTCTTTTCAAAAGTTTAAAAGAAAAAGAATGAAAAGGGAATGTTTGTGGTAGTGTTTTTGAAGGGTTTTGTGATAAATGTCAGTTAAATTGAAGTGAAGTGTCACATTTCGAGTAGAAATTGTTTTTGAATATTAAATAAAGAAAATAAAATGTGATGCATTAAAAAGGATAATTAAGTTTGATACTACATGCATTGTTTATCATTTGAATGTGAAAGTTGAAATTCTTTATACGAATGGAACTCTAACTGAATGGCGTTGAAGAGAAAAGATCAATCTTCTACAGGAATGTTAAGAAGTTTAAGTCAAGTTGCTGATAAGGACTACAAGCAGTATTGTTTTCTTGATCTTTCACTTCTAAATTTGAATTTGCTTCAATTTTTCTGCGAGTCTCATGTAGGGGAGAATTTTTGTTCTTATACTCACACAAACAGGGGGAGAATGTATTAGTGCAGGCATAATTGTTACTCATGCAGGTAAACCTGAAGACATGCAGGAGAGAATAGTAATCATGGATTGATGTGGCTTGTTCCTTCAAAGATATGGATGATGCGATGATGTGTTTGTTTAAGTATAAAATAAAAAGGGGGAGATTGTTAGAGTATTATTTTGATCTTAAGTTTTGATTGAGTCTTATGTTTTGAATAGGTCAAAGTTGAACAAGTCAAAGATTAATTGGAGGATATCATGGAGAATATCAAGGAAACAAAAACTATGGAGATTTTTTTAGCAACAAACACATCAAGACCTCTATAAAAAGAGTGTTGATGAACGAAATTGAACTTCTCCATCAACAAAGATTGAGCCTTAAAAGTCAAGAGGGAGAGTGAGCTTAAACCGAGAAACAAGAATGTTTCATTTTAACTTGTGAGAGTGTTTTTACACAAATCTTCGACAACATGTTTAGAAAAAATTGGAGGATATCATAGAGAATATCAAGGAAACAAAAAATATGGAGATTTTTTAGCAACAAACACATCAAGACCTCTATAAAAAGAGTGTTGATGAACGAAATTGAACTTCTCCATCAACAAAGATTGAGCCTTAAAAGTCAAGAGGGAGAGTGAGCTTAAACCGAGAAATAAGAATGTTTCATTTTAACTTGTGAGAGTGTTTTTACACAAATCTTCGACAACATGTTTAGAAATTTGTGTGTGAATGAACGTTGAGTCATTCGGAAACCTAAGACTATTGCGTGAATAGTTTTTGGCGGTCACATATGGGGTTTGTGACGTTTGGGGCTTGGAATTTAAGTTCAAGATGAGTAGAGTCTCAGGGTGAGTATGAGTCTGTATTCAGGTGTACCTAGAAAACTGTTTAAATTAAGTAGGAAGTCCTTTGGAGTTTTGAGAAGTCCACCAAACGTTCTATCCATCTACTCTTTAATCTTTTCAGTTCCTAACACATACCAAAAGATGAATACTCTTAATATGTTACTTTGGTTTATTGTTACAGAGTAAGCTACGTTTGTGGCGTTAAATGTTGATTGTGTTCTAGTAAGCGCTCTAGGTTTCCTTAATGAATATAAAGTTTCTTTTTTATAAATTAGATTTTCATCTAACTGATTGCATGCATTAGCCAGAACCTTATATGTGGTAATTTCTTCAATTTGTGCTTTAAGTTCCCAGGCTTGTTGCTCCTTTGAAAATCCAGATCACTAATGAGATTCTCTGCTGTAAGAATATCAGTTCCCTTACTCTGCTCATGTCGTGACCATCCTTCAGTTTTAGCCTCAGTCAAGCCTTTTATGTTTTCTGTCCACCCGGTTCCCGGGTGATCCCTGAATCATTTGTTACGAAAACATGATGCTTCTCAATATTTGTATCTTCTGATCTAGCTTGTAGTTCAATAGCTTCCTCATATGTTTCGAATTCAACATCATTAGCTCTCTTTCTTAGTTTATTGGCCGAATAATTAGTTTTTTAAATGAAGATGTACCATTAGTCTCTTCTTCAGTCTTCAGCACACTTTGGGGTTTATTATTTTCCACTTTTGCGATCGACAAATCATGATTCGTTCCACTATCGTTTCATGTCCATGTTCTGCTTTGGCATATGATGAGAATGCCTCTTCCTTTTGCCTTGTGGCAGAAGGATCCTCTGGCTTCTCATTTTGTATCTCTTCATTATTTTTTGCCATCATGTTATCGACACTTTCTCCCTCCCTTAATGGTTTCTTTGTTATCTTGCTTTTGCTATATTTCTTGAGGCAGTGATTAATAATATATTGTTTCAGGGAGATCTGCTGGTTCTTGTGCCTCTTTTATCTTATCAAAAGAATCTCCTATATTCTTTTCATTGTTCTGTTTTGTGTTTACAATGTAACTCCATAAGAGATTATGTTTTTGGTTTGATAAGCTTGTAATGACATCCATTATTCTTTTTGATTTTGTTTCTAATTTTGGTTGGTGTTAGTCGTGGACACATGGCCTCGAAAAGTGGTGAATGCGAGAAAAAGAAGGTAAATATAATTTTAAAACAATTTTTTCATGTGGATTAATTTTGTTATTTGAATTACAATTTGTTGTGATAGTGATTCAATTTGGGATTTTTAAATTTTAGAAAATATTTTGGTCGGATCGGATGACTTGTGTTATGCTAGATGTCTATATGTTAGAAAAACAACCCGGTCATACAAAAGGAGGAAATCTAAGTAACATTGGTAAGAAGAACATGATTACAGAGTTCAATAAAATATTTGGAATGAAATTGACTGATGGGAAAATTAAGAATAAGATTGAAACTCTGAAGAGAGACTGTTACATCTACCGTAAGATCACTTATGGGGCTACTCATCTAGGATTTGATCCTATAAATGGAACTCTTCATGCCCCGACTGTTGGTGAAAAAACAAAATTCAGGCATATTTATAAAATTTTGTTTTTATGTACTAAAATTCACATATTTAATATTTTATTGAATTTTTTGTGCTTTTTCCTTTTCAAGGTTTATCCGGAGGCTGAAAAACTTCAAACAAACCCTTTAAAGTTCATTCCACTTTTAGATGTGGTTTGTGAGGATGTAACCATAGTGGTTGCAAAATCATGGCAACCACGACGCAGTGCAATTGATCATGTTGCACCTGTTGAAATGGGTGAAACTGAAGAAGATAACGAAGGAAATGGTATGCAATTTATGGTGCAAGGTTCTACACAAGTTCCTACAAATACACATGAGAAAGAGTCCATATAGACAGACTAGCCCAACCATCTTTTAGGTCAAATATATGCGGAATATGGGTCAAATGAAGAAACGTAAGCACACACCTAGGGAGACTACAATAGAACGTATTGCAGTAACAATGGAGGAGCGTAATGAGAATTTGGAGTGATTGATATCGAGACATGCAATGCAATAAGGGCATTCAATTGAAGAGCGTATGGCCAATGTCATGGCTGCTATCAAGGTTGTGTACCTGAATTGGTCCCTATGAGTCCTCTTTATTTGGCATCGCTTAATCTCGTAGTGACAGATGACACTATGCAGGGTGTATTTCTCGCTTTTCCGGATGAAGAAAAGTTGCCATTACATATGGTCTAAACCAAAGAGTCTCGAAATACGAAGGAATAGAAACATCCTCTTTATTGATCTATTAGATTTTTATAAGTTGTTTTTATGTTTAAGACATTTATCATATTTGGTTTTACATATGAGTTTATACTTTGGAACTTGAATGTATTATTTTCTAGTTTAAGATGTTTATTATATTATATTTCACTTTTGGATTTACTTTTGAAATTTAAATATATCTCAGGAAGAAGGAAATGAAGGTTTGCAAGCAATTGTAGAAATCATTAATAGAGACGATGGAGCACTTAATGTGTTGATTGACATAAATCCCACGAGATATTAATTAAAGGAAAAAAATCAAAACTGAACCAGAGCGAGGACTACAGATTATGCATCAACTGATGTATGAGAGTAATGAACTATGTCTTCATTTTTACGCATGAGGAAATTTTTGTTTCATAGGATTTTGAGAAAACTAAAGGGCTTGGACTCCAAGAATTTCATAAAGTGCGTGCTGAGGTGGGTTTGGGCATGACTTTGAAGATATTGGGACATAATATATCGCAGAGAGTCGTAGCATAGGATTTTCAAGTTTCTCAGTGGACCGTGACAAATAAGTTTGATGAAGTACTTACTACCTTATGTAGAGTACATGCAGATAATGTTTCATGGAAGCGAGAAGAGTTTGTTGAAATATCTTAACTGATTTGACACGATAGAAGATATTTTCCATATTTCAGGGATTGTATTGGATCATTGGAAAAAACTCATATTCTAGTACTTGCTAGTGGGAAAGACAAGATCACATATTGGAATCGTAAAGAATATACATCGATGAACATCTTGGCAGTGTGTGATTTCAGTATGAGATTTATTTACACACGGATTGGTGTTCCGGGACGTGCACACAACACAAAGATACTAACAAAGTGTGCACAACATGACGAGTTCTTTCCTTTTCTAGATTCGGGACAATATTTTTTAGTAGATTCTAGCTATCCTAATCGAAAGGGTTTTATGGCTGCTTACCAAGGTGAACCATATCATCCTAATCAGTTTTCTGGACGTCGACCAAGGACTATGCCTGAGATATTTAATAAGAGACATTATTCATTACGTTCAGTGATTGAGAGGACGCTTGGAGTTTGGAAAGGTAAATGGAAGATTTTGAAAGGTCCACTTTGTTGTAGTATAGAGATACAAGAAAAGATTGTTGCGACTACCATGACACTTCATAATTTCTTTCGAGATTCTAGTGAAGAAGATATTGATTTTAATGTTGTTGAGACTACTAAGGATTACACACCAGAACTCACTGGAAACACGTTTCCATCACGTAATGATATTGCTATTGATAGATTTTATGATGCAACTGCTGATATTTATATATCAAACGTTAAAGATGGAATAGCACGGGAAATAAAGGATACAGAGCGCTAATGTTAGAGATATGATTATATGTAATCAAAACGTTTTTTAGATATTATGTTTTATGGTTTATATGTATTTGATTTTTTAGATATTATGTTTTATGGTTTATATGTATTTAGAACTTGTTTTAGATATTATGTTTTATTCTTTATATGTATTTCAAATTTTGTTTCAAAGATTTATTATAGTTTAAATCGTAAATAAATATAAATATGTGTATATATGGGTATTTGATTATGTTTTGATAAAATTATTTTAAGTTTCTATTATAATTTATATTAATCGTATATATATATGTATATGTATTGTATATGTAAACATTTTAATAATTTTTTAATTTTTTAATTTATTTGAAATATGTGAAAATCATAATTAAAAAGTATACACTAAAAATATTTTAAATAAATTCTTTTATTAACAATTTTCTATTTTGGCAATTTTGTTCAAAACGCAATCGCAACAGTTTTCTACCATTCGCTTTTAATCGCAATCGCTATCAAACGCAACGATTCCACCATTCAAACAAAATGAGACAAAACATTGTCCATTGCTGACAGAAACATTATCAATCGCAAATGCAAACGCAGCGACTCCACTAGTCACCACTTTAGTGAGTGCGTTAGTTACCAAAGTAGCCCCCTCAAATTGATTAATGATTTAAGTTATGTATATAGATGTTTAACTTCATAATGACATTTAAGAATGATGATAAAGATTTATAGTTATTAAACGTGTAGTTATATGGTTAATCCAAAGATTTACTCATGTTCAATAACAATTGAAGTAGATTATAAACTTTGTTTAATTAACATATGATGTACATCCAAAGATGAGTTATATGTTAAAGTAACATTGTGATTAATCTTATATAAGTTGCTTGATGCATGTTGATTGTGTTTTGATTTAGCCCAAAGGTGAATTTAAATACAATATTTTAGTATATGTCATATAGTGTGAATTATTTTCTTAATTTAAAGAAAATTACATGTGAGATGTGTTTATTTTGTAGTGGTCTCCACTATGTTAAGTATGAATGCCAATGGTATCAAGTTTAATGGGCATAATTATGACGACTAGATTGAATATGTGAAGTTAAATGCTGGCCTTTTGGGACTCGATTCAAATCTCATTATGGATGAACCCACTAAATCGATTTGTACAAGTTCTGAGGCAGATAAGAAACTGTGGGAGAATTGGGACAGGTAGAATAGGATTATGATGAGCTTTCTCGAGCTTAGCATATCGCCTAATGTTAAGCCTTCCCAACCTAAGACTAAAAATGTGAAGGAATTCCTTGCTGAGATTAAAAAGTGTATCATGACATACATTGTGGATATTTCTATTGTTGCTGCTCTTGTTAATAATTTATCGACGAGAGAGACTATATCTCAGTCTATGGATGACCATATCACTCATATGGTGAATACCTAAATCCGGCTCAAAAGTTTGTATATTGATCTTGGTGACCGTGTGTTAGTTGAGTTCATGCTAAAATCGTGAAAAGGTGATGATTTCAAGAAATTTCGAAGAACTTACGACCAACTCAAGGAAAAATGGTCTCTTTCGTATACTATGACCATGGTCGTTGAAGAGGAGGCAAGGCAATAGGAAGACTTGAAGGTTAAGTTTCCCTAAGCCAATTTCGATTATCGTGGTCATCCAAATGCTGGGTTAAGTGACAGCAAAACTCCAAGTAAGAAACGAAAGAATAAGAATAAACATCCATATATGGTGCAACCCGGTAAAGGGCAAAGAAATGTTGGAAAGATTCTGAAATGCTTCTTTTGCAACAAACCTGGACACAAAAAGGGTGATTGTCTAAAAATTAAGGTATGGTTTGAAAAACGAGGTATACATTTCGTTTTATAATGGTGCAACCACTCATGTATATAATATTATACAGGGTTACCTAAATCTCCAACGAATGTTGGAACGTATAGAATTGTGTTAGATACCGGTTATTGCCTCAATCTAGAAAACTGTTTCTATGTTCATGATTCTTCTAGAAATCTTGTTTCCGCTTCAAGGTTGGATCCATTTGGTTTTGAATTTAAGATTATGTGGTACTTTATCAGATACTTTGTATTGCTTCAATCTAAGTTCTACATTCGTTAATTCCTTGTTTCATATTTGTGTAGAACATGATGTTGGTTAATGTGTCTTCCACTGACTTGTTGCATAAATGACTCAGTCATATATCCAAAGAGAGGATTATGAGACTAATTAAAACTAATGTTTTGTCTCAACTGGATTTTACCGATTGGAATGATACTTGTATGAATTTCATTAAGGGTAAACAAACCAAACATGTATCAAAACATGCTGCCACAAGGAGTAATGGGTTACTCGATCTAATACATATACATATTTATGGTCCTTTCGATGTACCGTCTTGGGACGGTGAAGAGTATTTCATCATATTCATTGTTGATTATTCTAGATACTGTTACCTTTATTTACAACATGAAAGAACTCAAATAGTTGATGTCCTCGGGATATTCATTTTGGAGGTTGAACGATTAAATAGAAAGTTTAAGGTAATACGTTCTGATAGAGGTGGTGAGTATTATGGAAAAAATCAGAAGTTGGACAAATTCAAGGTCCATTTAAGGAACTCCCTGAATCTAAGGGCATTTGTGCACAATATACAATGCCCGGATTGTCATATATGCATGGTGTAGCAGAAAGGCGAAATCGTACATTGATGGAAATGGTAAGGAGTATGATGAACGATAGTTCTATACCTGTCTCATTGTGGATGTAGGCATTGAAAACAACTGTATACATATTAAATATGATAGCTAGTAAACCACTTCCTAAGATAACTTATGAGTTGTGGACATCTAGGAAGCCTAGTTTAAGACATCTTCACATTTGGGGCTGTCAAGCTAAAGTGATGATATATAATCCACATGAAACGAAATTGGATTCTAGAACCATTAGTGGTTATTTCATCGAATATCTAGAGAGTTAGAAAGGGTATAGATTTTATTGTCCTAACCATAGTACGAGAATCATAGAGTCTGGTAACGCTCGCTTCATTGAAAATAAAAATATCTGTGTTAGTGTGGGAGCACGTAATCTAGAGATAAAAGATTCGTTGATGGACCAAAATCCATCAAGTGACTCACCTCAAGTTGATGTTCCTAGCACAACCGAAATGTATGAATATGGAACAATAATAAATAGATGCCCATATCCCAATTATGGATGCCATTATTCAGTAGAGTCTGGTAACGCTCGCTTCATTGAAAATGAAAATATCTGTGTTAGTGTGGGAGCACGTAATGTAGAGATAAAAGATTCGTTGATGGACCAAAATCCATCAAGTGACTCACCTCAAGTTGATGTTCCTAGCACAACCGCAATGTATGAATATGGAACAATAATAAATAGATGCCCATATCCCAATTATGGATGCCATTATTC
>CM071871.1:9925986-9937592 GCA_036759665.1 Gynandropsis gynandra
TACATTTACATTGTCGTGCAACTCTCGATACCTATGGTGATTAGTCTTTGAGTCATCCCTATCATTAGTTTAGTTTAGTTAGTTTGCATTTGCATTTGCATTCCATCATTATTTGATTCATCACGTCTTATTCATTAGTCTAATAGCTTTAGAGTTGCATCAATTCCTTGTGTTCGACCCTAGTTGCTACACGATCCGTATCCTTGCGGAAGCGTTAGTCTAGGTAATTTATTACTTGAGTCTACGCACATCAGATCCTATCGAAGAGGTCCCCTCTAAGGAGGTTCCTTCCGAGGATACTCCAGTGGATCATGTCGAAGAGGTTCCTGTCGAGGATACTCCAGTGGGCACTCCAAAACTTATTATCATTGATGCCGAAGAACCACCTAGTAAGTATGTTCATTTGAGTCACAAAGGTCGCATTGGTCGTATGGGTCGAACGGGTCACAAAAGGTCGCATAGGTCGCGTCGATAAGGTCGCATAGGTCGTAATGGTTGCATGGATCACAAAACATCGTATGTCCGCATGGGTCGCAGGGTTGCATGGTCGCATTGGTCGCCATATGTTTAATGAAGTAACTTTTATGTAGGTGTTGGACCTTTATCGAAGGAGTCTGAGCCATATTTTGAATCTGCGACGATAACTAAACGAGTTTTAAGACCATGAAAGGCATATGTTGGACTTCCACCGGCGAAAAGAGCAAAAACATGGCGAGGGAAAGATGTTGATAGATAACCCACTGAAAATGTAGTTCAAGAACCCGTAAAGAAGGTGGTTCAAGAACCCGAAAAAAAGTGGTTCAAGAACCTGCAGGGAAATAAAATTTTGTGTGGAAGCCCAAGGGATAACCCTAAGTTCTTCGGTCCTTGACGCTAGCGGTGAAAAGTTTACTGCTCTATATATGTTCCTTACGACACCTTGACATGAGCGTTGGAGGCAATCTGATCTAGATATTCCCCGGGGGCTAGAGTTTTGGGAGACCAAATTAAAGCCCAACGTATGACTTGAAGATGATGTAAGTGTTTTTAAACCCTTAGTCACAGAGGTCATTTTGTATCATATATATTCATGTGTGTTATTTTTTTTGCAGCAATTGGATGAGGCATTGTTGGTGCTGTATTATCGCATGAAGACATTCTCCATGATATTTCGGAATCATTACGTTTGTCCTCTTGCTTTCATGCAGATGCTCGCGCTGTGGATGTACGAGGATATGGACAATTTTTTGGGAATTCTTAGTGATTTTTTGGATGGCAAGTATCCATTCAGAAGTACGAAAACACAAATGAGTTTTTTGAAGGCTTTGTCTCGGTTCTAAACATTCATCGCTCGAAAGTTGATTTATAGGATGTCATTGGGTAACCATCAAAGCGGATTTCATGACCCGATGCATCACGGTATGCGTCTTCTAGAGCAGAATGAGGGAAACACATACCGATCTGGTGATTGAGAAGTTAAGAAAAGTTGTCCCCAAGATGCTCATTCTCGGAGGGTTTCCTTCTTTGGCTTCTGGAGAAGATGAATGGAAGTATTAGTATTATGAAGGTTTATCATAGAACAAAAGCTCGAGTGACTGTGGTGTTTACGCCTTCAAATTCTTAGAAGCCTCGGAAAGACATCATACATATATTTAAGAATGGAACATGTATCCCTCCACTCCGAGACTAACTTGATACATTATTATTTTTTTGGGAATGGAAGATGTAAATATTTGGTACATTGTTATTTTTTAAAAATTTCTTCATATTATTTGGTACATTGTTATTTTTTCAAATTTTTTCATAATAATAAAAGAGTCACACGGGTCCGAGGGTCGTAGAGGGTATAAGGGTCAGAGAGGATCGAAGGGTCGCAGGGGTCAAAGGGTCGCAATGGTAAAAGGGTCGAACGAGTAAAAGGGTCACATGGGTAAAAGGGTCGAACGAGTAAGAGGGTCGCAAGGGTCAAGAGTCGAACGAATAAAAGGGTCGCATGGGTCAAAGGGTCGCACAGGTAGCAGAGTCGTGGAGGGACAAGGGTCAAAGGGGTCAAAGGGTTGTAGGGGTCCAATAATCGAAGAGATATAAGGTACCAAGTTAAAAAAATTAAAAATTATTTACTTACAAATAATATGAATAAATTTTTTAAAAAATAAAAAGGTGCCAAGTTACATCTTCCATTAAAAAAAATAAAAATTATTTACAAATAGTATGAATAACTTTTAAAAAAATAACAATGTAACAAGTTACATCTTCCATAGTCAAAAAATAAATTTTTTTATCAAGATATTTACACATGACCCTTAGCCCCTGAGATCCTTGTCCCCCTGCGAGTCTTGGACCTCAGCGACCCTTGTACCTCTGTGGCCCTTTGTTCCCTGCGACTCTTGTCCCTCTATGACCCTTGTACCTCTGCGACCCTTATCCATCTACGACCCTTGTCCCTCTGCAACCCTTGGACCCCTGCGACCCTTGTCCCTCTGCGACCTTTATCCCCCTCCAACCCTTGGACCCCTGCGACCTTTTGACCCTTGCGACCCTTGTCCCTCTATGGCCCTTGGACCCCTGCGACCCTTGTCCCTTTGTGACTCTTGGACTCCTACGACCCTTTCCCCTCTACGAACCTTGGACCCCTGCAACCCTTGTCCCTCTACGACTCTTGGACCCCTACGACCCTTATAACTGCGACCCTTGTCCCTCTACGACTCTTGAACCCGACGACCCTTATACCTACGACCCTTGTCCCTCTGCCACTCTAGTTACAATAATAGTAAATCCACAAAAACAACGATCTAACAATAATACTTTCTATCTAATAATAGTAAAAACCAACCAAATACCAACATGAAGTTCAAAGGAATGTTGTTGTTCAAATGAGGTTCAAAGCAATCAAAATACAACGGAATTCAAAATATGTTGTTGGTAGGCCCTGGTTGAGGGAAAAACCAAAGCAGAGGTATTGCTGCATTGGAGACCAGTTCGACTTTGTGGGAACAACCCTCGTTCAGTCCATGATCGTTACAACACTTTCTCCAACCCCTACTGATGCTAGCGCCACTACGTGCCACGGGCCTTAGATATGCCTTCCACTCCAGTCCGTAATTGATTATCAGATGTATCTTACATCGTCTACCGCAAAACCTCTCGACCTCGCAAAACCTATCGAAAGTGTCGGCGATTATCGAATAAATTTACAACGACGCCAAACTAATGCATATACGACCAGATTTTATGAATCGAATAAATCAATTTGAGATCACTTACCAATGCATCTACACCATATATGAACGTATGACTGGTACCGTGAAAATCCTCTGAGCAGAAGAAGATGACCCTGCTTCTGCGGTTGATGATGACATATATGATGCATATTGTATATACATTTATCATCTCCGAAACCAGTGACATGAAAAACCATGTCACCTTCGTGACGGAAAACTACGAAATCCCGAATACGAAAATCATAGTCCTTGGGGTAATCTTTTCATGCATTAGTGAATCTTGAGCCATCCAACTTGAATTCCCATGTTTTGTTAGACACATTCGATTTATGCATTTCCGTGTTGTTGTCCATCGTTTTCCTGTAAATATGCTCATCGAAGAATTTCTTCGGAATGTCCTGTAACAAAAATAAAAAAAATCAAATCTATACATTCTCTACATTAACATACCAAAAGAGAGAGATGAAGGAGATTACGAGATAGTTCTCCAGAAAGCTCGAAAGAATGATTTCGATGAACTGAGAGAAATGTGGTATTTTTTGGAAAAAAATGGATGGAAGACAATGAGAGTTAGAGAGAGTCGGAAGAAATGAGGGAAATATGACATTTTCGAAAAAAATGGATGGAAGATGATGAGAGGGAAAAATGGATTGGAAAAAAGGAAACGACTGGAATTCGAAAAGACATGACATTGAATTGACGTCAGATGGAATTCGAAAAGACTTGACCGAAGGGGTACTAAGGTCGCAGGGGTACTAGGGTCATAGGGGTACTAGGGTCATAGTGGGGTACAAAGGTCGCAGTGGTATAAGGGTCGCAGGGGTACAAGGGTCGAAGGGGTACATGGGTCGTAGAGGGGTGCAAAGGTCGTAGGGGGGTCAAAGGGTCGTAGGGATACAAGGGTTGCAGAGGGGTACAAGGGTCGCGACCCTTATACCTCTGCGACCGTTTTTCTTGTTGTGATACGGGGTAACTTGAAAAATACCCTCCAAACAAATTTTATTATTTACAAATACAACTATTTAAAAAATAATATGAATAATCTTAAAAATAAAATACGTTTTTTTTAAAATAATAAAAATAATTTATTATTTATAAATAATATGAATAAAATTTTAAAAATAATAATTTATCAAGTTATTGAAAAATAATTGATTCAAATCTCTACGACCTTGTCTATCTTCGAACCTTGAACCCTTCGACCCATGTCCCTCGTGACCCTTGGACCCGTGCAACCCTTGTCCCTCGTGACCCTTGGACCCGTTCGACCCTTGTCCCTCGCGACCCTTGGACCCGTGCAACCCTTGTACCTCTTCAACCCTTGTCCCTCTGCGGCCCTTGTTACAATAATAGTAAATCCACAAAAACAACAATACTAACAATTGAATAATAGTAAAAACCAACCAAATACAAAATGAAGTTCAAGATCAAATGAAGTTCAAGTTAAAGGAGGTTCAAAGAAATCAAAATACAACTCAAATCAAAATATGTTGTTGATAAACTGAAGCACATGTTCTGCTTCATTGGAGAACAGTTCTAATATGAGGGAACAACCCACGTTAAGTCCATTTTCTTAACAAAACTTTCTCCAACCCTTCTGATGCAAGCGCCACCACGACTCGCGGGCCTTAAAACTGCTGACCACAACCTTCCGCAATCGAGGAACATCTGTATCTAACATTGTCTACGTCAAAGACCATTCTCCATCGCAAACCCTATCGGAAGTGTCTGCGACATCACTCGAGTTACATCAGTATACATGAATTAAAGTCGAATAAATAACCAAATTATATACTAGGAATTGGTTTGAGGTCACTTACCAATGCATCTACGGCTAAATTTGAACGCGCGACTGGTATTGAAAATCCTCTAAGCAGGAGTGGCCCTGGTGACGTTAAAGACCATGTCACCTTCGTGACGGTAAAGTACGCAATTCTCAATACGAATGTTCTGGTCGTTGGAGAAATCTTTCCATCCATCAGCGAATCTAGAGCCATCCAACTTGACTTCTCATGTTCTATTAGACACATTCGATTTAAGCGTTATCGTGTTGTTGTCTGTCGTTTTCCCGTATATATACTTATCGAAGAAGATCTTCGGAATGTCCCATAACAAAAAAGTCAAATCTGTATATTCTCTACATGTAACATACCGACAGAGAGTTTTTTAAAGAAGATTACAAGGTAGTTCTCATGATACCGCAAAAGAATCTCTCGGAAAAAATGAGGGAAATGTGGCATTTTCGGAAAAAATGAATGGAAGATGATGAGAGTTAGAGAGAGAGTGTGTCCTTATTCGAAAAAAGATGGGTGGAAGATGATGAGAGTTAGAGAGATAGTGTGTCGTTATTGAAAAACGGAAACGACTAGAATTCGAAAAGACATGACACTGACATGGAATCGACGTCACATGGAATTTGAAAAGACATGACCACACAATTATGGTTTTTCAAATTTTGGTGAAAAGTTTGGCGGGATTTTGGTTAAAATGATACATTTACATGGGTCGCATGGGCCGCTTGGTTGTATGGGTCGCATGGGTCGCTTGGTTGTATTTATTGATCAATAAATGCGAACTCGACGCATTTACGAGTTTATAATGATAAAATGTCAAAAACCAATCAAAACAATACATTTACAACGTCAAACTAATTAATGCCAATTGAGGATCGCATGGGTCGCTTGTTCGCATATATGGATCAACAGACGCGAACTCGATGAATTTAAGGATTTATAATGATAAAATGACAAAAACAATCAAAACAATACATTTCCAATGTCAATCAATGGTTAAAACCGATTATGACCCATGTGTCCCAAGTTGTGTATAACAAATGTTGTGTTTCTAAAGTGATAGTAGTGTTTTTAGAACTCGTCGGATTAGTTTGAGCGAATTTCAAAAAATTCATTTAACATTTTGTTCAAATGTCGACATTATTAATATTATTGTCTATATTGATTCTAAATTAGACATACAAATCAAATATATTGATAATGGAATATTAATAATGGCATGGGTCGCATGGGTCGCTCGGTCGCATATATGGATCAATAGATGCGAACACGACAAATTTACGGGTTAATAATGATAAAATGTCAAAAACCATTCAAAACAATACATTTACAACATCAAAATAATTAATACCAATTGAGGGTCGCATGGGTCGCATATATGGATCAATACATGCGAACTTGACGAATTTACGTGTTTATAATGATAAAATGACAAAAAAATCAAAACAATACATTTACAACGTCAAACTAATTAATGCCAATTGAGGGTCACATGGGTTGCTTGGTCGTATATATGGATCAATAGATGTGAACTCGATGAATTTACGGGTTTATAATGATAAAATGACAAAAACCAATCAAAACAATACATTTCCGACGTCAATCAATGGTTAAAAAAGAATATGACCCATGTGTCCCAAGTTGTGTACAACCAATGCCTGTGTTTCTAAAGTGAGTAGTGTTTTAAGAACTCGTCGGATGTATACAACCAATGCCTGTGTTAAGCATTTTTTTAAATGTCGTTATTATTTATATTATTGTCTATACTGATTCTAAATTAAATATATACAACTCAAATATATTGGGAATGACATATTGATAATGACATGGGTCTCATGGGTCACTTCGTCGCATATATGGATCAATAGATGCGAACTCGACGAATTTATGGGTTTATAATGATAAAATGTCAAAAACCAAACAAAACAATACATTTCCAATCTTCTGCTTTTTTCTTGTTTTGTATTGTAGTCCAGAGTTATCTCCTGCCATGTACTTCATCTTCCAGTCACATTTCAAGAGTTACCCAACACCGTCACCTAGGTCACCCCCACAAATCGTCAATGACTGCATAGAGACCGTGTCCGCCGATTACCAAGACCTTGAGTAACATATAGACAGCACGATGCCCTAGTCGATAATGTCACCTACGTCACAAAAATATTTTTCATAGGAGTTGGGGTTAGATACGCATACTAAGAGAAGATACATAGACGTTAACTAATAAACATGGATTGGAAGGGAACATTGGTCGGAAGGGTCAGATGAGTCGGAAGACCGGGAGTCTGACAACAAAACGACAAGTCACATGGGTTGGAAGGGTCACATAGGTCGAAAGACAGGAGTCTTACTGCAAAATGACAAGTTACATGGTTCAGAAGGGTCACATGGATTGGAACACAGGATTTCTACAGCAAAACGACAAGTCGCATGAGTCGCATGGGTCACATGAGTCATACATGGGTTATATGTGGTCGCATGAGGTCGCATGGATCGGCTGAGTCGCACAACGGGGCCATATTGGGTCGCATGAGTTGGATGGGTTCCCGTTTAAACTTAATTCTAATTTAATCCAATTGAGGGTCACACAAGGGGTCATATTGGGTCGCATGAGTCAGATGAGTTCCCGTTTAAACTTGATTCTAATTTAATCAAATTGAGGGTCGCATAAGGGGTCATATTGGGTTGCATGAGTCAGATGGGTTCCTGTTTAAACTTGATTTTAATTTAATCCAACTGAGGGTTGCACAAGGTGTCATATTGGGTCGCATGAGTTCGGATGGGTTCCCGTTAAACTTGATTCTAGTTTAATCCAATTGAGGGTCGCATAAGGGGTCATATTGGATCACATGAGTCGGATGGGTTCCCGCTTAAACTTGATTCTAGTTTAATCCAATTGAGGGTCGCATAAGGGGTCATATTGGGTCGCATGAGCCAGATGGGTTCCCGTTTAAACTTGATTCTAAATTTAATCCAATTGAGGGTCGTATAAAGGGTCATATTGGGCCGCATGAGATGGATGGGTTCCAGTTTAAACTTGATTCTAATTTAATCCAATTGAGGGTTGCATTATGGATTTCACACAATTACGATTGAACGTTTAAATATGGATTCATGCATTTTCAATGTTTAAGTATGGATTTATTTATAATGATTGACAAAGATCACATAAGGTCTCAAAGGTCAAAAAGCTTACAAAAAAGGAAAGAAAAAAGTTGAAAAAAAGGAAAGAAAAAGGTTACTGGTCTCAAAGGTCAAATTTGTCGAGTTTAGAGACATATCAGAGCCATCCCCCGTAAAGAGAGTCGTGTGTGACTCAACGCCTTCTCCAAGTTGACCTCCACCCGTGACCTTAGGTACCGCGGGTACATCATGATGTTTGAGTCCGCCGATTACCAAGACCTTATGTAATGCAGATACCACACAATGTCCTCCATCCATGTTGTAAGTACTTGTGTGTATCTGCATAGAGATCAAGTCCGAAGATTACCAAGACCTTGAGTAACACATAGACAACACGATGCCATGCGTCCACCATGTGACCTTCGTGACAAAGGTCAGAAAGGTCACAAAGGTAACAAAGATTTTTCAGAGAATTCAGGGTTAGAGACTTAGACGAAGAGAGGAGAGAGATGGGATTCTCACGATACATTCTCATCTCAAATGGGTGTTATGGTGAAACTTAGAGAATTTGATGAGCCTTTTAATATAGGGGTAATAGAGACGTGTCTCAATTGTTTTGAGTGTGGCATTGGTAAAATAAAAAACATAGCTTGCACTGGAAAAGCCAGTAGTCTGACATCAGTAGCCATTGGCACGATACTCCATTGAAAAGAATTTCATGATTAATATAGCTTGCATTGAAAAAGCCGGTAGTCTGACATCGAAAAGACTAGTCGCAAGGGTCGCAACAGCCACATGGGTCGCAAGGGTCGCAACGACCGCAAGGATCGCATCGGTCAAAAAGGTCGAAACGGTCGCAATGTTCGCAATGGTCGCAATGTCCGCAAGGGTCATATCGGTCGAATTATAATGAAGAGTTTATCGAATTATAATGATGAAATACACAAAAGGCTTAATCAAAATAATACAAATAATACAATATTACACACTAACAAACCTTTCTTTTTTTGAAGTCGGCGTTGTTTCGGTTGTGACGTTCCAAACACTGTCAGTGATGTTGGCATTTGAAGATGGGGTTTGTCTCGATGAAGAAGGGGTATTTCTCTGAGCCTCACCGGGTCCAGGATAACGATTCTCTTTAGGCCTCCCACTTTGCCTTTTCTCAGCCAGCATAGGAGGTAGAACAATAACTTCAGAATATTGAGGAGGAATGTCCCAATCACTGCAATCAAGAACCGGATACACGGTTTCTCAGTAAGCCAAATGCCATGTCTCCCGAAGGTAGCATGTTGAGCATAGTTCTAGTATCTTGTGACCTTTACCAACCTTATGTGCTGCCGCAATTGCGTGACTGCATGGATACTTATCCACATCAAACATTTTACAGTTGCACGTTCTTTTTTGAAGACTCACTACAAATCTTCTACCCATCTCATTTCTCACCTCATACTCATCACTAAGGCAGTTCAATTCAATAACATCATACTTGGATGCTGTCCAAACCGTTCATGTAACGTTTTCTCAACGTAAGGTGTTAACTTTTGAGAATCATCACCGGTAGCTGCTTTCAACCTATACATATTGAACCATTCCACTGTCTTTCCCAAAATCTAAAAGCCCTAGGATCGAGAACTTTTTTGACTTCTCAACATTGAATTTATTGACTCGACCCCATTAGTGGTTAATAAGTTATACCTTTCCCCCTTAAATTTGCATCTTGCCCACTTAATGGGATCAAGTTCCTCTTTCTCCAAATACTTTGCAACACTAGGATACCTGTGCAAGGGTCACAATGGTAAAAAATTGCCACTAAGGTCACAACAGTCACAAGGGTGGCAGAGGTACAAGGATCGTAGGGTACAAGGGTTGCAGAGGTAAGGGGGTCGTAGAGGGGTTCAAGGGTCGCAGGGGTAAGGGGTCGCAAAGGGGTACAAGGGTCGCATGGGATCAAAGGGTCGTAGGGGGTGATGCAATCCCACTGGAATGACGCCCTAGACGTAGGTTGGATGGATAGGCCTTGCTGTAGCCGAGTCGCACGACTCTTCGCACAAGGTGGGTGGAGCGAATGGTCACACGAGAGTTGTGGAATAGCTCTCGATTCATCGGTTCATCTTCGAAGGATATTTCTCACCTACGAAGAATGAATGTACGTATGATATTACTCACAAACGGGTTTTGCTGGATATGACACACAAACAAGATGATTTCTTAAAGAAAATCAAAGATTCAAATAAAAAATCAAAAGTTGTTTTATAAGAACATCATGGCCGGCCATATGTAGTCAAAAGTGGCTATGCAAGACGATAAATGCGCATAAATGCTAGGTAGCTGACGTGTGGAAACGCGAGTTATAAATTAACCTAGTCCACTTCACCGCAAGTATACGGATCTTGTAGTACCAGGGTCGATCTCAGGGACTAATACAACTAAACTAAGAACAAAACTAAACTAGGAAGGAAGGTGATAGGAGGGGATATGGTTCTAATGGTCCTAAATCTATCCTAATGGAGACAACGGAACGAGGGTAAAGATGAACTAGATATGATGAATACTACGGGTGTACGGGATACCGGATATTGCATACACGAACGACTAAAGATCATAGAACTACAACCTACTCTTGACAACGGGAAATTCATGCTCTACGGTCGAGGAGTGATTCTTCCGAGCCTAAACCTCCTAACCATGGATACATGCAACCCTGCCTTCCGACAGCCGATTAACACGTACCATGGCAGCATTAAGACCGCAATCACTATCCCTAAGTTGGCTAACCGACCGGTCAGATTCTCATTAACCAAGACTTAATCTACTACTTAGCGGACCGGATTCGTTCCTTAACCTTCCAGCAAGGTTCGATATCCATTGTTGTTGAGCGGTCAGCACTAACATATGATTGATATTGCTAAGCATAGAACCGTAAATCAAGAGTAAAAATCATAAAACTAAGCATTAAAGAAGATCATCGTTCATACATACAAATCCGATAACCCTACCCGCAGTAGGGACTCTACTCACTCATGGAATACATGAAAACAGAAGATAACACAGCCCAATACATGATAAAACCCTAAGGAACTCGATGCCTCGACCTTCCCTAATACGTTACCGGTGTACGGATCGGTGCTTCTCTTCTTCTCCGATGCTTCCCGAGCTTTCCCAGATGTTCTCCAGTGCTTTCTTTCCCTGTTCGTCGCCCCCTTTGCCCTAGATCCATTCTCTCCCTTTTATTAGCTCGTTTGAAACTTAGATCTAGGTTGTTACGGATTACGCGGCCCGCTCGGGCAGTGGTGTTGCCCGGTCGGGTAAAGGCTTGCCCGACCGTGTTGAACGTTGCGCCCGATCGGGTAGTGATCACCCGATCTCCTGGTTCATGTGCCCGGTCTTGTAATCTTGCATGAACAAACCCCGTAGACTTTACCCGAGCGGGTGGAGAATAGTGCCCGGTCGGGCACCCTTGTATCCTTGAAATCTCTCTTTTCCGCTCGTT
>CM071871.1:9978359-9989617 GCA_036759665.1 Gynandropsis gynandra
GTCGGGAGTTGAACCGCAAGCTTGTGATTGCTGTGTGATCTTATCCGTCATAGCTTTCACAGTTATTTCCGCTCGAGGATCGACGAGTTCAGGTTCGTCGCTCTCTTCCCCGACGATCGTTTCTTCTTGGCGTGGGTTTCCGCTACCAGCTCAAGAAGAGTCGATTCTCTTCCTTTTCGTTGAACCTGTTATATAAAATAAATATATTAATATAAATATTATAAAAACAAAAAAATTAAATAATAAGAAATTTAACAATTCTTGCTTCCTCTTCGGGAATGATTTTGATCTCGAAGTATGGCGATGCGGACCATTTCTGTGAACCTTCTCGCTGTGCCGAGATTTTTTGGCCTTCTCGCTCTTGGCCTTGAAGTCCTCAGACTCCCAATGTTGAATAAGTTGATTGAAGACCTCGTCCGTTGCCCATGTCGGTTTGCGATTCTTGGTGTAGTAGTTGCACTTGGCGTTGCTCATCATCAAGCGCATGCGGGCTTGCATATCACGTATCCAAGGCGTGCAGATGCGCGGCGTATCCTTCTTCCGCCATCTGTATGCGCGCTAAAAAATAAATTATAATGAGTTAGTTTAGAACATATATAATTAATCATTTTAAAAAAAAATATTTAAAATATACTTACAATGAAGACACCGGCGGTGTATAACTTTTGGTGTAACTCGCCAAGAATAATAGAATTGGTCCTGTAAGGACCTTTGAATGATGTTGTTGTTCGTATGTTTTAGAACATCATCCACATCAAACCTGCACATGAAAATGAAATATTTAGATAATATTTATAAGTTAAAAAAATATAAATGCATATAACATTAAATTTTACCATAACGTCCCGAGAGGACGTATCGATAATTGGAAGGGTAAGACGTCCGTCGAAATTATCGGTTAAGGAAACGATATTGACCATATCGTCCTCTTCATCAAATATCAGCGGTGTGATATTGGTGATGGACAGCGATATGGTGGCGCTGGAGGCGGGGGAGGGGTTCCCGCTGAACCCGCCAACATACTTCCCAAACCTATGAATCGTCTAGCCCTCATTTTTGTGTTTAGTGTTTATAAATGTGATTGTTGTGTATGAGAGGAAGTGTTTGGAAAAGCCGTCAACTCAACAGACGCAATTAAGTGATGCGACATTCTGTTTCTCCAACGGGCATCCATTATAATTTCCAACGGATGTCCATTGGAAATGTGTGTTTTCGAAGCAACGGACGCCAAAACGACGGTTTGTCTCCTAGTGTAACGGGCATCCGTTGCAATTTGCAACGGATGCCCCTTGGAAATAGTCATAGACTAAGTAGTCATGATGACACTTCCCAACGGGCATCCATTGCAAATTGTAACGGATGCCCGTTACAATCTTTGTAACGGGCATCCGTTAGTAAATGGTAATGGATGCCCATTACTTGTATTAACGGATGCCCGTTAGAAATTTTTAACGGTCATCTGTTAACCTCTTCTAACGGATGCCCGTTAGAAACTCTTTAACGGGCATCCGTTACAATTTTCCAACAGATGCTCGTTACAATTGTGGAAAACTTAGAAATTTTTTCTAAGTGTCGAAGGCGATTTTGTGTTCCAACGGGCATCCGTTAACATTCCAATGGATGCCTGTTGGTATTAGATCATATGAAGTTCTAAAAATATTACACATCATTTATATATATTCTTCGATTGTATTTACACAATTAGAGATTCTTCGATTGTATTTACACATGATTTATATTACACATTATTGTATTTACATTTCGATTGTTCAATTTGAGATTCTTCGACTGTATTTACACATCATTTACTTTACACAATATTGTATTTACACTTCGATTGTTCGATTGGAGATTTTTCGATTGTATTTATACACATCATTTAAATTACCCATCATTTACATCACACATTATTGTATTTACATTTCTTCTTCAGTAGATTCATCGATTGGCAAGTATTCCTTCGATTATTCATTAAATTCATCACTGTTTTCATCTTCAGCATCTTCCGGTTCAACGTCTTCATAATTGCGTATGAATTCTTTGTCTATGTCAGTTCTAACGAGAATCTCCTCATGATTATATGTATCAATTAAACGAATCGGCTGCGGATAATCGGGTTGCAACGGATCTTCTTTTTCATCTGAGCTTATAATTCCTCGTGGCTTGATCTTTACTACGGCTCACCACTCCTCTCTTCGACGTTTCAATGTTGTTGGATATTGCACATAACATACTTGATCTGCTTGATCTATGTGATGAATGGATCATACTTACCATATTGTCGTGCCGAATTGATGTCAATTCCTCTCCATCGGTTTTTCCGTTTTTCACGTCCTACGGTTGGATCGAATCACTAACATTTAAAAAGCATTACTTTCAACCCAACGAGATCGAGATATTCCACTTGTAGGATTTGGTGCAAAATGTCGTAGAAGTTGTCACCTTCTATTTCACTATTAACGCAAACGTCATAATTGTATATGCTTCTATGTTTTCTGTGTTCGTACGTGTGGAACGTGTAGCCGCGAGTAAACAAAATTGGCCAACACATAACATTTCCTACAGGACCATTAGCCAAATATTTTAACGACGTTGGAAGTCTTTCATCAGAACATTTCACTTATACAACATAAAAATGAATGAGTACTTTATAATAAACGCAATTAATTTCAATAGATGTGTACACGAGTACTTACGTAATCTCTCAACCACGAGCCATAATATTGAACTTTCATGTCTGTGAGTTCATCTGTGTTTAGATTAGGATATGTACCAATTACTTCTTCATCAAATATCATGTATAATGAAAATACGTTAATATTGTATATATATACTATATATTTAAAATATTGAATAATATTGTTTTGTACCTTTCAAACGGTAATAACTCTTGAAATTTTAGTAATATATATATATATATATATGTGGACGTGATTATACTCCTCTGGTTTAACCAATATTCCTCGGATTTACCTCTTGTACCTCCAATCGGTGTAAATATCTCAGGAATTGTACCAAACTGCGGATTATATTGATACAAATAGTTTGTGTGATCATCCGCTGCATGTCGTTCTTTCGTCTGAATATGCTACTCGAAATAAAATATGATGAAATATGTGAATTCTTCAAACAAGTATTGTTTGACAATAGATCCTTCAACTGTTGTTTTGTTTTTTCCTCTTTTCTTTAAATGAAAGAAAAACCTTTCGAAAGAATACAGATTCTTGGAGTCAACTGCACATACTTGGAGCTACAAACTACTCATAGCAGATTTAGGTCAAGGAACCGCACGGAATACCCGAATATCGAGCGAAATGAGCAAACACGACCGTGCCCCATGAATTGCCATGAATCCACGCGGGGTGGTCTCCTTAGCCGGTGCGGGCTGCACTTCCAATAGAAACAACACACCTCGGGTTGTCACCAAGCCCGCTCGGGTTGAAGTGAAATGGGAGCCCACATGGGGTGGCCACTTAGCCCGCGCGGGTCGCGTGACGGGACATTAAACCTAAAAAAAGTTTGAAATGATGGGAAAAAAGGTAGTGCTGCCAATAAATAGAAGGGGACGCTCAGAACACGATCTCTACCGCATTCTACCGATTCTTGTAAATCGCCCATTGTGTTCAATCTTTCCTAAAGGATTTGTGTTTTGATTTGCATGCACGGTGCGTCTTCTTTTTGTACAACGTTCTTTTGAAAATGTTTTTTTATCTTTCCGAAAAGTATGTCCACGAGGAAGAAATCTTTTATGACAATCAAACCAACATCTTTTCTTACCATGTACTAGTCTAAATGAATATGTATATTGACATGCTAATCTTCAATGTGTGCTCCACCCAGATAACATTCCATAGGCAGAAAAATCGCTAATTGTCCACAACAAGACCACTTTCAATGTCAAATTTTGCTTCGTACTCACGTCATAAGCAAGAATTCCTTCGTTCCACAAATGTCTTGATTCATGATTTAAGGGCTGCAAAAAGACATCGAAACTTTTCTTCGGTTGTTCTGGTCCTGGAATCAACAACGTCAGAAACATTATCTCTCTTTTCAAATATATGTCGGGAGGCAAATTATATGGAGACAAAATCACTAGCCATAAGGATTATTGATTTCCAGATTTTCCATATGGACAAAAACCATCGGTGCACAGGAAAAGATAAACATTTCTCGTTTCATACGCATAACTCAGGAAATATTTCATTGAAATCTTTCCAAGCCTTACCATTCGGTGGATGTTGCATTATACCTTCGCTCGTCGAGTGTTCTGCGTGCCATCTAATTGTCGCAACGGTTTTTTCGATTCAAATAACCTTCTCAACTTTTTTGCTACAGGCACATAGAACATTTTTTTATATGGTACATATTTACGTGAAGATAGTTTTTTGGTCGAAATCTGCTTGCACCGCAAAACTTGCATTCCAACAAGTCTTTATCATTTCTCCAAAAAACACACAACTGTTTCTACAAACATCAATTTTCTCATGTGGCATTTCCATATATTTTAAAATATTCTTTGTTTCGTAGAATGTTTCGGGAGCTTGATTATTTTCCGGTAAATATTCACGCATGGTTTTGCAAAATGAATCCATGCAATTTTTCAGCAACATTGTAGTCTGTTTTTATACTCATCAATCTTGAAAATAAAGATAAACGGGACTGACTTTCATGGTAACCTTCATATATAGGCTATTTTGCCGAATCCAATAGGTTGAATAATCGCCGTGCATCGATGTTCGACATCTTTTCATGCGTTTGTTCATCATGAACAACTTCAGGAAAAGCATCTGACACCATTTCCACATATGGATTGGTAGTTAATGCTTCATAAATACCTTCTTCATTTCTTTCTACTTGTGCTTCTTGCACAATATCTCTAACGCCGTAATTTTCGGCGTGAAATAACCAAATTTCGTAATTCTCAACGAAACCCACCTTGTAAAGATGTTTGCAAACAATTTCTTGACTTCGATACTTCATGTTTTCTCATCTTTTGCATTGACATAACATTGTCCTGTGTTCTTGACACAAAGGTTGCATCAATATGAAACTCATGAATTGCTCCAATCCGTGTAACAATTCTTGAATATTCTTTTCGATTATAGGATCTTTTCTTCTATACATCCACTCTCTCGATCTATATATATATCTCTATTTGAAGAAGATGATATTTTGTTGAAATTATATTTGTTGTTGATGGTTTGATGCTAAAACCTTGATAGGTATCATTAAATAGTGTTATTTGCAACGGACATCCGTTGGCAATGTCAACGGATGCCCGTTGCAAGTTCACGTGAAATTATTCCACTGGTAATCTGCGAAATTAACAATTTCAACGAGCATCAGTTATGCTTTCTAACGGACATCCGTTACAATGTGCAATGGATGCCCGTTGGACTTTTTCCTATGGTTTTCTAACGGGGTTCCAATTGATGCTGGCAACGGAATCACTTCGTTGACAGTCCGTTGAAATTTGCGACGGATTGCAATGGACGAGAGCAACAGTAGATATCCATTGACCGCCCGTTGAAAGTTGCGATGGATTGCAATGGATGGCTGCCATTGGAAATTCTCGTGTATCCGTTGCAATCCGTTGGCATTTTTCATCAATGGACGGATCCATTGCTCCGTCCATTGCAAAAGCCATGTTTTTTGTAGTGTCCAAAATATAAACAACATTTCTTGTTCACTCGATGATATTGACACGAACAAATCCAGGATTTGACAACTTACCTCATTAACATAAGGTCAGATCTTGGTCAAATGTTGGTTCAGCCAAGTCAATTGAAATAAACAAAAATGAAACAAACCACTTACATACAACAGATAGAGATAACATACAGATTCAGACATATTATAAACACATAGCATATGCTCTCATATATATATCCAATATCTAAGCAATTTTGTTCTCTAACATGTTCTTCATCCAACACAAACTCACCCTTTGTAACATACCTCATGAACACATGTATCTACAACTCTATACACATACAATAGAGTTTCAATAACTCAAATTCTGATGCTCGGAGAAGACAACCCTCGAAGGATAAAACTCTAGAGGTAAAAGCTTCCTCGAATCCTCCACTGTCATCCTCGCGAAAGCAGCCACGGTCGCCGCCTAATAAGAACCCAAATTTGGCAAAAACATCAAAACGTGAGATTTCAGAAGGCAAAACGATGGAACAAAAACCAAAACCCAAAAACGGAATAAAGTAGAGTTAATAAGTTCGGAGCGAAGCTTGGATCGAGCATTCTCCTCTCGGACAAATCCAAGGATGATGGTTGTTAATACGAGATTAGTAAGACGGACCAGTGAGGCAAGACGGACAAGAAGAAGCAACGGACGAGAGATTTAGGGTGACAGAGGAGGAAGAAACTTAGGAGGCGCAGAAAGGACGTGAGTGAGAGAGACAAAAAAGAACTTGGGATTTTTTTTCTTTTTTTGAGTTTTTTCGGGTTGTTTAGGTTTCTCAAGTTTTCCCGAATCCGAACCGACGCGAACCCAAATAGAATTTTGATATTGAACCCATATGGGTTTTCTATATAACCCACATATCTTATACATTGGATTATTCAATTCGGATCGGTCTGAAATGCTCACCCCTAATTCTTAATGCTTTTTTCATATATTTGTATTTATTCGTTTAAAAATTAAAAATTCATATTTTACCCTTTTTAATCTATCTATTTATTTTATCTAATAATTTAAAAATATAATTTTATAACTACATTTTCTATATGTTTAAAAGTTTGCATATTTCACAATCAAAACAGGATATAATAATCAAATTTGGGTTTATAAATATGTTGAGTGTTTAGGTTGTTTTTTAAGAAACACTTAAGTTGAAAAAAATGAAATATGATAAAGAAAATAATAAAAAAGAAAATAGATACATTAATAGAAACTATAAGATTTATAAGAGTAAATGTATAAAAGTATGAAAATATCAAGAGTGTTTACTAAAACATTTGAGAAAAACGTTTATTTTAAAAATAATAAAATTATAACTAAATCTATAAATTGGAAACTTCAAATCTAAAAAAACACTACCAAAAGGAAAAAGTGTTTCAAAAATGGATTTTAGTCATTTGATTTAAAGGAATTGAATCATGAACTGAACATAGATAAGAAGGGAGGGAGAGAGATTAATTAGGTGTGGATTAGTATAGTTAAACACGATTCAAACACTGAATTAATCCATCTAAATTAAGGTTTCTGCTATTTTTCCCTAATTAGAAATCTAAAATAAATAAAATCATAATAATTTAAAAGATTTGAGAGACAAAACCGCAAACATCTCGAGAACCTATCCTTGTCTTTGTTTCATATCGATTTTCCCGCCAAACCCCACGTCTCGGAGCAACCAAAATAACGAAATCTCTTATTTTCTCAAACAAACACATCTTTATAAATACCCCTTTTTATTATTACACAAAGAATCCACGCTCCTTGAGAGGCTCACGCAGGCTTCGTTAGAGGAGTCCTTAAAATTATAAAAAAAATAGTAACAAAAAAAATGTCGTACGGATACAATGATGATTCGAAGCCTTAAAAAATAAGGTATCATGTATTTTCAGAAGATTTTGTTACACAATGTGGGTATTACTTGGGTTTAATCATCTTATATTTACGAATTTGTATCAAAATATTCTATGCAGGGGCTCTACAGAGGTGCCAAAAACAATGAAATGAGGCTTGGACTCTGCTCAAGAACCAATGATGTCATTGAGCCTATGATAAAGCCTCAATGGTAGGTCAATTGCGGCATGATGGGAAAAGAGGCTCTTGATGCTGCTATAAATGATGAAAACAGGAAGCTTGAGTTCATTCCAAAGCAATACACAGCGGAATGGAAGAGGTGCTTTCATTTTTTGTATATTTTATGACACTCCTTCAGAATTTCAAGAAGATAACATTTTTCGGTATTAGATTTTTTGAGCTGTTTAAGACTTTTTATTATCGGGTCTTACAGATGGCTTGAGAACATACGTGACTGGTGCGTTTCACGACAGCTTTGGTGGGGCCACAGAATTCCAGCATGGTATGCCACCCTCGAAGAAGATCAACTGAAGGAACTTGGTGCATACAGTGACCATTGGGTTGTTGCTAGAAATGAAGAAGAGGCTAGAAAAGAGGCTGCTCTTAAATTCACCGGCAAGAAATTTGAACTATCTCAAGATCCTGATGTGCTTGATACTTGGTTTTCTTCTGGCCTTTTCCCATTATCTGTTTTGGGATGGCCAGATGAAACAGATGACTTCAAAGTTTTCTACCCAACGTCGGTTCTTGAAACTGGACATGACATTCTCTTCTTCTGGGTTGCTCGTATGGTTATGCTCGGAATGAAACTAGGAGGCGATGTTCCGTTTAGCAAGGTGCGTCCTTTTAGAAGCCAAGTGTTACTTCTTCACTAATAATACCTCTATGCCATTAATCGTTTGGTTTTAATAATGCAGGTTTATTTGCATCCTATGATACGTGATGCCCATGGCCGTAAGATGTCAAAGTCTCTGGGAAATGTTATTGATCCTCTTGAAGTAATAAATGGGATAACACTAGAGGGTCTTCATAAGAGGTTAGAAGAGGGTAACTTGGATCCCAAGGAGTTGGTTGTCGCCAAAGAAGGTCAAGTAAAAGATTTTCCAAATGGTATCCCTGAATGTGGTGCTGATGCTCTTCGATTTGCACTTGTCTCATACACCGCTCAGGTATAATAGTACGACGTCCCCAATACCTATCATGTTATTTGCACCTTAAATTGATTATCTTGTAGACTAAAAATTGCTCTGCTTTGCCTTATTTTTATAGTCTGATAAAATAAACTTGGACATCCTACGAGTGGTTGGTTACCGTCAATGGTGTAATAAACTGTGGAACGCTGTCAGATTTGCTATGATGAAGCTTGGTGAGGGTTACACCCCTCCCTTGACTCTAAACCCTGAAACCATGCCATTCAGTTGCAAGTGGATTCTTTCCGTTTTGAACAAAGCAATATCAAAGACAGTGGAATCCTTGAATGCGTATGAATTCTCGGATGCAGCCAACACGGTGTATGCTTGGTGGCAATACCAGTTTTGTGATGTATATATCGAGGCAATCAAACCGTACTTCAGTGGGGACAATCCAGCTTTTGCTTCGGAAAGGGCAGATGCACAACATGCTCTTTGGGTGTGTTTGGAAACTGGTTTGAGATTGCTTCATCCCTTTATGCCTTTTGTCACTGAAGAATTATGGCAACGATTGCCTTCACCTAAAGATCATCAAAGGGAAGCATCTATTATGATCTGTGATTACCCATCTGCTACAGAGGTTAAAAAGATTTTTCTATTGACTTCTTCTTATCATTAACCATCTTGTTTCGTATCTTACATCTTTTGATCTGAATCCAGAACTGGACGAATGAAACTGTGGAATCCGAAATGGATACCGTTCTGGCTATGGTGAAATCTCTGAGGGCACTCAGGGCAGAACTGCTGGAGAAACAGAAAAACGAAAGGTTAGACTGAGTGAAATTTGTCGATTTACAAATATTTCAGAGGAAGGAGTTTAATTCTTCTCTTTTATTTGTTTTCAAACTCATTGCAGATTACCCGCGTTTGCGTTATGTGAAAACAATTCATCATCGGAAATTGTAAAATCCCACGAGTTGGAGATCAGAACCCTTGCAAATCTAGCATCCTTAGAGGTTTGCCTTACATGAAAATGCCTTCATTCCTTTCACTTTACTCTATGTCCCTCGTACTGTATATCCCATGATTTTGTTTTTAAACTTTCCAACAGGTTCTATTAAAGGGAGAACACATGGCACCGGCTGGATCTGCCGTGGAGACGGTTAACGAAAACCTCAAAGTGTATCTCAAAGTTGATGGAGCCATTAATGCGGACGCCGAACGTGAAAAGATGAGAAACAAGATGGATGAGATACTAAGGTAAGACTCAACTCAACTCCGAAAGATAAGATGATTGCTTAGAAGATAGAGAAAGAATCGAGTGTTTGATTTGATCTGTGGATTTTGATAATAGTTAGTTCTGTTTTGGTTATGGTTTCGTCAGGCAAATCAAGGGTTTGATTTGATCTGCGTAATTTGACAATAGTTAGTTCTATTTTGGTTCTGGTTTCATCGGGCAAATCGAGGGTGCGGATTCTGACAATAGTTAGTTCTGTTTTGGTTCTGGTTTCGTCAGGCAAACCGAGAAGTTGAAGAAAATGTAATTTTGATTTTAATTTTAATTTTAATAAATCAAGTTATTCGTAACATATAAATCCTACTGTTAACCATCAAAGCATAAGTTTTTTTATTTAATATTATCCCAAGGCATCCTATAACGAATCAATAATTATATATTTGAATCAATAATTGTAATCGACTAATTATTTAATTTTCAATTATATCATTTATTTTGATCTATGAGTAAATAATATTAATAAATATTTTTACACATATATTTTTTATATTGACTAGGAAGAAACCCGTGCGATGCGCGGTTTTTATCATTTTTTTTATAATAGAGTTGAAATGCATATGTCATAAATGATTCATATCAAAAACTCATGTAAGGCTCCTATAATCGATGATGGTTATCTATTTTATATCTTATTTTACGAAAAAATGATCAATATATTTGAATTTTATTATAAATACCTAAGTAGTTATTATAGTTCAATAGCAAGAGCAAGAAGCAAGATCGGCTCCTGTTCTCGGAAATCCTTAGCGCGATCTCTCCTCCCCTACAGGCGATGGTCGCTCGCATCTCATCCGTGCGAGAGGCGTGGCTCCTTCTTGCACAAACGTATGGCAAGGCATAAATGGGGCATATCCTTCAACTCAAGGAACAACTCAAACGAAGTTCGAAGGGATCACAAACCATTGACGAATACATGAGGACTATCATCAACAAAGCGGATGAATTAGCGCTCCTAGGCAAGCCACTTGATGCCGAGGATTTACTCCAATACATCCTCGATGGACTCCCGGACGACTACAAACCAATCGTTGATGCGGTGAATGCTCGAGACAGCATTATTCCGATTGAGGAGCTTCATGAAAAAATCCTTAGTCATGAAGCCAAACTCCTCCAATCCATGCCGCTGCAATTCACGCCGCTAGTCACTGCCCTAGCCACCCACACTCGTCCGCGACACAACAATCGATAGCCTGACTCCTCTAATTGGCGAAGGCAAGATACCTCTAATTGGCGCAGACAAGATAATCGGCAATCTTCGGGGTATCAAGGGCGCTGCCAATTGTGTGGC
>CM071871.1:9992236-10006766 GCA_036759665.1 Gynandropsis gynandra
TGATGCATCCTTGTTCATCCTCCGCAACACTGAGGTAACCATATATGTTCTTGTTTATGTGGATGACATTGTGGTTACAGGAAGCAACCCCATGGCAGTTCAATACTTCATCACCGCTCTAGGCAATCGCTTCTCAACCAAAGACTTGGGTGATCTCTCCTATTTCCTCGGAATTGAAGCTACACGGACTGCCTCGGGTTTACGCCTCACTCAACGCAAATATGTCAATGATATTCTTGACAAAGCCAAATTTTCAGATGCCAAATCAGTTACAACGCCTATGGCCCCGAACTCACGCCTATCCTTAACAATGGGTGATAAATTAGACGATCCGCGATGTATCGAACTCTGGTGGGTAGCCTCCAATACCTCACGCTTACACGACCGAACATTAGTTTTGTTGTCAACCGTCTATCTCAATACATGCATGCACCAACAACGGAACATCTTCAAGCTCTCAAACGGGTACTTCGGTATTTGGTTGGTACACGGGACCGTGGCATCTTCCTCTCCACGGGTAACACTTCGTCTCTTCATGCCTTCAGTGACGCAGATTGGGCAGGGGATCGTGATGAATATCTCTCTACTGGGGCATACATTGTCTACCTTGGCAGCCATCCCATTTCATGGTCTTCAAGGAAGCAGAAGTTCACAGCTCGCTCATCCACCGAAGCGGAATATCGCTCCATAGCGGATACTGCCGCCGAACTTCGCTGGATCATGTCTCTCTTGACGGAACTTGGCATGCCTATCTCTGAGTCACCGGTCATATACTGTGACAATGTTGGTGCCACATATCTGAGTGCCAATCCCGTCTTCCATTCTCGTATAAAGCATCTTGCCTTGGATTATCACTTTGTTCGGCAACAAGTCCAAGGCGGCCTCCTACGCGTATCTCATGTTAGCTCGGCTGATCAACTTGCGGATTTGCTCACAAAACCCCTCTCTCGCCAACCGTTCGTGTCACTTTGTAGCAAGATTGGACTCACCGATGGTGCTCCATCTTGAGGGGGCATATAAGAAGAAGGGGCATTTCAGTCATTTCATGCTTTATTAGGGTTTTCTACTTCTTGTATCTATATATATATGCGTTGTATTGTTTAATCATAATAAGAAGAAATCATACCGTTTACATTTTAGAGGTTTTAGTTTCTTCTCTCCAATAATGATGTAGATATATATGTTCGAGATTTCTCCAACGTGCAATATATATGTTTTTTCCCTCAATTGATTGTTTACTTATGCTATGTTATTACACAATTTAGCTAGTATTAAAAAAAATGTATGCAATAAAAAGTAACTCTAAACAACTTACTAATTAAATATATTTGTATTTGTATAAAAAATGATTGGTATATATGGTATTTAAAATAAATCAATCGATAATTAATTTATTTATCTATAATTTAATATTATACTAGATTTTTACAATAGTTTGGATGTGAAATTTTTAAGATAATAAATTATTTGATATTGATTAAGTCATTAATTATAAATTATAAAATGAAAAGCATTGTAAATGGAGGTTTCTGAGTTATTTTATTAAAAAAATTATAAATATAAAAGCATTTTAATGTTTATTAAAAAATTTAAATATTTTGAAAAAACCATTCAATTTATTTAATAAATCAACAATGTTATTTTCAAATTTATATTAAAGATCTATTACAATAATTTGTTGAGTGATAATAAATATAGATGAACTGCAATTCATTACATATGAACTAGAATGCTAGAGAGGAAGTCTGAAATAGACAACTTACAAATGACCCGTCAGAAGCTAACTCTCCAATAACATTCATGCATAAACCATCATACTTTTCAGCCAGTTTGCAAATGCTCAGCGGAAGTCATCTCCAATAGTCTAACTCCAATAAACAATCATACTTTGCAGCCTAAACTTGAATCATTATTCTAAAGTATAAACAATCATACTTTACAGCCTAAACTTGAATATTCTTCTAAAGTTTCAATGGATTGGTCCGCATTACCAATATTCTATTCAATCCTACAAACTAACCCAAGAGTAAACCTTCAGATTTTCATAAGCATTGAGCAAAATATTTTCAAGCTACATATGGTGAAAAGGTTGTATCAGCTCAAGAAAAAAAAACAATCAGGAGTTTGTCAATCCTTGTAGTCGAATCTGTTAATTGAATATACAATGAGGTGCTTACCATCCAACCATGTACCTCTTTGATGTTCTGCTTCTAATCATACTTCTAAAAAAGATGTAGAAGAGAAAAAATAAAACCACAATGAATAAGCATTTGCAGCAACAATTTACCATTCTTGTCCACAACTTACCATTATTAGACCAAGAAACGCGAAATCTCAAAGTGTACTATGCCTATGCACACTTGGTATTCATAATCATTCGATGCGTCAGACACCAAAAGTAGTCCTACAACATCTCGGGCTCTTGTCCCCACAAATTCAATTAATCGGTTTCAATATGCACATAAAACTGGTAATAGTTAAGTTGTACAAGATTACGATTGACCATATTTTTTCTAAGTATGATAATAAAACATGATTGGAATATTCAGTATTGCAAGTCAACGACTATAGTACACACAAACCCATAAATCAAAACTATACTCAAATTAAAGTTTAGCAAAACAATTTATTATAAACAATTTATTACTCTTGATTAGACTAAAAAAATGATATAAAATCCCAGATTTCATTTAGCTGGTTATGACTCTTATATTTCCTATTTACTCATTCATTAGCCTAATTAATCCAAAAATTAAAAAAATAATAAAAAAAGTTACATTATCGAATAGTAATGTTTTATTATTGCTGCCTTTAACACATCATAACAGTTATTTTTAGGGCCAATTCAAATTCTTTTACCAACTATATAATTTGATTCTCTATTATATTTTTTTATCACCAGGAAGAAACAAACAAACCTTTGGAGAAAAACCTTTCACTATAATGGTGTGCAGATTATAATCCATGGTCAAAACAACCGATACACCAAACATTAACACAAATGTCCATATAGGCTTTGTCGATGTTATAGTCGGTAGGTGTTTGCAAAGAATAGTTGGAAAGGTTTTCCGTGTGTGGAAGGCCCAAAATGTGGAAAAAGGGGCCAATTGATGTGGAATGAGTTCCTTCGAATCAATGAAACTTTTTCATTAACTAAGTTTTATGTAATTTTGTATAGTTTTCTCTTTTGATTTCTCATTTTAAATATCTTGTTTTTCCAATCAACATTATTGCATGGAAGTGTTAGTTGCCCTCTGTTCTCACAATTTAAAGAATTGCTAATAGAATGGATCGTTCTACTTTTTGAAAGCTTTGATGTTGTTCACAGCATCAACAACTTTAAATTGATAGATTCTAGAGTGTCTATCTGTCTAACGAATACCACAAAACTTATTGGTTTGTTTGACGACTCTATTACTATTGCCGAATAAGTTTTTAGGTTGAAGACCTATGAAGACTTCCTACGTTTTGCAAACCAGAGTATGGAATTTCCAAGTATATCTTTCTGTACCAATTAAACATTTCACATTTTTTTTAAATTCTACAGATGTTGTTGGTCACTTTTGTGCACCCAAATATTCACAAATAGATTCTATATTATCTACTAAATGTATCATGTTGCGACTTGAATTGACTGGGTAAACTTTGGAAGTAGGACAATAAATCTTTTTTCGAAACATTTTAGTTTAACCTAACTGATTATTTTTTACATGTCAAGGGGAATGAACATTAACCTAACAACTTAGGATCAAAATGTGGTTGAGTTGCGGTTGAAATTAGAGAACCTTAGTTTAAAACCTACAGTTTTTCTTATCACAAATGTTAACCCAAAACGTTGGAGATTAGTATATTTTTAAAGCTTGCTTTCTTCATTGTATTACAAACTATTTACACATTGCAGGTTTGGTATGTAACACATTTTTTTTCTTTAAATGCAAACAATCTTTATCTTAATACAACTTCGGCAAGCAGATTTTATATTAACCAAGAATCCGCTATTGAAAGTGCATTTGTCGATAGGTATGCAACAATTTCATATATCATATATTAGTTTAATATCATTTATATATCACATGTCAAATTTAAGAATACTAATATCTTGGTTTTTTTTGGAAATTTCCAGCCCCTTATATGGTTAGGTCTACATTATAGTGTGTTTTTTCTTGTAAATGTTGCATTGTCCTAATCTGTTAATGTGAAACAGTCTCATATAAGGCTTTGTCGTAGATGTTGCCGGTGGTGATAAAGTTGACAATGTGGTTAAGATTGAGACAGTTTCGATATTTGACTTATTGAACTACATTACCACATTTATCATCGGGTACTATTGACCAGATTATTATAATTCCTTTTAACAATATGTTGCTAATTTTATAATTGTTTTTGTTTCTTCCAAATATTGGACGCGCATTTTTTTATTTTTTTAAATTTTTGACATCTTGCCTAGAAACGGCTGGAGCTATGTTGCATGCGGAAAATGTACAAGAAAACTTAAGATAGTTGCAGAATACATGTTCTGTAGTCATTGCAATGACTCAGCCACAATTGGAGTCACAATGTTAACACTTTCCTAGACATTGTTAAAAACTGATTTCTCCATAAGTTTTCACATCATTTACACGAGGCCTAACAATGTTTTTCATTGTTTTCAAAAATTTAAACAAGTTTAGGGTGGAATTTTTTATAGATGATGGGACCGAGGTCACAACTTTCGTTGCATTTGATCGCAAGATCACGAAGCTAACTCAAATACAAGCTGCCAATCTCATTGATGTTGCGGTTTTTTATTCAAATTTACTTATAAATAATATATAATTCTTTAAAAAAACTAATTGAATTTGGTTTCTCTCACCTCAAACAGGGAGTGCCAATTGACAACAAAATTCCAAAATGCTTAAGCAATCTTTTTGAAAGGCATTTCACATTCGAAATCAAGGTAAGTTTCTGTAATTTTACTCCACATCACAAATCATTCACGGTGTCTCGTATAAACCCCACCAATGCTATAGTTGAAGAGATAACAATCAAGGATGCAAAATAATTGGAAGACGACACTACCTTGAAGCAGAAAGGATCTAAGGGAAAAAGGGTTCACATTAGTTAGAGTTTTAGAGTAATCTTGATAATCTATTCGTTTTTTGGTTGCTTTTAATGTTTAGACATTGTTCGTAATGTTTTCTTTGGAATTATGGTTGTTGCTCTCTATGATTAGTTTGCTTTTTCCTTTATTGTGTTCATCCAAATAATTTCATTTTGAAGCTTTTAGGTTATTCTATCAGCTCAATCTTCAATTAGATTTGGAATATTTGACAAATTCTCTAAGGTTCTTTTCTCACTCCAAATTTGCTAAGGTGGATTATGTATAGATTTCAAAGCATATACACACAAGCAAATTTTCATAAAGATTTCAAATTCAATTTAGCAATATGTGTTGCTCACTTGCCGTGCAAATTGCTCGATAATTTTGATAGTCAGAGTTGGTTTCCGTGCTTCTGATTGCCCTGTATGGACAAGTTATCTTCATCATTTATTTCATACCAGTGAAGAAAAACACATAAATTAATACTTATACTAAAGTTATATCCCCAACATTCTTCTCTAATTCAAACTTTATGAATATGGGGTCTAAAGAACTTAGGCCACAAATAAACTATATAATAATAAATCGAATTCCAATGCCTTTTCCCAACAAACCCATTTTCTTGCTTCATCTTTCTATGGTTACATAAATGAGAAACCGAGTTCCTAGAGGGTGAGAAGTCATCAAGAATCAAAACCCTAATCTATAGGAAGAATAACCAGCAAGAAGAATGTTCTTTACTACAACCCATGTTGCTACAAATCAAAAGCAACAAAAAAGAAATTTCATGTTGCTACTGTTATATTCATCTACAATGTCTGAAACACTTCGCCTTCAACCGATATGTTCATGTTTCATTGATAATTTAAAGGAATCATTGATAGTTCTGCAATACACTCTGTAAAATGTTGTGATGCAATTAAATTGTAAATCCAAGCACTTTGTCTTGTTCCTGAAGTCTAAAGCTTGTTGATCACTCTCCCCAACAATGTTCATTCACCAAGATATTGAATGTTTAACTATCTTCAAAAATCCTAATCCCCATTTTCTATACGTTTTCTGTGCCCAAAATTGTTAAACGCACATATGATAGGCAATGAGGAAACAAAGCCCATAAAAAACAAGAAACACCATAGATTCAATGAATAAATAACCTTAATCAAAGTGATTTGCTTCGAATTCTGAGATAAAAACCCTCCTTTGGAAACTTGACATCAAACTAAAATAATACGGACACAAGTGTCACAACTCTTCTCGAAATTTTCAGAAATTAGTTGTTTGTAGTTTCTATAAGGATACTCTCGATACTTATACAACTATTCAAATTAACATGGTTTTTAGCATACTTGCCTAAGTCCTCTTAAAGAACTCACATTACTATCACATATTAGTTTATCAACTAACTTGAAAGACACCTTCTTTGAAAGGTAAATCAAATTAATCTAGTATACTTGGAACTAAATCATCACAACCCTTTTTATCATTTTCAACATCCCATAAAATAGATTGTATAGAGAGAGAGAGAGGAGACAAAATAAATTGATAAGCAAAATAAAACTTAATTACATGGTTCACAATACAGTTCAATCAATAAATTCCAAAGCTAAATATAGATCAATACCTAAGATGAGCAGCAATAGACAAACTCAAATGCAAAAGAAAGTTATTCACACAATCATTAATAACATATTAGTTGCCTTATTAGATTTTATATATAACAATTATTTGCATTTTGGACAATATTGATTTGATAATTAATAAGGAAACATATATACTTTCGAACCGAATGCTAATATCACACAAACAAAATAACCTAAAAACATAAACATAGTATAAAGATATATGCAGATTCTCCCTAAGAAGAATAAAAGCAAACAAAGTGATGCTTCATTAAAACCTTTTCGGGGAAAACTCAATTGGGACAAAAAATCCGACAAAGGAAAAAGAGTACAACAAATAATGAACTGAGGGACGATCGACTAAGCTTGAATGAGATGCCTTAGGACTAAAGATATCAATGAGGCTCATCCGATAATGGAAATCTTTGCAGAATTTTTCACTTGTGGCTTTGGTGAAGACACCATCAAACTGATCTGTGCTTCTTATGTATATGAATTCAATGATGCCATCTTCGAGCTTCTCTCGAACAAAATGACAGTCAACTTCAATATATTTTGTTCGTTCGTGGAATTCCGAGTTAGATGCAACGTGTCACAATGAAGCACTATGGCTAGTGAAGGTTCGTGGCCAAGATCTTTGAGGAGAGCCCGGATCCAAATGAGCTCACATGTTGTATTTTCCATAGCTCGGTACTCGGCCTCAGCGCTGGAACGAGAGACCACCGATTGCTTTTTGCTTCTCCAAGTGACAAGGTTCCCCTCGACAAAGGTATACAGAACCCCGTCGTTGATTTCCAGTCTTTGCAGTCACCAGCCCAATCTGCATCACAATATCCAATTAGACTAGTGTCGTTGTTTTTACTCATTAGTATACCTTCACCTGGAGCGTTCTTGATGTATCAGAGGATTCGGTCCACCATTTTCCAATAATATCCTTTGGAGCATGCATATGCTGGTTGACCTGATTTACAACATATCACAAGTCAGGTATTGTTACCGTGAGGTATATTAGCTTACCGACAAGGCGTTTGTATTGTTCTATATCATGAAATGTTTCCCCCTCACGCAAGTATTTGTATTTTTCTTCGATGGGGGTCTTGGCCAGCTTAGATCAGAGTTTACCTGTTTCATTCAAAAAGTCTAAAGCATATTTTCGTTGAGAAAGACATAAAGTATCATTAGATCTAGTTACTTCAATTCCAAGAAAGTACTTAATTTCACCTAGATCCTTTATATCAAATGTGTCTTTCAGAAAACGTTTAACACTTTCTATTTCTTTATTATCATCACCTGTTATGATGATATCATCAACATAAACTAAGAGAACGATGATACCAGAATTGTTTCGAATGATGAACATGGAATGATCAGCGTCACTCCTCTTAAAACCATACTTTCAAACAGCATCACAGAGCCTAGTGTATCAAGCTTGTGGGGACTGTTTAAGTCCATAGAGAGCTCCCTTTAGTTTGCATACAATTCCTTTTTCGGTTTGGAGGCCCGGGGGAGGTTTCATATAGATCTCTTCCTTTATTTCCCCCTGAAGTAAAGTGTTTTTAACATTCATCTACCACAAACTCCAATTAAGGTTAATAGTAACAGAAAAGATAATGCGAACAGAATGAAGTTTAGCAACCAGAGCAAAATTCTCATTATAATCTTCCCCATACTTCTGATTATACCCTTGCGCTACAAGGCGAGCCTTGTAACGTTCTACCTCACCATTACTTTTATATTTGATTTTGTATACCCATTTGCTTCCAATGGGCTTCTTTTCTTTAGGAAGAGGGACAAGGTCCCATGTTTTATTCTTTTCAAAGGCTGCTAGCTCCTCAGCCATGGCTTCCTCCCATTCTAGTTTTCCATCGACTTCTCTTTAGGTTTGTGGCTCGATATCCTTGTCAATTTTACTAAGAAAAGCTTTATGATCTGTAGAGATAAATTCCAAAGAGACAAAATTTTGAATAGGATGTTCGGTTTCCATGCCATTGAAATAGGGTGTTTGGTTGCCACGCCATTGAATAGGATTATGAATCCATTCCGAGATTGGGCGCCTTATTCTAGTGCTTCTTCGAGGCACTATCTCATTTAGAATCCTTTCTTCAATTTCATCGACGTCCTGATCCACATTTTGGTTATGATCATGGCTTTGATCTTCATTCTCATGATTTGAGGCCCGAGTTTCTTCCTCATGATTTTGCTCAGAATATATGATCTCATCATGGCTTTCTTGTTCTTCATTTTCTGATATTTCTTGATCATTTTGGTCTTCATGACGTTCAGGTACACTTAGCAGAGGACTTGTTTCATGGTTAGTTTTCGAAATTGAATTTACTAAGAGACAAACCTATATCATTTGGTTTTGATATTCCTTTAATCTCTTCCCAACTGATTTTTATCATGAAAGCTCTTGTCTTCGAGAAACATAACATCTCGAGACACTATTACATGTTGAGATTTTGGATCGAAACACTTGTAGCCTTTTTTATTTACTGAGTATCCGATGATCATGGCTTTAGTGCTCCACGGTTCCAACTTGTTTCGCTGTGAGTCAGGAAAAATAACGAAACACACACAACCAAAAGTTATAAAATACTCAAGATCAGGTTTTGTAGAGTTTAATACCTCATAAGGTGATTTTTCCTTTAGAACTTTTGTTGGAATTCTATTAACGATGTGACATGCGGTCATGACCACATCGAACCAAAACCTTTTAGGAACATCTTGATCAAACATTATAGTTCTCAAGACTTCCATTAGGTGTATGTTCTTCCTCTCGGCCGTTTTGTTGCGGAGTATACGGACACGAGGTTTGGTGTGTAATGTCTTGTTCTTCAAGGTACCTGCAAAACTGAAGACTAGTATACTCTCCACCATTATCAGTCCTTAGAAATTTTACTTTAGCATCATATTGAGTTAAAACATACTTATGAAACTTTCTTAGAAATTACTTTAGCATCATATTGAGTTAAAACATACTTATGAAACTTTACAAATACATCATAAACACTACTTTTAGACGAGAGAGTATAAAGCCATGTTTACTTTGATTTCTCATCGATGAAGGTTACAAAATATTTCTTTTGATCACGAGAAACACATGGAGCTGTCCAAACACCTGAATGAATCAGCTCAAAACAATTTTATAAATCGAAATAGAGTTTGGAAATACTTGTTTTACGTGCTTTACTAAGATGCAAGCTTCACACGTTTCATGTTTATCCTTAAAATTGGGAAAATGATACTTAGTACTTTACTATGAGGGTTGTCCAAGTCTTGCTTGTCACTTAGAAACTTTATTAAAATTTTATTTGATAGAAACACGGACTCAGGATCACAATACATAGACTCGAGAACAAAAATACCATTGAGGAGCTTTCCTTTGCCGATTACTTGTTTGCTTTCAATATCTTGTATCCAAAAAGAGTTAGAATCGAAACAAACATGACATTAAGGTCTTTTCCAAGCTTTTGTACAGAGATAAGAATATTAGAAAATTTTGGAACGAAGAGAGCCCTTGTATCATGACGGAGAAGCTTAAGCTTCCGTGTTCCTTTAATTGGAACACTCCCCAAATTCGCAATAGAAACAGAGCCACAATGAGGTTTTATATCTTTAATCAAGTCATAAGTTTTAATCATATGATTTGTAGCTCCAGAATCTATTATAATAAGGTTTCAAAAAGCAGAAAAAACAGAGATAACTTTACCTCCTTCTTCATCGGCTCTATTTGTTTGATTTCCTGCCAGTATCATTAGGAAAAGCCCCTCAAGGTCTACCTTGGAGACAAACTCAGACTCAGAGGTCATATTAGCCTTACCTTGACCGTCATGGCTTCTGTTCTTCAAATGGGGGTGAAGAATCCAACAACGATCCCTTGTATGACCTTTCTTTTTACAATTCTCAAGAGAACTGCTTTTTGAAAGGCTTGATCATAGTGGCTTTTCCAGAGGTACTTTTGGAGACATTAGCTTCCTCGGTCATTCCTTTAAAGAGACGGTTTTCCCCTTCCTCCCTTATAATCATCATAAAACTTCGTTAAACGAAGGAAACTCGTTTTGGCTGAGTATGTGGTTATTGTATTTGTCATCGAGGGAAAATAAAAGGCTAAAGAGTTGATCTTCTTTGAGCAATTTCCACAGGGCCCGCAGTATGAGGCCTTAAAGTTTCGAGTTATGACCATAATTCTTTAAAATCACCCAAAGCCTAGTTAAAAGGCTTTCCCTCTTGTCTTAGATTATCATGGCCTTTCTCTATCTCATACATACAGCTAAGATTGGATTCATTGCCAAAAACTTGTTTCAGCTCGTCACAAAGCTCCGTAGGAGAATCTATGTGCCCATATGTACGAAGTATATGAGTTTCGAGGGAATTTTGTAAAATAACCAAGGTAGTGAGTTTATTTTGTTCTCATTTTTCTGATCTGGTACTTGAATCTACCGATTTCACATCCGATCCTGTCACGAAACCCCAAAGACCTCGCACGCCAAGATTGGCCTTAGTAATCTTCGTCCAAATAGAATAATTGTTTTCATTGAACGAGATTGAGATGCTTTTGGTCAATTCCATGACCAGAAATCCAAGTAAACAAAGGGAAACAAAATAACAAAGAGAGATTAAAAAAGGTTTGACCGAAAAACAACTTTTGAAAGAGAATATATTTCAAAATAAACAAAATCGATAAAAAAACAATTTCCGAGACTCTATGACCGCTCTGATACCATGTAGAATTTGTAGAACAAAGATGAATCAGTGAAAGCAAGATAGAAAGACTAAGAGCGAGCCAAAAATCGAGAGAATTAGAGAAAATAAGAATAACTATTCTCTTATATATTTCATTAGAACTAAATGTACCTATTTATACAAGTAGAAAGGGTGAAAAAAAGGAAAATACAAGTACAAATGCAAGGCACAAGTTTAGATGTAATATGCATGAGCTGGAGCGGTCAACAGGGTATAGGAGACCGCGGAGGTTATAAATAGGCTTGACCAGGTCGCAGGTAGCGGGACGCAGGTCGCAGGATGCACCTCGGGACGCGGCTCGGGACGTGGAGATGGGAGCAAGACGCAGCTCGCGACCCAGAGAGGAGCGAGATGCGGAGAAGAGCAGGACACGGCTCGGGACGCGAAGAAGGGAGCGGGACGCGGGTCATGAAGAGCGGGACGCGACCTTTCTTCTTAACACTTGGAACTAAATCATCACAACCCTTTTCATCATTTTCAACATCTCGTGAAACAAATTGTATATAGAGAGAGGGGTGACAGATAAATCGATAAGCAGAATAAACTAAATTTCATGGTTCGCAAAATAGTTCAATCAATAAATCCTAAAAGCTATATATAGATAAATACCTAAGAGAGCAGCAATAGACAAACTTGCATACAAAAGAAAGTTATTCATAGAATTATCGATAGCAGATTAGTTGCCTTATTTAATTTTACATATAACCATTATTTCCATTTTAGACAATATTCACATATTCACATCTTTGTTTAATGGAAATTTTGATAATTAATAAGGAAATATATGTGTTTGAATTGAAGGCTAATATCACATAAACAAAATAATGTAACATCGTAAACATAATATACAAGTATATACAGATTCTCCCTAAGAAGAAAAGAAACAAACAAGATAACAACAACTCCCATCAGACTTGGCCCCAATACCCTCTGCCAGAAACTAATCCCCAACAGACCTAGACGTATCATCAGTGCTGGTAATAACAACAAGGAACTCCAAACTGTTTTTGCGATTTCACCCTCATCCCTTTCTAAAGAAAAACCATTAGAAACTTTCAAGCCACCCCCTACACAAACGCCAAGATAACACAAGTAACACGAACAAACACGATTATCCTTACATACCATACGAGAATCAGCTAGGGTTTTTCCCATTACGATCCATAGACCAACTTCAACTTCCTCATCTAACAGTAGCAATTCGTTAAGAGAACAAACGAGTTATAATCCTTGCATGCACTATATTCTTGTTTTTAAGCCTCCGTCGAGGCATCTGAAGAGAATAGATGTTAGAGATGGCGTTGCAAAACGCGTCGAGCCTCAGACCAATCTCCTCCTTCGATCCGTTTTGGCCGGAATTACGGATTCCGGCCAAATCTTCGAAATTTATGTGATATCGAACGCCTCTATCCAATCTCACCCTCACCCATTTCAAACGTAACGATCAGAAGTTGAGTTCCGGCTTGCCCTCACCTTATTGTTCACCCTCGCCTTTTTGCTCTTTCTCTTCTCCTTTCAATCCATTTTGATTTTTTTCTTTTTAATGTGCTAGTTTATTTTAAAAGATAACTTTTTAAAAATTATCTCAATTAATTTACCAAAAAGAATTATTGTTTTGATTTATTCATTTTATCAAAACAACAAAATGGAGGAATCTATGCTCGGAGAAATATGGAACCAAAATCAACATTTAACATTTCCCAGTCTTACAGAATAAATTTCTGCAAATCTTAATCAATGTATGATAATTTTTTTACACCCTGACTATAATTTAAAATCAATACATTAATATACAATGATTTTATAAAACAATTAATTATTGTTTATTTATTTTGTTATTGTACACCATTAAACCGTCCTTGGTGTTCGCCGATATAAATTCGCCATTCAAATCAAACCCAAGTACACATATCATCTATATTGAAGAAAAGAGGTTAACCATAATCAACATAATTTGTTTAGGGATATTTTACAATAAATTCGTTGCATTATTATTTAATAAATATATATATATATATTTAACACAAAAAAATTTAAGAAATCATACGATTTGAGATGCTTAATTTATCGCTTTACATGTTAAATGAATATATTATCTATTTTATTATTATTAATTTAAAATACCTAAACATCAAACTCTGCAATTGCAAGGGCTTTAAGGAAAGCTATTGTGCTTGAGAAGAGAGCATTTAAACACAAACAATGTTAGTTTTAGATGATTCATAATTTCACAATTTTAATTTTTTCCAAAAGTTTCCTCTGTATTTTTAAAAATGTTTTCTCTATGTTTAATTCACACATATGCTCTAATCTTTTAAACCATTAAAACACAACACAAGTTGGATCCAAATCTATCATAACTAAACTAGCATAATTTTAAAAAATATTTAATTTGTTGCATAACTATCATGTCAATAATTAGGTCCACACAACACAAAAACACATTTTGAAAAGGATATTCTCAATTGTCCTATTGTGATGCAATTGTTTGGCGTAACGAATGTGTCGGACACGGTTCAATTAAAGAAAAATTACAATTCAACCTATGTTGCATGCAAGGTCGAGTAAGCTTTCAAAGGTCCTTTCCATGCCATCTATAATTGAAGATTTATAAAACAATTCACGATCATTCCGTACCAATGTAAGGGCCTATAATTCAATTCTTGCTTTTACATCTATGGTGCAAAAGTTGATAACTTTGCTGCTAACGGGACTGGTCCATATCACTGGAACTAATGTAGGGAACAATGGACTGAAGAAGATTTCACTCTAAGATTGTTAGAGTCTCGAAAAAAATATCGAAGATATGATTTACCTACAGCTGATGAGGTTGCTAGTTTGATTTTCAGAGATCTTTCATCAACTTCAGGGGAGCGAGATATTATTCTGCAATGGAACCATTCTTGAGAGCTCGATAGAATTATTAAGTTTAATCCTTTGTTCATGAACCTTCAGTATCCATTGTTAGTCCCTTATGGTCAATACGATTTTCATTTGTGATTATGTGTGAGTTGTTGTTGATGCATGACGTGTGGAAACACGAGTTATAAATTTCCTAGTCCACTTTCACCGCAAGTATACGGATCGT
>CM071871.1:10016983-10035502 GCA_036759665.1 Gynandropsis gynandra
TTGCAAATGCTCAGCGGAAGTCATCTCCAATAGTCTAACTCCAATAAACAATCATACTTTGCAACCTAAACTTGAATCATTATTCTAAAGTATAAACAATCGTACTTTACAGCCTAAACTTGAATATTCTTCTAAAGTTTCAATGGATTGGTCCGCATTACCAATATTCTACTCAATCCTACAAACTAACTCAAGAGCAAACCTTCAGATTTTCATAAGCATTGAGCAAAATATTTTCAAGCTACATATGGTGGAAAGGTTGTATCAGCTCAAGAAAAAAAAACAATCAGGAGTTTGTCAATCCTTGTAGTCGAATCTGTTAATTGAATATACAATGAGGTGCTTACCATCCAACCATGTACCTCTTTGATGTTCTGCTTCTAATCATACTTCTAAAAAAGATGTAGAAGAGAAAAAATAAAACCACAATGAATAAGCATTTGCAGCAACAATTTACCATTCTTGTCCACAACTTACCATTATTAGACCAAGAAACGCGAAATCTCAAAGTGTACTATGCACTTACCCACTTGGTATTCATAATCATTCGATGCGTCAGACACCAAAAGTAGTCCTACAACATCTCGGGCTCTTGTCCCCACAAATTCAATTAATCGGTTTCAATATGCACATAAAACTGGTAATAGTTAAGTTGTACAAGATTACGATTGACCATGTTTTTTCTAAGTATGATAATAAAACATGATTGGAATATTCAGTATTGCAAGTCAACGACTATAGTACACACAAACCCATATGAAAAAACCATAAATCAAAACTATACTCAAATTAAAGTTTAGCAAAACAATTTATTATAAACAATTTATTACTCTTGATTAGACTAAAAAAATGATATAAAATCCCAGATTTCATTTAGTTGGTTATGACTCTTATATTTCCTATTTACTCATTCATTAGCCTAATTAATCCAAAAATTAAAAAAATAATAAAAAAAGTTACATTATCGAATAGTAATGTTTTATTATTGCTGCCTTTAACACATCATAACAGTTATTTTTAGGGCCAATTCAAATTCTTTTACCAACTATATAATTTGATTCTCTATTATATTTTTTTATCACCAGGAAGAAACAAACAAACCTTTGGAGAAAAACCTTTCACTATAATGGTGTGCAGATTATAATCCATGGTCAAAACAACCGATACACCAAACATTAACACAAATGTCCATATAGGCTTTGTCGATGTTATAGTCGGTAGGTGTTTGCAAAGAATAGTTGGAAAGGTTTTCCGTGTGTGGAAGGCCCAAAATGTGGAAAAAGGGGCCAATTGATGTGGAATGAGTTCCTTCGAATCAATGAAACTTTTTCATTAACTAAGTTTTATGTAATTTTGTATAGTTTTCTCTTTTGATTTCTCATTTTAAATATCTTGTTTTTCCAATCAACATTATTGCATGGAAGTGTTAGTTGCCCTCTGTTCTCACAATTTAAAGAATTGCTAATAAAAAGGATCATTCTACTTTTTGAAAGCTTTGATGTTGTTCACAGCATCAACAACTTTAAATTGATAGATTCTAGAGTGTCTATCTGTCTAACGAATACCACAAAACTTATTGATTTGTTTGACGACTCTATTACTATTGCCGAATAAGTTTTTAGGTTGAAGACCTATGAATATTTCTTACGTTTTGCAAACCAGAGTATGGAATTTCCAGGTACATCTTTCTGTACCAATTAAACATTTCACATTTTTTTTAAATTCTACAGATGTTGTTGATCACTTTTGCGCACCCAAATATTCACAAATAGATTCTATATTATCTACTAAATGTATCATGTTGCGACTTGAATTGACTGGGTAAGCTTTGGAAATAGGACAATAAATCTTTTTTCGAAACATTTTAGTTTAACCTAACTGATTATTTTTTACATGTCAAGGGGAATGAACATTAACCTAACAACTTAGGATCAAAATGTGGTTGAGCTGCGGTTGAAATTAGAGAACCTTAGTTTAAAACCTACAGTTTTTCTTATCACAAGTGTTAACCCAAAACGTTGGAGATTAGTATATTTTTAAAGCTTGCTTTCTTCATTGTATTACAAACTGTTTACACATTGCAGGTTTGGTATGTAACACATTTTTTTCTTTAAATGCAAACAATCTTTATCTTAATACAACTTCGGCAAGCAGATTTTATATTAACCAAAAATCCGCTATTGAAAGTGCATTTGTCGATAGGTATGCAACAATTTCATATATCATATATTAGTTTAATATCATTTATATATCACATGTCAAATTTAAGAATACTAATATCTTGGTTTTTTTTGGAAATTTCCAGCCCCTTATATGGTTAGGTCTACATTATAGTGTGTTTTTTCTTGTAAATGTTGCATTGTCCTAATCTGTTAATGTGAAACAATCTCATAGAAGGCTTTGTCGTAGATATTGCCGGTGGTGATAAAGTTGATAATGTGGTTAAGATTGAGACAGTTTCGATATTTGACTTATTGAACTACATTACCACATTTATCATCGGGTACTATTGACCAGATTATTATAATTCCTTTTAACAATATGTTGCTAATTTTATTATTGTTTTTGTTTCTTCCAAATATTGGACGCGCATTTTTTTATTTTTTTAAGTTTTTGACATCTTGCCTAGAAACGGCTGGAGCTATGTTGCATGCGGAAAATGTACAAGAAAACTTAAGATAGTTGCAGAATATATGTTCTGTAGTCATTGCAATGACTCAGCCACAATTGGAGTCACAATGTTAACACTTTCCTAGACATTGTTAAAAACTGATTTCTCCATAAGTTTTCATATCATTTACACAAGGTCTAACAATGTTTTTCATTGTTTTCAAAAATTTAAACAAGTTTAGGGTGGAATTTTTTATAGATGATGGGACCGAGGTCACAACTTTCGTTGCATTTGATCGCAAGATCACGAAGCTAACTCAAATACAAGCTGCCAATCTCATTGATGTTGCGGTTTTTTATTCAAATTACTTATAAATTAATATATAATTCTTTAAAAAAACTAATTGAATTTGGTTTCTCTCACCTCAAACAGGGAGTGCCAATTGACAACAAAATTCCAAAATGCTTAAGCAATCTTTTTGAAAGGCATTTCACATTCGAAATCAAGGTAAGTTTCTGTAATTTTACTCCACATCACAAATCATTCACGGTGTCTCGTATAAACCCCACCAATGCTATAGTTGAAGAGATAACAATCAAGGATGCAAAATAATTGGAAGACGACACTACCTTGAAGCAGAAAGGATCTAAGGGAAAAAGGGTTCACATTAGTTAGAGTTTTAGAGTAATCTTGATAATCTATTCGTTTTTTGGTTGCTTTTAATGTTTAGACATTGTTCGTAATGTTTTCTTTGGAATTATGGTTGTTGCTCTCTATGATTAGTTTGCTTTTTCCTTTATTGTGTTCATCCAAATAATTTCATTTTGAAGCTTTTAGGTTATTCTATCAGCTCAATCTTCAATTAGATTTGGAATATTTGACAACTTCTCTAAGGTTCTTTTCTCACTCCAAATTTGCTAAAGTGGATTATGTATAGATTTCAAAGCATATATACACAAGCAAATTTTCATAAAGATTTCAAATTCAATTTAGCAATATGTGTTGCTCACTTGCCGTGCAAATTGCTCGATAATTTTGATAGTCAGAGTTAGTTTTCCGTGCTTCTGATTGCCCTGTATGGACAAGTTATCTTCATCATTTATTTCATACCAGTGAAGAAAAACACATAAATTAATACTTATACTAAAGTTATATCCCCAACATTCTTCTCTAATTCAAACTTTATGAATATGGGGTCTAAAGAACTTAGGCCACAAATAAACTATATAATAATAAATCGAATTCCAATGCCTTTTCCCAACAAACCCATTTTCTTGCTTCATCTTTCTATGGTTACATAAATGAGAAACCGAGTTCCTAGAGGGTGAGAAGTCATCAAGAATCAAAACCCTAATCTATAGGAAGAATAACCAGCAAGAAGAATGTTCTTTACTACAACCCATGTTGCTACAAATCAAAAGCAACAAAAAAGAAATTTCATGTTGCTACTGTTATATTCATCTACAATGTCTGAAACACTTCGCCTTCAACCGATATGTTCATGTTTCATTGATAATTTAAAGGAATCATTGATAGTTCTGCAATAGACACTGCAAAATGTTGTGATGCAATAAAATTGTAAATCCAAGCACTTTGTCTTGTTCCTGAAGTCTAAAGCTTGTTGATCACTCTCCCCAACAATGTTCATTCACCAAGATATTGAATGTTTAACTATCTTCAAAAACCCTAATCCCCATTTTCTATACGTTTTCTATGCCCAAATCTGTTAAACGCACATATGATAGGCAATGAGGAAACAAAGCCCATAAAAAACAAGAAACACCATAGATTCAATGAATAAATAACCTTAATCAAAGTGATTTGCTTCGAATTCTGAGATAAAAACCCTCCTTTGGAAACTTGACATCAAACTAAAATAATACGGACACAAGTGTCACAACTCTTCTCGAAATTTTCAGAAATTAGTTGTTTGTAGTTTCTATAAGGATACTCTCGATACTTATACAACTATTCAAATTAACATGGTTTTTAGCATACTTGCCTAAGTCCTCTTAAAGAACTCACATTACTATCACATATTAGTTTATCAACTAACTTGAAAGACACCTTCTTTGAAAGGTAAATCAAATTAATCTAGTATACTTTGTGTAGAATTTGTAGAACAAAGATGAATCAGCGGAAGCAAGATAGAAAGACTAAGAGCGAGCTAAATATCAAGAGAATTAGAGAGAATAAGAATAACTATTCTCTTATATATTTTATTAGAACTAAAGGTACTTATTTATACAAGTAGAAAGGGTGAAAACAAGGAAAATACAAGTACAAATGCAAGGCACAAGTTTAGATGTAACATGCATGAGCTGGAACGGTCAACAAGGCATAGGAGACCGTGAAGGTCATAAATAGGCTTGACCAGGTCGCGGGACGCGGCTCAGGAGATTGCTCAGGACACGGAGAAGGGAACGGGATGCAGCTCGAGACATGGAGAAGGGAGTGGGATGCAGCTCGGGACACGGAGAAGAGCAGGACGCGGCTCGAGACACGGAGAAAAGGGAGACACGGATCAGGATGTGGAGAAGAGTGGGATGCGGCTCGGGACGTGGCTCGGGATACGGAGAAGTGAACGGGATGTGAGTCATGAAGAGCGGGACACGACCTTTTTTCTTAACATTCCACCTCAAGCTTAGGCGATCAAAAACAACATAAGTGATGCTTCATTAAAACCTTTTCGGGGAAAACTCAATTGGGACAAAAAACCCGACAAAGGAAAAAGAGTACAACAAATAATGAACTGAGGGACGATCGACTAAGCTTGAATGAGATGCCTTAGGACTAAAGATATCAATGAGGCTGATCCGATAATGGAGATCTTTGCAGAATTTTTCACTTGTGGCTTTGGTGAAGACACCATCAAACTGATCTGTGCTTCTTATGTATATGAATTCAATGACGCCATCTTCGAGCTTCTCTCAAACAAAATGACAGTCAACTTCAATATATTTTGTTCGTTCGTGGAATTCCGAGTTAGATGCAATGTGTCACAATGAAGCACTATGGCCAGTGAAGGTTCGTGGCCAAGATCTTTGAGGAGAGCCCGGATCCAAATGAGCTCACATGTTGTATTTTCCATAGCTCGGTACTCGGCCTCAGCGCTGGAACGAGAGACCACCGATTGCTTTTTGCTTCTCCAAGTGACAAGGTTCCCCTCGACAAAGGTATACAGAACCCCGTCGTTGATTTCCAGTCTTTGCAGTCACCAGCCCAATCTGCATCACAATATCCAATTAGACTAGTGTCGTTGTTTTTACTCATTAGTATACCTTCACCTGGAGCGTTCTTGATGTATCAGAGGATTCGGTCCACCATTTTCCAATAATATCCTTTGGAGCATGCATATGCTGGTTGACCTGATTTACAACATATCACAAGTCAGGTATTGTTACCGTGAGGTATATTAGCTTACCGACAAGGCGTCTGTATTGTTCTATATCATGAAATGTTTCCCCCTCACGCAAGTATTTGTATTTTTCTTCGATGGGGGTCTTGGCCAGCTTAGATCAGAGTTTACCTATTTCATTCAAAAAGTCTAAAGCATATTTTCGTTGAGAAAGACATAAAGTATCATTAGATCTAGTTACTTCAATTCCAAGAAAGTACTTAATTTCACCTAGATACTTTATATCAAATGTGTCTTTCAGAAAACGTTTAACACTTTCTATTTCTTTATTATCATCACCTGTTATGATGATAGCATCAACATAAACTAAGAGAACGATGATACCAGAATTGTTTCGAATGATGAACATGGAATGATCAGCGTCACTCCTCTTAAAACCATACTTTCAAACAGCATCACAGAGCCTAGTGTATCAAGCTTGTGGGGACTGTTTAAGTCCATAGAGAGCTCCCTTTAGTTTGCATACAATTCCTTTTTCGGTTTGGAGGCCCGGGGGAGGTTTCATATAGATCTCTTCCTTTATTTCCCCTTGAAGTAAAGTGTTTTTAACATCCATCTGCCACAAACTCCAATTAAGGTTAATAGTAACAGAAAAGATAATGCGAACAGAATGAAGTTTAGCAACCAGAGCAAAATTCTCAGTATAATCTTCCCCATACTTCTGATTATACCCTTGCGCTACAAGGCGAGCCTTGTAACGTTCTACCTCACCATTACTTTTACATTTGATTTTGTATACCCATTTGCTTCCAATGGGCTTCTTTTCTTTAGGAAGAGGGACAAGGTCCCATGTTTTATTCTTTTCAAAGGCTGCTAGCTCCTCAGCTATGGCTTCCTCCCATTCTAGTTTCCCATCGACTTCTCTATAGGTTTGTGGCTCGATATCCTTGTCAATTTTACTAAGAAAAGCTTTATGATCTGTAGAGATAAATTCCAAAGAGACAAAATTTTGAATAGGATGTTCGGTTTCCATGCCATTGAAATAGGGTGTTTGGTTGCCACGCCATTGAATAGGATTATGAATCCATTCCGAGATTGGGCGCCTTATTCTAGTGCTTCTTCGAGGCACTATCTCATTTAGAATCCTTTCTTCAATTTCATCGACGTCATGATCCACATTTTGGTTATGATCATGGCTTTGATCTTCATTCTCATGATTTGAGGCCCGAGTTTCTTCCTCGTGATTTTGCTCAGAATATATGATCTCATCATGGCTCTCTTGTTCTTCATTTTCTGATATTTCTTGATCATTTTGGTCTTCATGACGTTCAGGTACACTTAGCAGAGGACTTGTTTCATTGTTAGTTTTCGAAATTGAATTTACTAAGAGACAAACCTATATCATTTGGTTTTGATATTCCTTTAATCTCTTCCCAGCTGATTTTATCATGAAGGCTCTTGTCTTCGAGAAACATAACATCTCGGAACACTATTACATGTTGAGATTTTGGATCGAAACACTTGTAGCCTTTTTTATTTACTGAGTATCCGATGATCATGGCTTTAGTGCTCCTCGGTTCCAACTTGTTTCGCTGTGAGTCAGGAAAAATAACGAAACACACACAACCAAAAGTTATAAAATACTCAAGATCAGGTTTTGTAGAGTTTAATACCTCATAAGGTGATTTTTCCTTTAGAACTTTTGTTGGAATTCTATTAACGATGTGACATGCGGTCATGACCACATCGAACCAAAACCTTTTAGGAACATCTTGATCAAACATTATAATTCTCAAGACTTCCATTAGGTGTATGTTCTTCCTCTCGGCCGTTTTGTTGCGGAGTATACGGACACGAGGTTTGGTGTGTAATGTCTTGTTCTTCAAGGTACCTGCAAAACTGAAGACTAGTATACTCTCCACCATTATCAGTCCTTAGAAATTTTACTTTAGCATCATATTGAGTTAAAACATACTTATGAAACTTTACAAATACATCATAAACACTACTTTTAGACGAGAGAGTATAAAGCCATGTTTACTTTGATTTCTCATCGATGAAGGTTACAAAATATTTCTTTTGATCACGAGAAACACATGGAGCTGTCCAAACACCTGAATGAATCAGCTCAAAACAATTTTATAAATCGAAATAGAGTTTGGAAATACTTGTTTTACGTGCTTTACTAAGATGCAAGCTTCACACGTTTCATGTTTATCCTTAAAATTGGGAAAATGATACTTAGAACTTTACTATGAGGGTTGTCCAAGTCTTGCTTGTCACTTAGAAACTTTATTAAAATTTGATTTGATAGAAACACGGACTCAGGATCACAATACATAGACTCGAGAACAAAAATACCATTGAGGAGCTTTCCTTTGCCGATTACTTGTTTGCTTTCAATATCTTGTATCCAAAAAGAGTTAGAATCGAAACAAACATGACATTAAGGTCTTTTCCAAGATTTTGTACAGAGATAAGAATATTAGAAAATTTTGGAACGAAGAGAGCCCTTGTATCATGATGGAGAAGCTTAAGCTTCTGTGTTCCTTTAATTGGAACACTCCCCCAATTTGCAATAGAAACAGAGCCACAATGAGGTTTTATATCTTTAATCAAGTCATAAGTTTTAATCATATGATTTGTAGCTCCAGAATCTATTATAATATGGTTTCAAAAAGCAGAGATAACTTTACCTCCTTCTTCATCGGCTCTATTTGTTTGATTTCCTGCCAGTATCATTAGGAAAAACCCCTCAAGGTCTACCTTGGAGACAAACTCAGACTCAGAGGTCATATTAGCCTTACCTTGACCGTCATGGCTTCTGTTCTTCAAATGGGGGTGAAGAATCCAACAACGATCCTTTGTATGACCTTTCTTTTTGCAATTCTCAAGAGAACTGCTTTTTGAAAGGCTTGATCATAGTGGCTTTTCCAGAGGTACTTTTGGAGACATTAGCTTCCTCGGTCATTCTTTTAAAGAGACGGTTTTCCCCTTCCTCCCTTTTAATCATCATAAAACTTCGTTAAACGAAGGAAACTCGTTTTGGTTGAGTATGTGATGAATAAGGTTATTGTATTTGTCATCGAGGGAAAATAAAAGGCTAAAGAGTTGATCTTGTTTGAGCAATTTCCACAGGGTTCGCAGTATGAGGCCTTAACTTTCAAAAATTTCTACAGGGTCCGCAGTATGAGGCCTTAAAGTTTCGAGTTATGACCATAATTCTTTAAAATCACCCAAAGCCTAGTTAAAAGGCTTTCCCTCTTGTCTTAGATTATCATGGCCTTTCTCTATCTCATACATACAGCTAAGATTGGATTCATTGCCAAAAACTTGTTTCAGCTCGTCACAAAGCTCCGTAGGAGAATCTATGTGCCCATATGTACGAAGTATATGAGTTTCGAGGGAATTTTGTAAAATAACCAAGGTAGTGAGTTTATTTTGTTCTCATTTTTCTGATCTGGTACTTGAATCTACCGATTTCACATCCGATCCTGTCACGAAACCCCAAAGACCTCGCACGCCAAGATTGGCCTTAGTAATCTTCGTCCAAATAGAATAATTGTTTGCATTGAACGAGATTGAGATGCTTTTGGTCAATTCCATGACCAGAAATCCAAGTAAACAAAGGGAAACAAAATAACAAAGAGAGATTAAAAAAGGTTTGACCGAAAAACAACTTCTGAAAGAGAATATATTTCAAAATAAACAAAATCGATAAAAAACAATTTCCGAGACTCTATGACCGCTCTGATACCATGTAGAATTTGTAGAACAAAGATGAATCAGTGAAAGCAAGATAGAAAGACTAAGAGCGAGCCAAAAATCGAGAGAATTAGAGAAAATAAGAATAACTATTCTCTTATATATTTCATTAGAACTAAATGTACCTATTTATACAAGTAGAAAGGGTGAAAAAAAGGAAAATACAAGTACAAATGCAAGGCACAAGTTTAGATGTAATATGCATGAGCTGGAGCGGTCAACAGGGTATAGGAGACCGCGGAGGTTATAAATAGGCTTGACCAGGTCGCAGGTAGCGGGACGCAGGTCGCAGGATGCACCTCGGGACGCGGCTCGGGACGTGGAGATGGGAGCAAGACGCAGCTCGCGACACAGAGAGGAGCGAGATGCGGAGAAGAGCAGGACACGGCTCGGGACGCGAAGAAGGGAGCGGGACGCGGGTCATGAAGAGCGGGACGCGACCTTTCTTCTTAACACTTGGAACTAAATCATCACAACCCTTTTCATCATTTTCAACATCTCGTGAAACAAATTGTATATAGAGAGAGGGGTGACAGATAAATCGATAAGCAGAATAAACTAAATTTCATGGTTCGCAAAATAGTTCAATCAATAAATCCTAAAAGCTATATATAGATAAATACCTAAGAGAGCAGCAATAGACAAACTTGCATACAAAAGAAAGTTATTCATAGAATTATCGATAGCAGATTAGTTGCCTTATTTAATTTTACATATAACCATTATTTCCATTTTAGACAATATTCACATATTCACATCTTTGTTTAATGGAAATTTTGATAATTAATAAGGAAATATATGTGTTTGAATTGAAGGCTAATATCACATAAACAAAATAATGTAACATCGTAAACATAATATACAAGTATATACAGATCTCCCTAAGAAGAAAAGAAACAAACAAGATAACAACAACTCCCATCAGACTTGGCCCCAATACCCTCTGCCAGAAACTAATCCCCAACAGACCTAGACGTATCATCAGTGCTGGTAATAACAACAAGGAACTCCAAACTGTTTTTGCGATTTCACCCTCATCCCTTTCTAAAGAAAAACCATTAGAAACTTTCAAGCCACCCCCTACACAAACGCCAAGATAACACAAGTAACACGAACAAACACGATTATCCTTACATACCATACGAGAATCAGCTAGGGTTTTTCCCATTACGATCCATAGACCAACTTCAACTTCCTCATCTAACAGTAGCAATTCGTTAAGAGAACAAACGAGTTATAATCCTTGCATGCACTATATTCTTGTTTTTAAGCCTCCGTCGAGGCATCTGAAGAGAATAGATGTTAGAGATGGCGTTGCAAAACGCGTCGAGCCTCAGACCAATCTCCTCCTTCGATCCGTTTTGGCCGGAATTACGGATTCCGGCCAAATCTTCGAAATTTATGTGATATCGAACGCCTCTATCCAATCTCACCCTCACCCATTTCAAACGTAACGATCAGAAGTTGAGTTCCGGCTTGCCCTCACCTTATTGTTCACCCTCGCCTTTTTGCTCTTTCTCTTCTCCTTTCAATCCATTTTGATTTTTTTCTTTTTAATGTGCTAGTTTATTTTAAAAGATAACTTTTTAAAAATTATCTCAATTAATTTACCAAAAAGAATTATTGTTTTGATTTATTCATTTTATCAAAACAACGAAATGGAGGAATCTTTGCTCGGAGAAATATGGAACCAAAATCAACATTTAACATTTCCCAGTCTTACAGAATAAATTTCTGCAAATCTTAATCAATGTATGATAATTTTTTTACACCCTGACTATAATTTAAAATCAATACATTAATATACAATGATTTTATAAACAATTAATTATTGTTTATTTATTTTGTTATTGTACACCATTAAACCGTCCTTGGTGTTCGCCGATATAAATTCGCCATTCAAATCAAACCCAAGTACACATATCATCTATATTGAAGAAAAGAGGTTAACCATAATCAACATAATTTGTTTAGGGATATTTTACAATAAATTCGTTGCATTATTATTTAATAAATATATATATATATATATTTAACACAAAAAAATTTAAGAAATCATACGATTTGAGATGCTTAATTTATCGCTTTACATGTTAAATGAATATATTATCTATTTTATTATTATTAATTTAAAATACCTAAACATCAAACTCTGCAATTGCAAGGGCTTTAAGGAAAGCTATTGTGCTTGAGAAGAGAGCATTTAAACACAAACAATGTTAGTTTTAGATGATTCATAATTTCACAATTTTAATTTTTTCCAAAAGTTTCCTCTGTATTTTTAAAAATGTTTTCTCTATGTTTAATTCACACATATGCTCTAATCTTTTAAACCATTAAAACACAACACAAGTTGGATCCAAATCTATCATAACTAAACTAGCATAATTTTAAAAAATATTTAATTTGTTGCATAACTATCATGTCAATAATTAGGTCCACACAACACAAAAACACATTTTGAAAAGGATATTCTCAATTGTCCTATTGTGATGCAATTGTTTGGCGTAACGAATGTGTCGGACACGGTTCAATTAAAGAAAAATTACAATTCAACCTATGTTGCATGCAAGGTCGAGTAAGCTTTCAAAGGTCCTTTCCATGCCATCTATAATTGAAGATTTATAAAACAATTCACGATCATTCCGTACCAATGTAAGGGCCTATAATTCAATCATTGCTTTTACATCTATCGGTGCAAAAGTGGATAACTTTGTTGCTTCAAGGACCGGTCCATACATATTTCGTATCCATGTTTAGAACCACCACTAAAGAGGCTCCCTTTTACCACCTAAAGGTAATTCACCTTAGTTTGTGCAGCTCTATATATATGACACTGCAAACGAGGTTAGTAATCGTAAAAAATGCAAAGCAGGACTGCTAGTGTGGGCAATGTAGAAGAGAGTATATTTTCTCGGGTTATAAAAAAGCTTAATGAATATAATCACCTAGCAAAGACTTCTCGTAAAACAAGAGACCGATATGAATCTAGGGCTTATACTGATTTCACTCTAAGATTGTTAGAGTCTCGAAAAAAATATCGAAGATATGATTTACCTACAGCTGATGAGGTTGCTAGTTTGATTTTCAGAGATCTTTCATCAACTTCAGGGGAGCGAGATATTATTCTGCAATGGAACCATTCTTGAGAGCTCGATAGAATTATTAAGTTGCATCCTTTGTTCATGAACCTTCAGTATCCATTGTTCGTCCCTTATGGTCAATACGATTTTCATTTGTGATTATGTGTGAGTTGTTGTTGATGCATACATAACTATTGAACAGGAAAGAATACGTTGGGCTAGAAATAATAAAAACAACTATGTGTTGATCTCTATAATAATGTTTTTGATGCGGATGGGAAGGGTGATAGAAATAGAAAGTTTATTGGTAAAAGGATTATATTATCATCATCATTTCTAGGAGGACCATGTTACAACAAATCCTCAATGGAAAGAAATCTTGAATCATCTTGAACTGTAGAATGGAGTTGTTGCAAATGATAGACCAGATATTGAATCTCGGGTCTTTAAGCTGGAATTAGATTCTCTATTGATCAACATCAATGATGGAGTATTTTTCTCGAAACTTATATCAGTTATCCATTTATATAAATTAATACATTCATTTTTTTCCTCAACACCATTATTTTCTTGAACATTAATGTCAATTTTAAGTTATCATTTTTTGTAGTCATATATGCTATTGAGTTCCAGAAACGTGGCCTTCTGCATGCTCATATCTTAATATGGCTAGAAATACATTCATTTTTTTCCTCAACACCATTATTTTCTTGAACATTAATGTCAATTTTAAGTTATCATTTTTTGTAGTCATATATGCTATTGAGTTCCAGAAACGTGGCCTTCTGCATGCTCATATCTTAATATGGCTAGAAATCAATTCCAAAAATCCTACGGCCGAGGACATAGACAAGTACATTCATGCAGAATTACCTCATAAAAATCATGATAGAGAAGAATTCATTTTAGTTTAGCAACATATGATGCATGGTTCGTGTGGTTTCGACATACCACGATCCCCTTGTATGTAAAAGGGTACATGCACGAAGAAATATCTAAGGACTTACCTAAAATACATTGGTGTTGGTCATACGGGCAATGTGACACACAAACGAGCGAAGGATGATTCGAAACTTTTTATGAAGGGAGATGTCAAATTGGACAATCATCACGTGGTGCCATATAACTTGGAAATTCTAAAGAAGTATAAAACGCATATAAAAGTCCAGTGGTGCAGCAGATATAATCCATTTAAATATTTTTTCAAATACATCACAAAGGGGTTCGATAAACCATCTTTGTTAATTGAAAGGGGAGTTAGTACTAAATCTTCTCAAAGTTCGTATAAACTGACCATGAGAGAAATAAATGAAATATCCAACTATCTCAAGTGTCGTATATTCGTGTGAAGCTGTATAGAGGATCTTAGCATTTCTCATACATCACCAAAAACCATCTTTCATGCGTTTATCGGTGCATTTGGAAAACGAAAATATTTTTACATTTCAAGTTGAAGAAGATCTTGAAAGAGTCTGAGAAAACCAGGTTCATATGCAACAATGTTTACATAGTGGATGAAGGCAAACATAATATATGAAGATGCAATGGAATCAATATACATTCAGTTTCCAACGATGTTTGTTTGGTAAATCATAGATAAATTCTGGCCTCGAAGGAAAATGGACTTAACATTGGGTAGAATCGTTAATATTCACCTTACATCTGGCAAATTGTATTATCTCAAGATGTTACATAATGGTGTGAAGGGGCCTTTAACCTATAACGACATAAAAACTGTTGATGCTATCAAGTATGCCACCTACAAAGAAGCATGTGTTGCGAGAGGTTTGCTCAATGCTGATAATGAATTGCAAGATGGGCTATGTCCACACAGTTGTGTCGTCTATTTGTTACATTGATGTTATATTGTGAAGTTACCCAACCTAAATCTCTCTAGAATAATTGTTGGAAGTATTTGTTTGATGACATACTCATTAAAAAAAGAAAAGAATTCAGATTCGATGGATTGAAACTATCTGAGACGGAAATACAACACTACACACTCATGGAGATCAAAGTGTTTTTAACTGAAAATGATAAATCTTTAACAGACTTCACTTTAATGCCTACACCAGACAATTGATATTTTGCTAAGAATTGCATATAATCTGACAGCAAGAATTCACATTTGACGTGGAACTTGAAAGGACAAAACATCTGAGACTATTTCAGACTATAACTAAAGAACAAATGAAAATTTATGATGTTGTTATAGATTCAGTGCAACAGAAAAAAAAGAAATTTTTTCTTTATTTGTAGCCAAGGCGGAACTGGTAAAACCTACTTGTACGTGATGCTTATTACAAAACTTAGATGAGAAGGTCAGGTAGTAATTCCAGTTGCATTTATACGTTGACACAAAACATGCGATTATCTTAAGATGAGGTAGAATGTTCATATTGGCTATTAGTTGTTGGCGATGACACGACACCTATGAGGGATACAACAACTGTCAATCATAATTGAAGTAAAAAATCATGATAAAAAACAATTTGATGCTTGGAAACACAAATAACCCATTACAAACTCTTGTAGATGCAATGTATCCATGTTTCACGTCATCTTACATGGATCTTGAATATTTCAGATATAGAGCAATTCTAACACCAAGGAATACACATGTTGATGAAGCAAATGAGTTCTCATATCTAAACTTTGTGGCAATATGATCGAGTTCTTTAGTTCAGACATGATTGGGATTGATAGCTCCCCGACTGATGATTGGCATTCTTACTACCTTGTCGAGTACAGAAACTCTTTGGAGCTCTTTGGAATACCAAAATACAAAATCTGTTTAAAGGTTGGTGCCCCAATTAAGATGCTCCGCAACATCAACCAAAAGGAATGACTATGTAACAGCACACGTTTACTCGTAACTCAATTAGCTACATGCATACTTGAGACATAAATTATCACTAGAACTCATGTAAGGAACAAAGTCCTTATACCAAGGGTGATTTTATCACCTATTGATGCATGCCTTCCATTTACATTGAAAAGAAGACAATTTTCAGTTAGATTGTGCTACGCCATAAAAATAAACAAAAGTCAAGGAAAAAGTCTTAAACAAATCAAATTATATCTGTCAAAACTAGTTTTCAACATTGATAACTTTATGTTGCGCTTTCAAAAGTTACTTCATGGCGTAACACAATCTAACTGAAAATTCTCTTCTTTTCAAATGTTACTTCATGACGTAACACAAGAATCAGAGGTTACAAATGTTGTTTATAAAAAAAATTGTGGTATCAAAAATAGACATGATAACCAAAAAATATTTTCTATCATTAAATTTTTCATTTTACATATAATTATAATATATGATGTCTTTATATATACGTGTTTTTACTTTTTTCTCGTATATCACATTAATATCACATTAATGAAACCAATTTTCAAACATAATTACATCCCATAAAATATCTAATATTTTTTTTGAACCTACATCTATCACGTCTGGTATTTACTTAATCTATACACATATTATTTATCCATACAAATAATTATATTTGTAAAATATTACTTTGATCTTCTTATTTCTAATGTTTCAAGATATATTATGCACCTTAACCCATTTCTTAACTCATTTCGTTTATCATTCTTCTTATTATATGTGTTTATTATATCTTTTATCTTAAAAAATTATACTAATGATAACTATATTTTTTTCCTTTACATTTATTGTTTTGCACATTTTTTTAAATGTCCAATTACATAAATTATTATAATTTTACAAACAAAAGTTACCAACTCGTGTATCCCATGGGTTATTTCTAGTTTTCATATAAAATTAGATCATTCTATAATATGAATTTTTTTTTAATTTTGTTGATCTCAAATGAATATATATTAATGATTATATGTTATATATATACACACAGGTTATATATATTTGGAATTAATCTTCAGTATAACCACTAACTCAAGGATAATTACAGTTAATTGATTTCTTTAAAACTATAAATAGAGTATGGATGGATTTAAATGAAAATAAAAACCCAATGGAAAGAAAATGTCGTATAAGATCTATGATCTCTATCCGTATCCATAGAATTATAATGTTTGATAGAAATTCAGTATGTTTATATATTTATGATAAAGCAACTCAAGTTTTAAATTTGACAAATACGCCCTGAAATTGGTATGATCTCTTAGGAATTCCCTTCTTATAAATAGGAAGAGCAAACCCTATATCTAGGATTTATTCTCCAGTTTCTTTAGATCCTCTTCAAGGCAAGCGTAATCAATGGCGGCTTCATCGTCTTCCTCTTCTTCATACTCGTCCGACGCATCCTCCGATTATTCGGACTCTCATCGCCGCCGTGGAGACCGTCGTCGCCATCGCCGGACCGACAGGGGCAAGGACAAGAACTCCCTCAAAGTACGGAAGAAGAGCCGGTCCAGCACGAAACGACGCCGTAGACACCATTACTCCTCGGATTCCTCTTATTCGTCTTCCTCGTACTCCGATTCTTCCAGGTCTGTTGAATTGTTGAAAACCCATATGATTTGATGGAAACCCTAGGTTCATTATTGAAGTTCGAAATTAGGATCTTTCCGGCTTCAGACCATATGGGTTTCGCGTGTTTGTGATCCCAGCCTTGTCTTACGATGGATTGGGCTTGTGCTTAGCTTTTTCTTTGTTGGCTCCCCGAAAACTGGATGAGAAAATTGTCAGAATGGAACTCTGTAGGTAATTTATAGGGAAATTAGAAAGAACGAAAAGGTTTTACTTGTATTGCAATATCGATCTTTAACGCTAGATTTAATTAAACCTGTTGAGATTAGTCAGAAATCTCTATTTCTTTCTATAATATCTGGGATATGATTAGCAATTAATCTCTTTGCTATTGCCGTAACATGTTAGTCATCATTCGAGCTTCAAGTTTGAAGCTTGCCCTCTGTCAGAGACGGTGAAGGGTCTTGTAAATATAGGGAATGTATGAGCGAAGGATGAAACTCTTATATTAGTTTGTATAGATTGAGCTCGTCTGGAAATCAAAGTTTATACTGAACTAACATGCTGTGAGTCCTTTACTTATCATTGTTCTGATTCATCTGAATATCATGGGCTAAGAATTTTCAGAGATTAATTGTGGGGAAGTCGTTTAGGTTTCAGTAAAACAAAAACATAAAGTTTCCGAATTTTCCTCAATGTAAGAAGATGTCTCCAACTTAAAAAATAAATTATATGAGGGTTACCAAATTTGATCATTTTGGTAAGATTCTTTATGAATATATAAATCTGTAGAGATTAATAAACGAATATGGACTCGTTTTCGGACTACATAATATGGATTTTCTCAAGTTCGCTCATTGTGGTCTATATCCTTTATGGATATTCAATGTTATTTTTATGTGATTTACATACATTAGTTTGTTTAAATGATCTGAACTTGAATTTTGTAAATGTTTTTCAGTGTGGGTATGAGCTTCTCTATGGTTATGTAGTGCTAATTAACTCAGATCTTACAATTGCTAATTATTCTGTGTTGTTGCAGAAGTGAGAGTTCTGACAATGAGCACGAGAGATCACGGAGGCACAGGAAGCATGACAAGCCAAAGAAGGTCTGCTTGATTCTTGTTCAATTGATACCTCTCTTGTAGTTTTTCAGCTAAGGTGCTTTTTTCTGTTTAAAGTCCAAAGAAAAGGAGAGGAGCAAAAGGCATCGCCATAAACGCCATAAGAACAGAGGGAAAGA
>CM071871.1:10035536-10077716 GCA_036759665.1 Gynandropsis gynandra
GGGAAAGAGGTAGGCCATTATTCTTGTTGTTCCTGTATGTGTACAAAGTGTTTGTATTTGGAGATAGCTGACATCAACCAAAGATATCATTGATGCTCAGAATAACAAAAAACTGAAAGTTTTATTTGGAACCACGAGAAAATACAAAATTAGAAACCAATGGAGATGTTGAGGGCTTGGATGATTACAGAATATAGTTCATTTCACATGTTTATCCAAGCATGATAATCAAACATATCCTTCAATTACGAGTTACTTATAATACTTTTTTGCCTGCTCTGTGGGCTCTTCGAACTTGGAGCTGGGGCTGGTGACATGATCAACTGGGGCATTGTTGATTTTTCTGGATTGTTTCTTGGGTTGGGTTTGGCATTGTGAGTCTATAGAAGCAGAAGGAAGATGAAGGAACCAGTGGGCCTGTCCAGCTATCTAAGGTAACAAACCAAATTCGACCCATCCAAACATTATGAAAAGTCTTCATCTTTCCTAATATCTTCTGATAATTTTCATCTTTGTTCCTTTATTTTTCAGTTCTTAGGCCGGGACAAGGATGATGGTGTGCGTAGGAGTGTTGTTTCTGGAAAAAAAGTTAGTGTGATCACTCTTTCTCTACCCTTGAAACGATTCTGTACATGTTCATGTTATTATCCCCGTGCTCTATTATTCATATTACCTATTTCCTACAGATTCTGCTGAAGCTTGACAAGTCCAAGGAGGACAAGGTTGCCGAGAACAAGAGAAATGAATTGCTCAAGTTCTTGAATGCAAGTTTCGATTAGCTTTACTTGATGACAACACCTGCTCAACAAGAAAATGTAAGACAATTCTACCAAATTTTACTTGCATATCTGTTAGTGACTCTGGTTTTTATATGCGGGAGGATTGATCTATCAGGGATTAACTTATATAATTGGAAAGTCATTTCATTTATTTAAATCGGATCGAATGTTTGCTTGTAGAGGTTGTTTCTTGATCTGTGTTGCTATGTCTGGTTTTAAAGGTCATTCGCCAATTGTTCTACTTGGGACCTCCATGAATGGTTTCTGAGATTTTGTCTGTGCGTTACATTAGAGCTGCATTCCAAGATCCTCTCTTTCTTTCAAACACTCTCGGCGAAGCATTCAGTGGGAGATGTGTTATAGTGGGAATTTTAAAGTTACACTTGGAGTACATTTGTCCTTTAGGATTTTTTTGGAATATATTCATATTCTTCGAGCTTTGTTTATCTTACTTTAGAGACATAGCATATTTTTTGTTATATTGAAGTTTATAACTTTGGAAAAAAATATTGATAAGTTGTATCATTCCAATTTTATATCAAACTTAGTCACTATTGAATTATGGATTCCCCTTTTCTATAAAGAGAAATATGTAGAGCGAAAGGGATGTTAAATTTTAAATTAGATTCTTTTTAATAAAAGATATGACGGTATTATCGGGGAGAGGTGAATAAATTGAATTTGAATTTTCGTGTGCAAATAGGATTAAGCATTCATAGTAGAGGAAACAGTGGGAACGCACAATGTCGTAAGTTCCAATATAACAAGCAAATCCTATAGGTTTCCGGTAGTTTTAGGGATCTCAAACGGGACGGCTTGGTGGTCCCGTCTTAGCCCGCGATGAGCCTGTGAGAACGTGTTCGGGTTGGCCCGTTGCCCAACACAATTTTGGAGATAGACAGTATTAATTAAATCATCTCCAAAAATGCTCGAATAAACAGACGAACATCAATGCCTATACACTAAATACACGGATACACCTACAAAACAAAATGTGATTATAAAGAAGAAACATAATCGAAAAATTCTAGAAATAAGAGATTTTATCCCATAATTGACAAATTCTAGGGATTTAATCAAAGATATTTTATTTTTTAATATCTTTTAAGTTGGAGTTAGCAAATTGTGCATGTTCAACTTGGAAAGAAAATGTGAGTAATTTAGTGGTTTGTAGTTGAATCGAGTTCATCAGATGAAATTTCGTCTCCATCGATTGGAGTTGGATTGTGTGCATAACAGAGTCGAGTACAAGGAGCAACGAGAGACAAACTCCATCGTAACTTTATGTATTTCAAAATTAATAAAAAAAAACGATTGTATACTCAACCATTAGAGTCGTCGGCTATATATTTAGTTGTGAGTCATCTTATATCAGCCCCGATCCATTTGGGAATCAATTTATGTCTATATATCCAGACGTGAGATCATCATTAATCCAATCAGATCATTTTACGCTTATATACCCAAGCGTAGGGTCATCAATAACCCAATTAAAGTCATTTTACATTTTGATCGAATCTAGTTCAAATATGGTTTACATCCAGTTTCACGATGTTTGGAGTCGGGTTTTTTTTTCTTTTTTGGTTTTGATTTTGTTTCACGATGTTTGGAGTCGGGTTTTTTTGTTTTGGTTTTGATTTCGGAGTTTTGGTCTTTTATTGTGGTTGATTTTTGGTTTAGATCAATGATTTGTTTCGAGTTAAGGTTTTATTTTGAGTTTTTGGCCGAGAACGAAGCAAAAGCTTGGTTCCTTGTTGAGATCGAAAAAGAAGAAGAAAAAATAAGGTTTATAGTGGAAAGAGTTAGAATTTGACATGGATAAATAATTATTAGATAATAGAGTTGAAACGGAAAAATATAAAAAAGGGCACCAGGGGTTTACGTGGTTCGACAAAATGTCTACGATGATAGTAAGGCTTGTACTGATTCTCAAATAATTACAATACTTCACTAAAATTATAAGTAGAAACAATAATATTTCTCTCTTACAAAGAGGAGAAAACTTTCTCTAAAAGTCAATTGAATACCCTAAAAATTATTAGATATACAATTTTTTTATTACTCTCTAAAAGCCAATTGAATACCCTAAAAATTAATGCGAACACCTAGTTTTTGTAAATTTCAAAATATACCAACAACTGTAGGGTCCACAACATTTAATTTTTTAAGTGGGGTCTAACAATTTTGACTAAAAAAGGTGGTTTTCTTCATTTATGAGTCTCACATTCAAAATCAATTATTTGGTATTCTTCTTCCTTTCTACTTCGTATTTTTCATATTGATCATGTTTCTGCTAGATCCATAGAAGGTCGAAACCAAATAAATGTTCACCGTTACTAGGTTCGTCAAATATGTAAAATGCTTTCCTCTCTATGGATTTTCTGTATATCTACACTATCTTCCCCTACCTTATCTCATACAAAATGACATTGTACTCTTATGTGTGTCGTCATGAAATATTGAATTCTTTGTAAGATGCAAAGCGTTCTAACATCAGAAAACAAGACAAAATTATCTTGCTTGTATCCAAGTTCCTCCATCAACATTTGTAATCAAAATGTCTCTTTATTGGCTTGTGAAGCTGCAACGTACTCAGCCTCTATCATAAAGTTGTGAAACAAAACTGTAGTTTTCAAACCTAACATACATTGTTGTCAAGAATAAACACATATTGTGTGGTGGATTTGCTTTTGTCGAGGTCACCGACATAATTCAAATCAACACACCCAGTAACATTCAAGTTTGATCTTGCATAACATAATGCAATATTTACGATGACCTTGCAATATCTCAAGATCCTCTTTATAACACTCCAATACTCAACTCCGGTTTTCGTCATGTATCGACTAACTACTTCCACTGCTTATACAAGGTTTGGTCTTGTATATATACAAACATCAAACTGTCCACTGCCAATGCATACGATATTCGAGACATCTTCATCGTCTATGTTTTTGTGCTAACACTCATCTTGGAGGATAACTTGAAATTAAAAGGAAAATGGATAGAAATTCGCTTAGAATTTTTCATGTTAAAGCAACACAAGACTTTATTGATGTAATTCTTTTGTAACAATCAAATCTTCATATTATTTCTGTCTCGCTGAATTTGCACCCCTAAAATCCTGTTTGCTTGGCTTAAGTCTTTAATTTCAAACTCTCTAGGCAATTGAACCTTCAATTCTTTAATACGATCATTGTTAAGACTTGCTATAAATATGTCGTCAACATACAACTATAAAATGATGATATCACCATCACCAAGTCTTTTGTAATACGCACAAAGATTTGCATTTAGTCTGTTGTACCCAAGGCTCATTATAAAAGAATAAATCTTTTATACTAATATTCGGTGTCTGTATGAGATCGTATAGAGATTTGTTTAGCCTACAAACCAAAGTATCTTTTCTTTTATGAAAAACCTTCTAGTTAGTTCATATAAATTTCGTATTCAAACCCCCATTAAAGAAATTCAGTTTTGACATCTAACTTAAAGGTGGGTTCCTCACCCGCGGGTCAAAGGATGGTAATCGATCCCTTATTTCTGAGAGAATCCTTTTACCACAAGTCTTGCACGATACTTTTTTATTGATCATTGCAATTTAGTTTTATTTTGAAAATCTATTTGTTTCCAGTATTCTTTCTTCCTTATGGTAATGGAACAAGATCCCACATTTTTTTAAGTGCTTCTATTTCTTCCTCCAATGATATCATCCACTGAGATGCATCTTGTCTTTGAACTGCCTCACAAAAAGTCAATGGTTCTCCATCTTTAGTTAGAAGACAGTATGCAATATTTCTCTCCACATTAAAACAATTAGGCCATATTGGTTTTCTCTTACCTCGATTTGACGTCGGAGTTGTGATTGCGGAAACTCAATTGGCTAAAATTCTTCAATTTCCTCAATCTTTTCAAAACAACATGGAACTTATTGTTCCCTTTGATTTTCAATATCAAATCTCATTATCTTTGATCTCTTCGTAGAACTGCTATCATTTTTCAACCTTTTCATTTGCGAATACGACATCTCTATTGATAATAATCTCGTGGGCAGTGGGATCCCACAGACGACACCCTTTCATTCCATCAGCATACCTTAAGAAGTGGATTTTGGATCTAGATTAGTCGTTTCTTGGGTGTTATATATTGCATACGCATGACATCCAAACATATGAAGGTTGGAATAATCTATTGGCTTCCTGTCTATATCTCCATTAGTGTCTTCAGATCAACTGCGATTGATGGTGATAAATTGCTTATATAACAAGTGGTCAAAACTGTTTCATCCCATAACATTTTTCCATACCGAAAAGTTCTCAACATAGCATTTATACTTTCCAAAGTGGTTATATTCATCCGCTCTACTATACCATTTTGTTGAAGTATTTATGCCACCATGATCTATCTATTGATTCCTTTTTATTGATAGAACCAATTGAACTCATCATCAATATATTTTCCTCCAATATTTTACCTCAAGCATTTGATCTTTTTTCCAAATTCAAGCTCAATTTGCGCTTTAGAATTTTGAAAGCTTCTAATACATCTAACTTTTTCTTGGTAGGATACACCTGACATCTCTTGGAGTACTTATCAATAAAAGATATAATATATCTTGCACCTCCTAAGGAAGACTTTGATGCTTACCAAACATCGGAATGAACCAGATCCAAATATAGTTTTACTTTTAGCAGTAGAATGCTTAATTTTGACATGTGTTGGTTACTTGTAACACAATGCTCACAATAAGTTAATATGAACGTTTTTAATCTCGTGAGAAGACCTTGGTTTGCAAGAATCTTCCAAGTCTCGTTTTGATATAGGAACCAACTTTTGGTGCCACGACATCGTTGAGTCTGCTATTGAATATGATTCTACAACATTTGCTTATCATTCTCGTAGTGTATTTTCTTAAGCATGTACAGATTTGACGTTATCTTCTCTACTTTCAACACTACTAGCGCATATTTGACAATGATCACGATATCATTATGCACATAGGTTTTGCCCCTTATGTCATCTACATGTCCAAGAGACAATAAATTCTTTATCAAGTCGCACTTATGTTGATCAAATGGTGCAAACGATATCATATTTAGTCTTTACATTGCCTGGTTGTTCTTACGCCTTCGTTACTCTTTCAGAACAATAGTTGTAACATCATCCAATACTAAATATTTTATGAGAAGATTGCTATTTATCTTAATGATGAGTAAATCATACAAATCTAATAAACATTGGAGTAATATTTTAGTACACTCCTTTGTATGTATTTTGTAACCCATTTTAGAGTGCTTCAAAAATAGTGTCGTGAACATACTTATATGCACTATCATGGAAGTAGATACCGACATCCAGAGTGTGTCAATCTTCTCTTTTAAAAGATTTTATTGTGGAATTTCTTCGTCTCATACAACCCTAATAGACATTCTTAAATGTCATTTGGAGTCTCCTACTTTTCTACACTATTGAGGATGTAATTGACAATACTAAGGTGTACATTTGTGATGGCACTTCATTTGTTTTATTCCAGTGCTCATCATTCATCCTCTTCTGTCTTTCTTTAATAGCTACCGAACGACCCTTTATCATTACAACAACTCCCATTTTTCTTTTCCATGTCAAGAAATTATTCCCGTTGAACTTTTATATCTTATACCTTGTTGACATTATACTTATCTCACTAAAACAACCCAATCGTCACATGAACTATTTGTATTAAACCAAAACTCTAATAGCACTGTTAGGATTGGACGTGGATAAATAACTATTAGACAATAAAGTTGAGATAAGAAAATACAAAAATGGGGTACCGGTGGTTTACATGGTTCGATAAAGTCTTTCTTCACTTTTTAAGGAATTACAACATTTCTCTTAAATTATAATCTCTTATAAATAGACATTTTTTCTTTAACATTCAAGAGAAAATACCCTAAAAATTAAAAAAGATACAGTTTTTAATTATTCCTTTAAACCTTTTTTTCTTGATTTTCTTTCTTAATGAGGTGATATAATTAAGGTGCGAGCACCTCGTATTTATAGGCTAAATTTCGAACAAAAGTATATAACAATTTTGGGGTCCATAATGTTTAATTTTTTAAATGGGCCAACAATTTTGACTATCAAAAGGTGGTTTTGCTCATTTATTAGAAATATATAATATTTTCAAAAAGGAAAATAAAGTTGAAACACGATTGACCAAATCAACTTTAAAGATCGTGGATTAAAAGAGAAAAAAAAATAAAAACAGAAGTCCATGGAGAATCTCTGATACTATGAAATTTTTTGGGATCTAATGAAAGTGCGATGAAATACTAAGAGCCACTAAATACAAGCTGATTGATACCAATGTTGAGAGCCACTTTGGTAATTATGTGGTAATCTTCGTTCAGATAAATCCTATACTAATGCCAAAACAGAACTGTAAACTAAACTCTAATGCCTGAAATCAAATCCTAACCAAAATATAATCCAAAAAAAAACTCTAATAAAAGAACAAAAATCGAGAAAAATGGAAACTTGAAACCCAACCGAAAACTCGAAACATAAAAGGAAAAACGAGAAAAATTAAACATAATCCACAATGAAAACAAACATGAAAAGACGAATCAAAACCTAATCATATTCATTGAATCCAAACCATAAAACAAAAGAGATACATATAACTAGTAAAAAATCGTCATCGAATGAAACTCAACTTCTCTATCTCAATGTAAATGGTCAAAGATCATCATTGAATAAAACTCGAGTTCCCTATCTTATGTGTGTGCTTGTGCATATTTATGTTAAGATTGTGTAGTTATATTATTAAGAATATTCAAATATATTATGCATATTTAGTTTACATTTCCTAGAAATTTTCCAATTATGTATTTGGAAAACAATCAATTGAAGTTTTTCAATTACAGATTTGGAAAACATTTAGTGAAAGTTTTCCAATTACGATTATGGCAAGTCTTTGTATATATATTTGTTGATTAATTAAATGAAAAATAAAGGAGAATTAAATCTTTATCATGTATAAGAGCAGAAACTAAAGCTCTAAGGTCTCGTGTTATTCGATAATGTCTAGCTTTACTGCTACTTCTACTCCTACGATTTCCATGTCTGGCTTACGTAAGAACGTGATTGTTTTTCTGTTCTATCTACATGATGTCGACCATCCTGGTATGGTCGTTTTACCATTGAACTGATGAAAGATAATTACGATCATTGGGGTGAGGCGATGTGTAACGCTCTTTTTTCGAAAAAGAAATTGTTTTTCTTAAGCGGGGATGTGTCTCCACCACCGTCGGGATCACCGGAGTTTGATGATTTTTGGCCTGCAACTCGATGCTCATGGTTGTTCTATCTACATAATGTCGACCATCCTGGTATGGTCGTTTTAACATTGAACTGATGAAAGATAATTACGATCATTGGGGTGAGGCGATGTGTAACGCTCTTTTGTCGAAAAAGAAATTGTTTTTCTTAAGCGGGGATGTGTCTCCGCCACCGTCGGGATCACCGGAGTTTGATGATTTTTGGCCTGCAACTCGATGCTCATGGCATGGATCATGAACACAACTCACTAACCCTCCAATTTTCTTTTGCTTATGCCTCTAGTGCGAAGGAACAATGGAACAATATCCAGAGAAGGATATCCTTGGAAAATGCTTCTCGTGTGTATCAATCAACTCACTAACCCTCCAATTTTATACCCTTCCGGTGTCTGACTACTTCGGGAAATTCCAAATTTCTTTGACATGAATTGGACAAATACAAGCATTTGAAATCATGTAATTGCGCTACTCGATTGCTACTTGACGCCAAGATACCCTTCCGGTGTGTGACTACTTCGGGAAATTCCAAATTTCTTTGGCATGAATTGGACAAATACAAGCATTTGAAATCATGTAATTGTGGAGTGCTTACTACTGAACTTGCTCGAGATCGCGAAGAAGAGAAATTGTATCAATTTCTCATGGACCTTGACACCTCTAAGTTTGTGTATATTTGGATGAACATCTTGGAAATGAAACATCTACCTGATTTGGAATCTGTGTACGCCATTGTTGTCGAAGCTGAGTGGTAGTATGATGTTCTTCAAACACAAGAGGAACATCCATCGGCTATGAGTTTTGCAGTTCAGTCTGTACCGAGCAACAGACAAACCTACACTAAACTACGAGATTCGTCCCTCAATTGTGGTCACTGTGGTCGGGTCGGACATCTTGTGGAAATGTTTTTGGTTCTTCATGGGAACTCGTGGCCGAGGAAGTGGTGGTAGTTCTTTGTGATCTCGGGGTGGCAGTTCCTTCAACACTCGCGGACGGGGTCGTTCCATGGAAAATTTTGCGATCGCCTCATCTATTACTATTGGTTCATCGTTTACCAATTTATCTACCTCCACGGATGTGAGCTCAATCCCAGGCTTGAACACTGACCAATACCATGCCCTCATGACTCTCTTGAGCGCTCAACACCAAAACACTGATCGAGCTTCGGGAAACACAAAATTTATCGACTTTATTATTGATTCTGGAGCCTCACATCATACAACAGACGGATTTTCTCTTTTGTCTAATGTTAAGAATATTCTTTCACACATGGTTGATCTTCCTAATGGCTCCCACACAGTTGCGGATAAGATCAGAGACATTGTCATCACTGATAGTCTTGTTTTTTGTAAATTGTTTATTCCATCGCTCACATGGACACTTATCTCTGTGGCTAAATTGCTGCAACATCTTTTGTGTTTTATCACGGTTTCTGATTGTTTATGTGTTATACAGGACTGTTCACGAAGATCCTGATTGGGGCGGGTGAAGAGAGTGATGGGCTATTCAAGTTACGCGGGGTTCCTTCAGCAGTTGCTTTTGTCGTTTCATCTACCAATGAAAGTGACCTCTACCATCATCATTTTTTCATCCCTCCTTCAAGAGTTTGTTGCATTTGTCTAGCATTATTTATTTTGGATCTTCGCCGTTGTCTAAATAGACTTGGTGTGATATTTGTTTTCTTTCTAAAAAACAAGGAATAATTTTTCAATAGTATTAATAAAGTTGAGGGGAATCATTTTTTTATTCACTGTGATGTGTGAGGACCGTATCCGATTCCGACTCGAAATGGGGAATGTTTCTTTTTAACGATAGTGGATGATTTTACTCTAACCACCTAGATTTTCTTGTTGCACAGTAAATCTGAGGTCGCTAGTATTCTACAGAATTTTTGTGCAATGACCTTATGCCAGTTTTCTCATGCATTTAAAGTTGTTCGTACAAACAAAGAGACTGAGTTTTTTCCTCTTCCCACATATTTCTCGGTTCAAGGAATACTATACCATACTTCTTGTATTGATACTCCACAACAAAATGGATGCGTGGAGCAGAGGCATCGTCATCTATTGAATGTGGCTCTTGCTCTACAGTTTCAAGCTTCTTTTCCTATCGAATACTGGGGAGATTGCATTCTTGCTGCAACATTTCTCATTAACCGGACTCCCTCAGAACTTCTCCAAGGTAAAAATATCCTTATGGACTTCTGTTCAATAAGTCGTCGTCATACTATTAGTTACGAGTTCTCGGGTGCTTATGCTATGTTCATACCAAGTCACCTGATAAGTTTAGTTAACAGAGTCGTAAATGTGTGTTTCTCGGATATACTAAGGGGAAGAAGGCATGAAGGGTAATGGACCTTGATATTTATAATTGCTTCACTTCTCGATACGTATTTTTTATGAGGAATCATTTCCCTTCAAGGACAGTTTCTCGCAGCCGCAAGCCGAGCACTCAGATTCCTCTACCCTACACAGTCCCTTTGTACATCACCTCGATGATTTCCTAAGTTTCTACAGAGTGCCAACGGTCTCTGACAGGGCGAGCTTTACCGCTACATCCTCTCTAGTGCCTCCAGCACAGCCTTCTGGGAATTCTGACAGTATACTAGAAAGACCGTTGACTTTTGGTCTCGAGGATTCGATATCATCTGCAGACACGGTTGAGAATGAATGGTTGGGTCATGGACCTCGATCAAAGCAAACTTTTGTCCGACTTGGCCCCTATGTTACATATAACATCACGAGTACATACCCCGCTCACTCGTCTATTTCACCCGTACCGACAGGACCTTTAGGTACGTCCTCATATCCATTAGCTAACTACATCTCTTATGATCAGTTCTCTCCTTGACATCGAGTTTTCTTAGTATCTATTACAGATGTACATGAGCCAACGACTTATAATGAGGCCAAGACTAATCCTAAATAGCGTGCTGCGATGGATGACGAATTACATGCTCTGAAAACTAATAAGACGTGGACATTGGTTGGTTTACCATCGGGAAAGAAATCTATTGGGTGTGAATGGGTGTACAAGATCAAGCACAAAGCGAACACTATTGAACGTTATAAAGTGTGCTTTGCCTTCCTTAGCAATCATAAAAAAGTTGATCTTGACTATAATGAAACTTTTGCTCTAGTGGTAAAAATGACTATTGTGCGTACACTTCTAACAGTTGCGACTATACGTGGTTGGGAGGTACATCAGATGAGCGTCTACGATGCCTTTTTTCATGGTGATTTAGAGGAAGTGGTTTATATGTGACTTCCACCGGGCTATGCCACTACTGATTCTTCTATAGTTTGTCGGTCGTCAGACTCCTCGTTTTTTGTTTGAGAAGCTTACTCAAGCTCTCCTTTGGTTTGGTTTCTCCGGATCGTACTCCGATTACTCACTTTTCACATTTGTTCGAGGCAATGTGCGTTTACATGTCATTATTTATGTCGATAATATTTTCATCGGGGGAAACAATGCAAAGGCTATACGGACCTTCAAGGATTACTTGAGCTCGTGTTTTCATATGAAAGACCTTGGTGAATCAAAATACTTCTTAGGCATCAAGGTAGCTCGGAGTAAGGATGAGATTTTTCTAACACAACGAAAGTATGTACTTGACATCATTGAGGAATGTGGCTTGAGTGGAGCAAAGCTACCTATAAATCAAAATCATCGATTGGCCTCGTCCTCGGCTCCTTTCTTCGACAATCTAGAGCAATATCGTCGTTTAATGAGTCGACTTGTCTACCTTGCTATCACGCGCCCAGACCTATCTTAAGTTGTGCATATTCTAGCACAATTCATGCATGCTCCACGCACTGACAATTGGGAAGCCACCTTACGAGTTGTGTGATACCTTAAGGGCTGCCCGGGACAAGGAATTCTCCTCAGTATCGACAGTTCTCTACGACTATTTGCCTACTGCGACTCTGATTGGGCCACGTGTCCTCTCCAACGACGATATCTTATTGGATATTTTGTGATGTTGGGATCATCTCCGATCTCGTGGAAGTCCAAGAAGCAAACCACAGTTTCTCGGTCTTTATTGGAGGCAAAATATAGAGCTATGGCGGTTACTTGCTGCGAAATCAAATGGTTTCGTGAGGTACTTTCTACACTCGGGGTTGACATTTCCTCGCCGACGCATCTACACTGTGATAATCAAGCTGCTATACACATTGCTTCTAATCCGGTTTTCCACGAACGTACGAAACACATTAAGATTGATTGTCACTTTGTCTGAGATGTGGAAGGCTGGACGAGTATCTCTTTCGTTCCTATGCACTAAGGAGCAATTAACGGACATTCTTACTAAGGCTATGAGCTTGGTCATGTTCGATTATTTACTCGGCAAGTTAGGTGTTTGTAATCTTCACACATCAACTTGAGGGGGAGTATTGGGAATATTCACATATATTATGCATATTTAGTTTACATTTTCTATCATTTTTCCAATTACGGATTAAAGAAAAAATCATTGGAAGGTTTCCAATTACGGATTTGGAAAGCATTCATTGGAAGTTTTCCAATTACGATTATGAAAACTCTTATTATATATATATATATATATTTGTCAATTAATTGAATGAAAACCAAGGAGAATTAAATCAAAACCTAATCATATTCGTCGAATGCAAACCATTGAAAACAAAAGAGATACATGTAAGTAGTCAGAGATTGTCATCGAATGAAACTCAACTTCTCTATCTAAATGTAAATAGTCAAAAATCTTCATCGAATAAAACTTTAGTTCCCTATCTTATGTGTGTGTTTGTGCATGTTTAGGTTAAGGCTCAAATAAAGACCATAGGTCAACCTGTAGCCCGTCAAGTCAGCCCGAGTTTTGTTCGGGCCAATATAATACCCGACCGTGAGTCGTTTCCAAACGGGCTAAAAACTAAGGCTTAAATCTTTTCTGAACGAGCAAGCAAGCTTCAAATCAGCACGAACGAGCAAGCTTCAAATCAGCATGTGTGTCAGGCTCATATTTGACAAGTCTAGATTTTTGGTTTTTTGGATTTTGGTTTGATTCTTGATAAAATAAAATCGAATTAAATCCGAAAGTTTTTTTTATCTGGATTATTCAGATTTAAAATTGATGAAAACGAAATAAAATTGAATTTAATTTAGATTATTTAGTTTTTTCGGATTTGGTTACTAAAATGACAAAAGGAAAATTCTATAAAATGAAGAAGAAGCTTGGATTTCGATATATGGGATGGGAAGAGAAAGTACATATAAAGTTTGGTGCATCTGTTTCAAACTGCTATAAATGGTGAATAAAGTGAAGTCAATACATGTGAATTGCATGGAAGATGAAAATGATGAAGCAACTGTTTCTTCTTTATCCCTTTCTTGCCTCCTTCACTTCTTCNGTTTTTTGGATTTTGGTTTGATTCTTGATAAAATAAAATCGAATTAAATCCGAAAGTTTTTTTATCTGGATTATTCAGATTTAAAATTGATGAAAACGAAATAAAATTAAATTTAATTTAGATTATTTAGTTTTTTCGGATTTGGTTACTAAAATGACAAAAGGAAAATTCTATAAAATGAAGAAGAAGCTTGGATTTCGATATAGGGATGGGAATCATGTGTCTGTCTGTAGAGAAAGTACATATAAAGTTTGGTGCATCTGTTTCAAACTGCAATAAATGGTGAATAAAGTGAAGTCAATACATGTGAATTGCATCGAAGATGAAAATGATGAAGCAACTGTTTCTTCTTTATCCCTTTCTTGCCTCCTTCACTTCTTCTGCTTCGGATTCTCCGTCTTAATTGTTTTTATTATTTCGAGAAGGATCAATGCAAGGTTTCACACCAAGGATCAATAGTAAGACCGCAGACGCAGACGCAGACGCAAACGCTTCAACAAGGGCCATTCAGTTCAGCTTTGTAAGGATTTCAAAGCACGAAGTTCGTTAGTCATAAATGAGGAAAGTGAAAAGCAATTGCATGCATCTAACTCTCTGCAATTATTAATTTCGTGTATTTATTTCCTTCACCTCCGACTCAACATATCTAAGGATGATAAATAATATGTTGCGTATTAATATAGAAATTTGAAAATAATTCCTAGTTTTATATGAGATTCTCCATCTACATATAAATTCATATCTTTCGTGCTTTGCATTTTTGTAATTCACGATTTGAAATTTTGTTAGACAATTTGAGCAAATAGAACAAATAACATATTATAACATGCGTGAGAATCTCTATAAAACCATATTTATAAATTATATTGAAATGTTAATGTCCACATCCTTTTGTCAATATGAAAAATGGATTAAATGAAACTCTAATATAACATTTAAAGAGTGATAAACATCAGCAGTAATTATTTTTCCCTTGGATTCTCTATTTATACCACAACGAAATCGACCCAATAACTCATTCGACAATCTCTGTTTCTCTTATAAAAAAAAAGAAAAGAAAGACTGAGGAAAAAAAATGGAAGGAATCAAGCATAGGACGGTGAAAGTGAATGGCATACAAATGCACATTGCTGAGAAAGGTCCTAAAGAAGGCCCTTTGGTGCTTCTCCTACACGGATTCCCCGAGCTTTGGTATTCATGGCGCCACCAGATTGGTGGGTTATCATCCGCCGGTTACCGAGCCGTCGCTCCAGACCTCCGGGGCTACGGCGATACAGATTCACCGGAATCTATCTCGGAGTACACGTGTCTTCACGTGGTCGGAGACTTGGTGGAGCTTATAAACAGTCTTGGACAAGATCAAGTGTTCCTCGTCGGACATGACTGGGGAGCCCTTGTCGGATGGTATCTGTGTCAGTTTCGGCCAGATAAAATTAGGGCTTATGCATGTTTGAGTGTGCCGTACAGACCAAGAAACCCTAAGATGAAGCCTGTTGCAGGGTTAAGAGCCGTATTCGGTGAATATTACTACATCTGCAGATTTCAGGTTTGTTTTCTTCTTTGGTGTCGAGGTTTTTGCCGTGGTTGATATCTTGAGATCCGTGCCTAATGGAAGCACAAGCGCATCGAATTCGAGGGCCGTCCCATAAGAGAAAAGAAACACAATATGATGATCTTTTAGGCTTGTGAATTTTCAGGAACCTGGAAAGATTGAGGAAGAGATAGCTAGTGCAGGAGCAAGAAGAGTTCTGAGGAAGATCTTAACAGATAAAAAACCTGGTCCACCATTTTTACCTAAAGAGAATCCTTTCGGGATAAACCCTGATCCTAAATGTGAACCTGACTTGCCTGATTGGTTCTCTAAGGAGGATCTGAATTTCTATGTCCGCCATTTCGAGAAGACGGGCTTTACTGGTGGACTGAACTACTACAGAGCCATGAATCTGTAAGTTGTTAGATTGATCGAGTCGTATACAACAGATAAGAAAGTACTGTTTTTTACATTATCCTTTGGTAAATCTGAACTCCTCCTTGTCCGCAGTAACTGGGAACTCACAGCACCGTGGACAGGATCTAAGGTTGAGGCGCCGGTGAAGTTCATCACCGGAGATTTGGACTGTGTCTACACAACACCTGGAATCAAAGAATACATCCACGGCGGCTCGTTTGCTTCAGAAACCAATCTTCAAGAGATCGTAGTAATGGAGGGTGTTGGTCACTTCATCAATCAGGAGAAACCACAAGAGACCACTGCTCACATCATAGACTTCTTCGCCAAGTTTCAGAACAACAATAGAGCTTAAATCATGATTCTGTTCCTTTAAATTCATTTCACCATCACTTGCTTTAGTTTATGCTCGATTACCGTCATATTTATAAAGGCACGTGCATGAATCCAAATAAAACCCACCAAAAAAGATAATAACTTTGAAAAGGGGAATCTGAGGAAAAACATCAGTGATGTCTGAATTAAGCGAAGAACCAAAAGAGTTCTCTACCAAAACTTTGGTTCAGCGATAAATAAGAACAACACTCTTGAATCAAGATTAAACTGCAAATGACTTCTTAGACTTTGAATCCACGGCTCTTTCGTCTTCCTCTTGCCCTCTCAAACTTCCTTCCCTTAGCCCGAACGTAAGGCTTAGTGTGGCTGTGAGGTACACCAGGCGCTGGCCCAAAGTGCTTCACAGCTTCACGGGCGTTCTTTGGTCCTCTAAGAAGAACCTGACATGTCAAAACAAACTCAGTATATAGACATAACCAACAGCGACAGTTTATGCTTCGCATTGATAGAAAATCTTGACAAATTTACCGTGTTTTGGCCCAAAGGAGCTCGGAGTGCGAGTTGATCAAAGGTTATGCACTCTCCACCGGCCTTCTCAATCCGAGCCCTGGCTGTCTCTGTAAACCTCAAAGCTGTAACTTTCAAAGCAGGAACCTCGTATACTCTCACGTCATCAGTCACAGTTCCAACAACTACACCAATCTTTTCTTCCTATAAGACAAACAAACATAAAGAGGTCGTTCAAAACACACAAACCAGGCCAAAGGAGCTTGAGAAAACAAGATTAACAGTTAAAAAAGGGGAATATGGGGATAATTTTCTTTTACAAGACAAATGACAGTCAATCATTAAGAGAGAATAGTTGGGTCATGCAGTGTTCTTATGCTAAGAGATCAAACAGCTCAGTGCATTCAAAAATTTATACAAGGACAAATCAAACCCTGACTATGATATATCACAAGAGTGTGTCACGAGAATACCAGTTACCGTACCTATTAACCAAACAGCACTATAGCACAAACAAATTTAACTAAATGCAAACAAATATACCAGTTAACGTACCCATATATGTTTTCTCAAACAGGGGAACAATATTACGAATTGGCAAACAACACAAAAATCATCAAGAGGAATGGTTAGTGTTGATGCAAATCTTGACTCCAAATGCACTACACATATAACCCATACTTGACAAAGAAATCTATACTCACACACTCACCTAAGCTTGTTAAACAAATTTTGACCTGCATAAAATGTCACATTCTACACTAAATGAACTAATTTACAATATGGGTAATTCGTAACCTCTGACACATATATAATTACATAAAGGTAAAGATATAGGGATTCTTAGAAGTGAACCTTGCCCTGCATGAATTTGACCAGCCTAGAGAGAGAAAGAGGAGCTTTGTTGACTTTGCTCATAAAAAGCCTCTTCAGTATCACCGCATTGAAGTTGCTTCCAGTTCTCCTCACCAAAAACCGATAAAGCTGCAAATTTTCAGCAATCTCAACTCTCGTAAACTAATGTTCCCTACCATCTACCAAACATCCTGGAAGTTCAACCGACCAACCCCAACGATAAGGAAGAGAAAGGCACATGATTGGTTTTTATTTTCATACCTTAACCAGAAGCTTGAGGTAGACATCATCGGATTTCGGGGCTGTCCTTTTGGTCTTCTTGCTCTTACCTCCTGCGACCAAATCAATACCCTGTAACACGAACAAAAAAAACACAAAATCAACCTCGGAAGCAATTAAAACTGAATTCAACCCGGAAAACTACATTGAAACCTAGAAAGCAAGAAATGCAGAAACCGCAGTAGACAGAAGGTAATCAACATATCACAATTCGAAACAAAATCCTCAGTCTACGATGGATGCTACAACCAACCAAATCAAGCTCAAAATCTGAAAAATCGACGAGAAAATCGAAACTCCACAGAAGGATATTAAGCAATATAGAGAAGAGACAGAAGAAGATCGAGATTCACCATTGCTGCGTCGGGAGTGGTAATGGAGGAATCACCGCCGTTGAAGCTTCTGCTGAAGGGGGAACCTAACAGATGAAGTTAGGGTTTAAAAAAGTAGCACAAGTAGAATGTAGGGTTCAGTTCTCCACCTACAGATTATGGGCTTTAAACTGGCCCATTAACACATCACATTTCAAAGAAAGCCTTTTCGACTTTAATTATATTTTGAAAACTTTTATTACTAAAACCCATATACTATAAATTAAATTAAACAATATCATTTTTATCATTTACAATCTATAATTTAATATCCAAAAATATGGTAGTTTTGAAATATCCTCACTTTGAAATATATATTTACTAGATTACATTTAATATTTCAATATTTTATTAGAGATGTCAAACAGGTCGATCCGATCCGAGTATAGTTTGAATCCGCATTTGGTCTACAAAAAATGTGTCAGGTCGTTCCAATCTATTAGATTCAAATTGTTTGATGGATCGAGTCCTTGGGCTTCGAAGGGTTTGAACCGAGCCACAGATCGATATTTTTATCGTTTTAAAATAATGTTTTTGAAATCTAATTCGTCCACTATAGAAACTACATGAACCACATTCATCAAGAAACATCATGGCTTCCTTATTTCCTATTGCCATTATCCAGTGGTCATGGAGTCGAACAATGTTAAATAGGCATATAAACAACATCGACATATAACGACATGTTCTTCACACAAAGAATGCACAAAGAAGCATGATAAACGACTTCGATATAGACCATACATCTTTTATGAGTTTTACTACGATTGGAATCGACATTGAAACGTAGCATGAAAATGGTGAAGAATGGATGGAGTTGGAGAATCAATGATGCAAATAAATAAGGCAAACGACCGACGAAAGAAGATGAATTAAAGAAAGAAGGTAAATGCTAACAAAGAAAGACAAAGCAAAAATGAAATCGTGGATGAAAAATAGAGAAGGAAGGGTACACGATCATGTATGTGCGCTAGCCTAAGGCCCGACAGATCGGTTTGAAATCATTGTGGGCTTAATGAAAGCCTGAACCCAAATTCCTCGTTACAAACATACCTACAAAACTAAAACCCGAACTCAATGTTTATCAAGCGAGACTCAGGTCGGCCAACATTCCAAGCTCTATAATGACGCCCTTTTAAAAGAACAAAATTATTTACCCTAAAAAATGGATTTACTTAGTTTGTCATTACCCAAAATTTGATATGAAGTTCTGGAGTATCCACCATCATCTCCAAAATTTATCATTAATATCATCGTTCACATTTATAAAATAAAATAAATATTTTAATTTTAAAAAATAAAAAATATAGCAAATATATATATATAATTATAATCAAGATAAATACGAAATACATAATAAAGATTATCGATACCTCGTGTACGCCCTCCCATTGGGAGGATATGGACTATACTATTGCTCAACCTCATTGTTTATGTGTTAAATCCTTCATGGGTTTTTGTGGCTCTACCAGTATTTTCTCTAGTACTGATAAATACTTTTGTAACAATGATACATGAAACACATAATGTATCTTCTTTAGTGATGATGGTAACTCCAACCGGAAGGCGACAACTCCGATTCGCTCAATCACCTTAAATAGACTTGTGAACTACGATAATAACTTGTTCACTCAACTTCCACATGATCTCCCGCACCTCGCTTGAACTGACATATATATCATAACTATGATGTTAAACTCAATTATCATTTCTTTTTTATGTCATCATAACTCTTTTTGCGATTTTAAACCACATTCATTTTTATCTTAATGATTCTTAGTTTCTCTACAGTCTCCTCTACGATCTCTACTCCGAAGATAGATTGTTTCCTCACTCACTCCAATACAAGGGTATACAACACAGTTGTACGTATAATGCTTCATACAACAACATCCCAACTAGTATGATAGTTGTTATTGTAGACGAACTCAACAAATGACAATAGGTTCTCTCAACTATCAGGCGACTCCAACGCATATGCTCGTAATAAATCAACATTTTCTAATATTGTCAATCTGCATATGGATCACACGTGGTCCTCATGTGTAGTTTGGTTACCAACTCTTTCTAAAATACTATTAAAGACGTGAAATGAATATTCCATCCCAAACTGAAACAATATTTGACAGAACCCCATGCGATTTCACAACATGTGCAATATAAATTCTAGCTACCTAGATAGGTGATTAACATAAAAGTATTCTTTATCGAAATGAAATGATTCGATTCAGTTAGTCGAACCATGACCATCCAAATGACATCCTTTACACTTTGCGTCTTTAGAAGACTTATCATAAAATCTATTGTGACATTTTTCTGTGTGGTACTTGTTGTTTCACTTTTAGTTGATATGTCATACTCTTCGCTACCCAACAAGTGATATCCTTCTTCATCTGACCATGGTTAGAGCTCATGAACATCACATACATCTTTGTTGACCATTAATTAGATTGGTGAGCTTATCTCAAAATCTCCTCTTTGATCCTTACATCCTTTCACACACTCTTTACCATTGGTAAAACATATACCTCGGGTCTAACTGATTACTACAAATCTTATGCAATATTTATCTAATAGTTGTACTACTCGTATCATATTTAGTAGATTAGCTCGGTTTACTACTTGCAACCCCAAATTGTCTAACTTGATATGTGGCGTCTTTAGTTTAGAAAAACTTATTTGACAAATCAAATAAATGAACTCATGAATGGCTAGAACCTCGACTCTCTTGCATTTCAATGCATCAGTAACCATGTTCTCTTTCCCCTAATAGGATGCAATGTCTACCTCTTGATCTACATCCATCTTCTTTAATGCAATTTAGTTGTGGCTACGAGAATAAGTACTTTGAATTTTACTGGTATGTAAAAATCAATATATTCTCTCTATAAAGGCATGCCCTCCGGATATTTAACGCCAAGACCATAGATGTCATTCCTTGATAATGAGTTTGGTAATTCTCTTTATGTTTACGTAACAATTTTGATGCATAAACAATCACATTATTTCATTATATCAGAACACATCCTAACAACATCTTTAACGCATCCATGTACACTATATATGGAACCCTGGTTGTGGCATGGCTAACACTGGCGACTCAATTAGCTTCCACTCTTTGACCATGGATACATCCTTAAAAATCATTGGGATTCTAATTATGGGCATTTGGAATATGTGCTCGAATAATACTCGTTGGATCTTCAAGCTTAACAACAAATTTATTAGCCATCGACGGAGTCATGAAACTATGAGTCACATGATCATCTTGTTTTCTTACACGATTCTCGCATAATTTTAGAGATGTTTATGATAATATTTGCGATGTTTACGTGTGATTTTGTACCTTTTACTTGTTTTCGTGTTTTTATGTTTTTACAGGTTTTAATGCGTATTTGGTTCGTTTCGGAGCTAAAGAACATACACGAGACAAAAATACATTGGAGATCACAACGGAGCAAACGGAACGAGAAACAAGCAAGAAATGGACCGAACATAGGCACACATGACTGGGCTGAAGTGAGGAGCATAGCACGGTTGAGCAATTCATGATGCACGACCGGGCTGAAGTGAAGAATCACAAGCATGGTCGGGCATGATAGAGTGCATGGTCAGGCACTCAATGCACCAAATAACCCCAAGAGTGATGCACGATCGGGGCACACATGGAGCACGGTCGAGCAACCCTCGTGGTAGAGAGCACGGACAGGCATGTTGGAGTGTACGATCGGGCTCTTTATCATGATTTTACCCCCGAGACCTTTGCACGGACCGGGCATGAACATAGCACGGTCGGGCCCTCGTGGTAGAGAGCACGGACAGGCATGTTGGAGTGTACGATCGGGCTCTTTATCATGATTTACCCCCGAGACCTTTGCACGGACCGGGCATGAACATAGCACGGTCGGGTGCTTGAAGAATTTGTTCTAAAAACATGGAAATGATGCATGCCTGACCGGGCTGCATATCATGCATGGTCGGGGATGACTTGGTAAACCCTCCTACGTCCGTTTTGAGTGGAAATGAACACAAAAATGATTCAAATTTTGAATTACAAGACGTGAAGAGGAAAAAATAGACATCATTCATCCACCATTCATTCATTTATTCATTCACCATCCACCATTCTAGAGAATCCTCTTGACGGGAGACACGCAAGGAGACAAAAGATCGAATCGGGACGACACCTTGTTTGATTTCTATGCTCCTTAGAGATTCAATTTCATTTATGTTGTTTGATTCCAAACTCATGAATGTAGGAGAAAGGATTAGCCCATGGCTATCCCGGAACCTCTATTCATGAATGCAATTTCCCGTTTTGTTAATTATTCTTTGTCTGAGTGTTGAATGTCTTGTATTTACGAAGGCCAAATAGATGCATATGTTAGGGATTAGGAGAAGGACCGAAAAGAGAATTCTAGTCCTAGATGATCAGGCTTAGAACAACCGAGACTAGGCCATGAAAGTAGGATATTAACGGTTGAGGGTTAATTGGATGAATCACAGATCGTATGGGTTTAGTTTGAGGTATCAGCCTCGAAAGTAGGGGATAACTGGATTGAATGCGTTCCTATGTCTTGAGAAAGGGTAGGAATTACATTAGGATCATCCGGCTTAGGTATCTTAATTGGGAATGCATGACTAGATATACCGATTGTTGGTTTTGGAAGCTTTGCGCTGAAACTGTATCCTAGAACGTTTGTCTCATTGTCAAGAACTCATTAGTTTACTGCATTTTCATTAGTTTATCTCATAACCAATATTTCATCGTATCAAGTTTTATTTCTAATTTGAGCTTAGTTTGTGTTGTATAGTCCCTATGGGATCGACACCTAGAGTACTACACACGTGCCGTGCACTTGCGGATAGTTTAGGATAATTTAGTTTAACTTGAATTGCATCATCACACTGATTCCAAATAACACATGAGTAGGTATGTATCCAACAATTTTCGATCCGTTGATAGGTATTCGATTCTTGGCCCTCTTCCGAACGCCTCCCATGGCATATACCCTCGATTTCACGACCATACGCTTTTGCTTCTAACCTTTTAGCCTTTAAGCTATATTTTGCGACACTGGATCTATCGTTGATGGTGGGGGCAGGGGTCTCGAAAAATTACTCGATATGTGTTCTCTACTCCAACAACGAAAACACTTGACTAATTGTTCTCACAAAGAGGACAATCACAAATTCGATGTTCAAAACTACAATTTCTAATCATACTTTCTTTTCAAATCTTTGAAATACATCGTAACCATAGAGATGGCATGGGTACTTTGGATTTACTATGATTAGGTGTGTTTGAATCACTCTCCTTTGATCTGGCCTCCCGCGAACTTGGTGGAAGATTTGTTTCCTTTTTACATCTGAAGACTTCAAGATGTCATCCTCAATGTGTTAGCCCATATAGGTTATGGGTCAACCCGAGAGCTATATCAAAATTACATATTTATTATATATAATTGGCATACTTAATATTAATAGCATATGATCATACTATTTTTTATGGAACACAAAATGTAGTTGCAAGTCATCCATCAAGACATGCATGCTACAATCTCGTGGTATTAGTAAAACATTTTTTTGCAAAACACTTTGAAACCTTGTGAAAAAGATAAAAATATGAAAATGACAACCCAGACTCTGTTATCAATTTGTAACACCCTCATCTCTGAATACCCTCAGGACTAGGAGTGTCCATTATCACCTCCGAGTGGTGGTCACACGTATCGTCACTTAAACACATTTATAGAATAAAGTAAGTACTTTTAATTATAATGAACATTGTTCGAAGCATGTATCAAAAGAAAATTTATAAAATCATAATCAAGATTGCTCTGCACGATGCACTGTTCAACCTCATTATTTTGTTCTCTAGTCGTAATCAGTCCATCCGCGATAGGCCACAAAAGGGGTGAGATTGAAAGACGTATTCTGTGAGATCCATACATGTACACGCTTAGTGCCACGTATTCTACCACTTTTATATGAGTAACACAAAATAAAAATCCATCATCATACTAAATACACACAAACAAATGTTCTCGTCTCGACTAAGTACCACTAATCTAAGATTAATATAACACTGGATCATAGCTCGCCAAGTCCATAAGACTATAGCTCGAACATATGCTCACAAATTTCAAGTGACCCCAACACATTTAATTTCTCGAAAGGTCACACTAACCGATGAGCATGAGACTCCGCTAGAGACACCAATGACATATATAACGGTCAAAACTGCTAAAGCTAAGAGGATAAAGAACTTATTTTCTCAAATAGTGGCATAAGAACTTGCAAAAGCACCATAAAGACATGAAGAAACGTCAAGGAGATCTTATGCGACTTTTGTACAAGTGGAAGAGGCCAAGATAAGCAAGAAAGGGTCAAATAATGCTCAATCAAGAAAAATAGAGCTCGATCAAAGAGAGAAAATGTCTGATCCAAGCATTTTATCTGGATTAATATACTTTTTTGTGGACTTTAGGGTTAAGACTTATGTGGCATTCTACCGAGCATTTTTATCGTTCAACCGAGCTATTTATCGAGTTTTATTAAGTTCACTTATTTTATTCAGTTTTCAATTATTGTTTGGTCCTTATATACTCAATTTATGATATTTTAAACAAATTTTTAATCAGCTGAGAATGTATTTTCTTTGATAATTCTTGAGATTTAGCTAACAAACTCTTGAGGAAATTATGTGTGTTCACCGACTTATTAACACTAGATAACAAGTACCATGGCATCGTTCACTGAGTGTGGGGTTTTCTAGTCGGGTTGTAATTGGGGTTTGGGATATCTTTTCTTATGGAAGACAAGTTCAATATTTTGCTATGGAGTTGCTAGGGGATTCAAACTGTTTACATCGACCTAATAAGAGAACGTCAATCTAGCTTCATAACAAGCAATATAGAGCGTCATTATTGCATTAGTATATCAAATTTCATTCTGGTTTCTATCATTTGATTCATTAATAGTTTAATTTTGTTAGTTTTTTTTTCATTTTAGAAAGAGAGAAGAGAAAAAAACCAAAAAAGAAAGAAAAAAGAAGAAAGCAACAAATAAGGAAGAAAAGAAGAAAAAGAAAAAGAGCAAAAGGAAAAACCACAAAAAGGAATGAAAAGGAAAAGGAAAAGGAAAAAAACACAAAAAGTAAAGGAAAAACACACAAAAAGAGGATATAAAAGAAATAGAAAGAGTCTTTAGATACCAAATATAAGTAGCATAAATTAGAGATTCTTAGACATAATGTTAAGATTTAGTTTTAATTTTTCAAGAATTCACTCCGAGTCGTTGTTGAGTTCCAAACTAAATAAAAAAGGAGAAGCTGAGGGAAAACAGGAGAGCGAACGAAAAATCAAATGAAACATTTTTTTATCGTGAGCTTCGTTCATCTTCCATTTAGTTTTAATTTTTCAAGAATTCACTCCGAGTCGTTGTTGAGTTCCAAACTAAATAAAAAAAGGAGAAGCTGAGGGAAAACAGGAGAGCGAACGAAAAATCAAATGAAACATTTTTTTATCGTGAGCTTCGTTCATCTTCAATAATATTCATCTTTTATGTTCTTATTCTTTCGATTTCTAGCTTAGGAACCATCGCAATGAACCATCAAAAGGTGAGGGAGGCGCTCAATTGGAACCGAAATTGCTTGGGTGGAAGCAATAACACATAGAGAGCCACAATGGAGGAGATTGGATGAAGCTCGTAATCTATACTCTCTAGACATATATATGAGTATGAGTATGTTAAGGTGCTAGACAAAGAGTATGACCATCCCATGAGGCCTAACCAACGAGTAAGGAATCGAATCGATGATGACATCAATAATATCAATATGGAGATTCCTATAGTTCTTGGTTGGAGTGATGCAAAAAAAAGAGTGGAAGCGAAAGACATAAGAACGAACACCAAAGATGGGTCGCACGAGAGTTACGAAAGACTCTTGATACACCGAAGATCGTCTTCGTTGGATATGACACACCAAGAAGAACGAACTTTGTTTGCTGGATATTACACACCAACAAGAGAATTTCTCAAAGATAAAAGTGTTTGAAATTCAAAATGATAGATTGGTTGATATGTACAAGGGGGTGGACGGCCACATTAAGAAGAAGGAGGTGGGGAAGAGCCATGCAAGGTCTTCAAAGCAGAATTTAATGTTCAACATGCATGCAAGCAATGCAAGACTTGTGGATTACATGAAAAGAAATTTGAAATAAATGTAACGTTAATGTTCTTCGATACGATGGACGTATGAAGTTTCGGGTCAACAATTAGGAGGACAGAAGTGATTTGTGGCCTCGTTAAAAGCCCGCCACTGGAAAACCATGTGGGACAAAACCTACAGAGGGAAAAGAGCACACATGAAACACTTGCCCTAATTTTTGAACGTTGCAAGATGAGCTTCGACATGTAGTACGACTCAGATGTTGGAGCTTCCTTGTGGAGTCGAGCACTCGTCTTGAACCCGCACGGCTGCAAGTAGTCCGACAATAGCTTCCTTGAGCGTCCTAGCTTTAGCACGGGTCCCGGGACCTGCTGATATGGTTAAGGCGTCCTCCTCTCTAGCTTTAGCACGGGTCACGGGATCGACATCCTCCTTTCTCACCTTAGGACGGGTCGCAAAACCGGCGTCCTTCTTTCTCACCTTAGGATGGGTCAGGGGACTGACGTCCTCTTCTCTAGCCTTAGCACGGGTCACGCGACCGACGTCCTCTTCTCTAGCCAACAACAAAATCCATAGAGAATATCCTAGACCCATGCAATTCATCAAGCATATCATCTAATCTAGGAATGGGGCATCGATACTTCATCGTGATATTGTTGATTGTTCGACAATTAACACACATATGCCAACTTCATCCTTCTTTAGTACGAGTAAGACGGGAACGGCACACGAGCTCATGCTCTCTTGAATGTGTCACTTTGCCATGATTTCCTCCACTTTCCTTTGAAACTCCTTAGTCTCCACCGGGTTGGTAATAAGCTTGCCGATTTGGAAGTGCGGCTCTGTGGATGAAGTCTATTTGATGTTCGATGTTGGGTATAGGAGGTAATCCCGTAGGATTGTTTTCGGGGAAAACATCTTCATAACTCTGCAACAAAGATGTGATCTCACTCGCCACCATCGGTGCAAGGTTAGTTAAGCTCAAAAGAGCTTCCTTAAACATGAATAACAAAACCGATTGACTAGAGTGAAGAGATTTCTTGATCTCACCCGATTTAGCGTAGAAGTTTGATGACCTTAGTACGCGTTCTTCGTCATACTCCTTGGTCGAGGATTCAAATTCTTTGTCCTCGGATTCAATCTCGCCATCCTCACGAATAATCATAACTCTCTTGTTTGTACATTCATCCGCATAATGACCCCTTCCTTGATACTTAGAGCACAAAGCTCTCGATATAGTGGCCTCGACTTTTCCTTTGTCTCTTTGAACCGTTGGAACCACTTTTACCTCGTCTTTGGCTGTTAGGACAGACTTGTCATTTCTATGATAACTCTGCTTTTCATCCCATTGGAAACTGAATTTTCTAGCCCCAAGGCTAGAACGAGAGTTTCTTTTCCTTTTGAGTTGTTGCTCGATTAGAGTCGCTTTGTATAGCTCTCGGTGATAGTGATTCGGAACAAATCATTTACGCATTATGGCTTTCATTTCAAGCCTCGTTTCTATAGGTTTCTCCATTATGTCACCTAGAAGTTACTATCTGATCCCACCAACTCAAAACATAATCGTAGAATTCCGTTGCAGCAACCCTAACCTTCTTGATCTCGGCGTAGTGTTGGCAACTAAACATGAGCTCGATTTTCTTCTCATATTCCAAATACGCATCTGGATCAGACATGCCATGGAATGGAGGGATCTTGAGCTTAAGACTAGCAAGGTCACTTCTCGGATTGTCCCTGTTTTCCCGCTCCCCTCGACATCGTCGTCGGCTATTCCACGAATAGGATGAACTGCCTCATTCATACTATCTTCTTCTTGTTGAATCCTTTCTTGTGGATTAAGCGTAGGATTTAATCTTTGTCAGCCATGAATTCCTTATTGAATCTCCTGCCTAAACTCCTCCATTTTAGTGTTGACAGTTTGCTCCAAACAAGCTGCAAGAGCTTCGATCAATAGCTTGTTCACTTGGCTGGATTCTGCACCGTCTTCCATTGCAGATAAAGAACACACATACAACACCAAAACACACAGCCTACACACAAAGCACAAATGAGCAGCCAACAAGCAGTACACCGGCACAATGAGCAGCCAATATACATAGCACAAATGAACAAACGACGAACAATACACGCAATAAACGAGCGGCAAATACTCGTGGTTCAAACAACTAGCTACCGGCCTATGAATAACCAACCGGCCGAGAAGATGAACCAACCTTTTTTCTAGAGCGAGCTCTGATACCACTTGATGAGTTCCTTGCTGAATCGACACTCTAGAACGTAGGTAGTACCGGAATAATCCTTGTTGTAGCTGAGCCGAGAGACTCCTACACAAGGCGTGTGGAATGATGGGTCGCACGAGAGTTACAGAAGATTCTTGATACACCAAATATCATCTTCGTGTGATATGAAACACCAAGAAGAACAAACTTTGTTTGCTGGATAGAACACACCAACAAGAGAATACCGAAGATCGTCTTCGTTTGATATGACACACCAAGAAGAACGAACTTTGTTTACTGGATATTACACACCAACAAGAGAATTTCTCAAAGAGAAAAGTGCTTGAAATTCAAAATGATAGATGGATTGATGTGTACAAGGGTGTGGACGTCCTCATTAAGAAAAATGAGGTGGGGAAGAGCCATGCAAGGTCTTCAAAGCAGAATTTAATGTTCAGCATGCATGCAAGCAATGCAAGACTTGTGGATTACATGAAAAGAAATTTGAAATAAATGTAATATTTAATGTTCTTCGATACGATGGACGTATGAAGTCTCGGGTCAACAATTAGGAGGAAGGAAGTGATTCATGGCCTCGTTAAAAACCCACCGCTGGAAAACTACGTGGAACAAAACCGACGGTGGGAAAAGAACACACAAAAAAACACTTGCCCTAATTATTGAACGTTGCAAGATGATCTTCAGCATGTAATACAACTCGGATGTTAGAGGTTCCTTGTGGACTCGAGCACTCGTCTTGAACCCGCACGGCTACAAGTATTCTGACGATAGCTTCCTTGAGCATCCTAGCTTTAGCACGGGTCACGGGATCTGCTGGTATGGTTAAGGCGTCCTCCTCTCTAACTTTAGCACGGGACCGACGTCTTTCTTTCTCGCCTTAGGATGGGTCACGGAACCAGCGTCCTCCTTTCTCGCCTTAGGACGGGTCACGGGACTTGCGTCCTTTTCTCTAGCTTAGTACAGGTCACAAGACCTTCTTGTAATGTAAAGGCGTCCTCTTCATGCTCGGGTTCCTCGGCGCTGTCCATGCTCATATCTGTACCTCACTCAGATTATAAGTTTGAGGAGTACGATGCGGTAAAAGCAAATTATTAGTAGCACATGGAGCAATATATCTACAAGCTAAAGAAGAAGCCATCGTGCAAAGAGAGAACATCTTCTATACACGCAGGCTTGTCTAGGACAAGGTGTGTAGCATCATTGTGGATGAAGAAATTTGCACGAAATGGATAGTGTATCTCTTGTTGAGAAGTTGAGATTAATTACCACGAAGCATCCCAAACCATACAAGTTATAGTAGTTGAATGACAATGGCGAAACCAAGGTTGACGTCAAGTGAATGTCGAGTTTAGCATTGGGAACTACAAGGATGAGATGTTATGTGATGTAGTCCCAATGCAAGTGGGACATATCTAGACTATAGTAGTTCGATAATTTAGCATAACACGATAGGTTCAATAACAAGTACTCCTTTAACTTCAAAGGACGACACGTCCGACTAGCTCTGTTTTTATCGAAGGAAGTATTTGAAGATCAAGTGCGGTTACTAAAGAACGAAAATAAAGAGTCTTTTATTAGTGACCATGAGGTAGTTCACAAAAATAGTGAGTTCTTGAGGAAAATCAGAAATCTACTTTGAGAGACAACACGTAAGCACACCGTTTCTTTTAATGAGAGTGAGCAACTTGAAAAAGGCTTTGCATTCAAACCAACCAATGTTTTTACTTCTATTCAAAGATTCATATGTCACTAACAAGCTCACCATTATTTTCCTAGTGTTGTTACTGATTTGTTATAGGGTTTTCAAGATGTGTTTCCCGAAAAAACACCCAACGACTTACCTCCATTATGTGGGATTGAACAAAATTTATTCCGTACTTGGTGCGAACTCAAACCAATCCGAGGAGACTAAGGAGCTCAAGAGGCAATTCAACATACTCATGGAGAATGGATATATGTGAGAGAGTATATCATCGTGTGTTGTATCAGTGATACTCGTGCGTAAGAACGATGGCACGTGGAACAATCAACAAACTTTTTGGAAAGTATTGTCACCCTATACCTCGTTTGGATGACATGGTAGACAAATTTCATGGGTCTTAAATATGTTTTAAGATAGTTTTGAAGAGTGCATACCATCAAATTTGTATAAAGGAAGGTGATGAATGAAAAAATAACTAAGACAAAGATAGGGCTTTATGAATGATTAGTCGTGCCTTTCAGATTAGCTAATACACCTAGCACTTTTATGAGGTTGATGAATCATGTTTTTAGGAAATTCATTGGAAAATTCGTGGTTGTATACTTTGATAACATTTTAGTGTACACCAATACATGTAGGGCGCTTAAGATCAGTTGTAGACATGTTGAGAAGCAAAAAGTTGTATTCATACTTAAGAAATGTGTTTTTTTGTACTACTGAACTTGTGCTCTTAGGATTTGTTATAAATGAACAGTGAATACACGTCGATGAAAAATAAATAAGGCCTTACGCAATTGACAATCCCTAAGATGGTGGAAGAGGTCTGAAGCTTTTATGGATTGGTTGATTTCTACCTTCTATTTGTAAAAGACTTATGTACTTTGGTTGTAGCCTTGGCTGAAGTGAACAAGAAAAATGTCACATTTTAGAGGGATGAAGCTCAAAAAATACCTTCCAAATCTTAAAATATAAATTAACACAAATTCTTCTATTAATATCACTAGGTAGGATGCCGCGCGATGCGTGGCTGTTCATATTATTTTTCATATCATAATAACCAAATTATATTTAATGTTATCAATTTGAACAATATAACATGAATATTATCTTGATTTGGTAATCGATGGTTGGTATTTAGGCGGCTAATATTCGGATCTGTCCTCATTCTTTTTCGGATTGTTATTCTTTAAGGATCAAACCGACTTTGATACAACTTAATAAATAGATAAAACGCATCCTAAAAATTATTTTTTATAGGCTATTGAAATCCTATATTAGAGCCTATTGAAACCCATGTGAGACTCCTAATCGGCTTGTGAATGATAACATAGTTCTACAACTATCTTCAAACTATCGTATAACAATTAAGGGATAAAGGCGTACACATCCACTTTTTGCATTTGTTATATAACCAACACAAATCACCTTTCTTTTTTTTGTAGCGAAAAAAGGGTAAAAATGAAAGACTAACATGATATATGATGTAAAAGCAAATTGTCTATGTTCAGCTGTGTGAATGACTGTATAACGTTAGTTCCGACATGTGTAAGACCATTTTGGTCCCAATATAAAATGACAGGTTGTCTTGCACCTCACGACATCTTCCTTGAGAATTTTCGTGGGCTGTCGATCCAGGAGCATGAACAGTTCTCCTCTAGGATAGTAATCTGTTATCAGGCAAATATGCCTCTTTCTCTGCACAAAATATTTTCAAACTCGATCCATCAGTAATCTGTTAGCAGGCAAATATGCGTCTAAGCAATGTTGAAATTTTAATATACAGTAGAATATATGATGCCATATATCGCCAATCCTCCTGCATATGGTTAGCCTTTGCAACTTCTATACAACGCATTTACATTTTGGGTTGTGCACCTAATAGATGACATATCGTTTATGGAACTTTGGAGTATTGATCACAAGTGATTGCTGTGAACGACCTTCATGATCCATATACTCCTCTTGGTTTATTCATGTGCATGTTCTTCATCAGCAGGCAAATATGCGTCTAAGCAATGTTGAAATTTTAATATACAGTAGAATATATGATGCCATTATCGCCAATCCTCTTGCATATGATTAGCCTTTGCAATTTCTATACAACGCATTTACATTTTGGGTTGTGCACCTAATAGATGACATATCGTTTATGGAACTTTGGAGTATTGATCACAAGTGATTGCTTTGAACGACCTTCATGATCCATATACTCCTCTTGGTTTATTCATGTGCATGTTCTTCATTCCATACGGGTGTATATATACTGTCGCTCCACACACGCATAGTTCGTTGAAATCAATCGTATGTGCATCATGGTTTTCTTATGACAGTAATATTGTTGCAGGGAGGGAGAGAGATACCAACATATAATTTTTTATTTTATGATAACAGCAGCATCCACAGTCACTATCTTAAGATGCAGACCGGATAACGTCTCGACATCTATATAATAATAACCTGCAAACCATATAAATCAGGTAAATTTACGTTAAATCGTAGACAGATTTAGCATATAAAATAAATATAGAGCGGAGAATTTGAATGATTAATTTCAATGAAAGATCACACGTTTCATTACCAATTATTATAATCGAGTTGGAACATACCAACACATTAGACATATTGAGTATTCTGTGTGAGACAAATGTCGTCGTTGCATTAGTCTTTTGTCTTGAATACGGAGGTTGATCGATTTCATTATCCCTCTTTACCTCTTAATTATTGCTTCTGTATGTTCAATCGTCCACATGACGTTCTCTCTCTCTTGAGATTCTGAAAAAAAAAACTAAAAGAATAAATGTATTTTTACATTTTGTTTTACCAAATTGTAATACATGTAATTTATATTTTGATTCCAAAATATGTTCATAAACATATAAAAAATTTTGTTTCATTTTGATGGTTAGGTCAACAGTTATTATAACACGTTAAAACTTTCATCACGCTAACTAAAAATGGGATGAAAACGAAATATTTCAAAATTAATAGGAAAAAGATGTGTTGATAAGTGGAAGATATATAGAAGCTTTACTTTTGAAAATGAGAGAATGAATATTTACATAATCCATTCGCCGATTAATATAACTTATTTTAGATTTGGATAACTCCAATTGTATTCATGGATATGTAAATATATTTCATTAAAACAATGGAAAATAAATATAAAAATTAAGTAGTTGTGCATACAATTCCAATCCCAAGTTTATGTAGTCTATGGTCTTTAATGGCAGTGGAAACAGTTTTCTGATGATGAGTAGCTCTGAAACTCAAAGCATGCTAGAACTTAGGGATCAAGTCTTTAGGATCTGGGGACTTCTCTGTTCTTCAGAAAGCTTCGATCCATCCCTTTTGCAGCCTATATCACAGGTAAATGAGTGCATCGATTGATATTATAATTTATGCCCTATGTGTTAAATTGATTTTTTGGTTTATGAGCTGAATTCTCTTTTGGTTGATCAGGTTTTGCAACAACCGGAAGCAAGAAATCTTGGACGACGTGTGGTAGGAGGCGTGAGCCAATGTTTAGCAGCACGGTTTCTACAACAACTACTTCGAGCCACAACGCCTTCATCGTCACTGATCTCTTAGGTCATTGAATGGTAAATGTATATTAATGGAAAACATACCTGAAAACCACAGAATTGCTTCATGGCTAGTGGTAGTATAATATCATTCTTTGTCTATTTTGTAAACCACCATCTTCATTGTACAACACCATAAATGTATCTGGTTAAGTACTTGTTATGCTTACATGAGCTTTCACTTCCTTCTCTTGTAAATGAATGGTTCTATCCATTTTACCCTTCCAATGACCAGAATCACAATCCCGATAATCGATAAGAGCATTGACATGCAAGAGCAACCACCTCGCAAACGCTTGTTCATTACCGCAAGGCTCTTCTGCACTCGCTGTCATCAAGAAATCCAAACGGATATATCAATCTAAAGACGACAGATGATTAGGAAGAATGTGACATTACACTGAACCAAATTAAGAGTGAGAATGAATGCAAAGGTAACAATTAAGCATTGTTCATTTCGCCGTAACTTTTTGCACAATAGACTGGCTTGCCTTTTGTAAAAAGGTCATTTGCTTAGTAAAAGATGATAGCTCTAGGTTGTTCAGATCCGAACAAACCACGTGAGGTTAGCAATAGTCTTGATATGATCAATTCTCTCACATGGAGGTCTATATTAAGAGAGTGATTTAATCAAACAAATAGATAGTTGAAGTGTATTACCCGTAGGCGGGAATCGTTCACATTCACATGGTAGTCTAAGTCATCCTGCATTTAGCAATATAAACTCAAATATGCTAAGCTAAGTTCAGAATGAAATAGAAGGCAGAAAAATAAATAAACATAAATCATACAATAAGCCTTGTCTGCAGGTCCAGCTCCTAATTAACAGCCAAAGCAATATGTTTTGTACTTATGATAGTCTCCTCCAACTTCTTCAGTCCTTCATGTTGCTCTGTTTAGACGAGGAAGACAGTTCAAAGACGTGAATACAAAAGCCCGTATTCATTGACACAGCTACCATATACAACTTACCTCTCATAACTTTCCACTGAAATCCAACAATTCCTTGGTTGTCCATGGCAGTAACTTTGGTCATGGCATCGACTGGCTTTATTTCTGGCCCGAGTAAGCTGTCTCTGTTTGCAAAGTTTGACATGTTCAAAGCAGATGCCATCTGATTTGCTTGCAGAAAGGGCGAACCAGCCATTTCCTGGCCTTCTTCTCCAGCTTTGCCTCCTCCTCCTCGGGCGTAGGCTCCGCGGGAGGATTCGGATTAGAATGAGGCGGAAGAAGGGTGTAAGAAAGGTGAGTAGACGGAGGTGGCGGAAGCATGGAGCCGCCAGTACCAAGAGGAGCAATGGGGTGAGGGTCGTTGTTCCAAATAGCTTAGGAGATCAAATCGAAACACAAAAAGGGAAAATCCTAGAATCAAAAACCTTCAAATTCCAAATACCTAGAAATGGTTTTAATCATCTTCTGCGTCATCTCTTCCTCTTCTCTGCTTCGCTCATTATCAGTCTCTCTCCCACTTCATTATCCACCACTGATGCCCAATTCTCATCCTCGAATGCCCCCGTCGCACAATCCCTCCCTTTTGCCGACGCGCCCTCCGCTGCCTTCCGCGGAGGTTTTTCCCTCGGACTAAACTAATTACCAAAGATTAAGTGCATAAGGGTTTGGGATCTGAATGCACAATAAAATCCCTTCTCCGCTGCTCGCTTCCTTCTTCGTATGCCAAGGCTGGAGTCACCTCCAGTAGCTTCTTCGAATGCCAAGGCTGGAGTGGGTTTGGTTTCGTGAACCTACACCGTAGACGCGGATTAAATTTCTGAAAAAAAACTGTCGAGATGAAGGTGAAGCGAGAGGATGATAGAGAGCTGGGTGGGAGAGTAAGCAATGGTGATGGTGAGATCGTGGGTGAGAGCTGAATTAAATGGCAACAATGACGTGGAGGCTTCAGAAACCAGAATGACTGAGAAGCCAGTATTTGTTTATAATTTTAATATATAGATTTGATTTTACTAAAATATTTTAGATTGAATGTGATGTATTAGGTGTAGGAATTGGACTAGTGTTGATGCAAGAGCGTAAATCCATCAAACACTTTAGTGAGACGCTCGATGCATCACAGTCAGGCAACCCAACATACGATAACTAACTACACGCATTGGTGCAGGCGTTCCAAACATAGCAGTATTACTTGTGGCCATAGGAGTTCATGATTCACACCGAAAATGAGTCAAATATCTTAAGAAACAAAAAAAGCTAAATCACAAGCACACCAAGTGAGTGGAATTCATAAAGCCTTCCTGTACGTCATTAAGTACAAGCAAGGTAAAGAAAGTATTGTTTTCAAGGCATTATCTAGAGGATCTATTTTGCTTTATATTGTAGATGCTAGTTTTCTCGGTTTCAAACATATTAAGAAACTCTATGAGATAGATCATTGTTTTAACAATATATTCAAGTCTTGAGGAAAAACCACCACGGGTAAGTATTTTCGTGTCCATGGCTATTTATTCTATGAGAATTGATTGTACGTACCCAAGAGTACTATCAATGATTTATTGGTTCGTGATGGAGATAGGGGAGGATTAATGGAACACTTTGAAGTGACCAAAACATTATTTGTTTTGTAGGAACATTTCTACTCGCCTCACTTGTGGAGAGATATCGAACAAATCTATAGAATGTGGGTGACTTATAAAAATGTCAACTCCCGATTGAACCACACAGTATGTATTCACCTTTGACCAATTATAATACATAGTGGACTAATATCTCCATGAATTTCATATTTGGTCATCTTAGCTCAAAATTTGTACATGATTCGATTTTCCAAAATGGCATATTTCATTGTATATCATAAGACCGGTGATGCATCACATGTAATTGCATTATTATTTAAGGAAATTGTATGATTTCATGAAATACCTAGAACTATAGTGTCATATAGGGGATGCTAAGTTTCTTAGTTACTTTTGGAAACCGCTATGGGTTAAGTTAGAAACGAATTTGTTTTCCACTATGTGTCACTTATAAGCCGATGGACAAATGGAAGTGGTCAATAGGACCCTGTTGACCTTGTTATGTGCATTACTTAAGATTCATCTTAAGATGTGGGAAGATTGTTTACCACATGTTGAGTTTGCATATAATAGGGCAATTCATAGTGCCAAACAGTTTTCACCATTTGAAATCGTGTATGGATTTAATCCAATTACACCCTTAGACATGACTCCTTTATCATCATCAGAGTTTGCTAACTTGATAGAAAGAAAAGAACCAAGTTTGTGAAAAAAGATACATGAGAAAAAAAATCTAATATAGAGAGGAACACAAAATAATACGCCAAACATGAAAATAAGGAAAAAAATATGATCTTTCAACCAAAAAATATCATGTGGACTCATTTACGCAAAGAGCTTTTAAACTAACATAGTAAATCCAAGCTCATGCCCCATTCAAAGTTCTCAAGTGCATCAATGAAAACGCCTACAAGATTGAAATACCTGGTGAGTACAATGTGAGTTCAACTTTCAATGTTTCTAACTTGGCTCTTTGATGCAGATAACGATCCTGATTTGAGGTCAAAACCTTTTAAATGATGGGATGATAGGGATGAGACTATTCTATAGACACCAAATACACACTAACCAATCATAAGGTCGAGAGAAGCAAGAAACTGGAGAATCATACAATGTTTGGCCTAAGAAGAATGGTGCTCAGTCAGAGCAAGAAAATGCTCAATTTGAATATTTTCTTTAGACCAATATACTTTAGTTTTGTGGGTTTTAGCTTTTAAGATTTATATACCGCTCGATCGCACTATTTTATCGAGTTTTGTTTAGTTAGAATTATTTTATTCAATTTTCCATTATTGTTTGGTCTTTATAAATAAAGGATCCATTGTATGACATTTTAAACCAAGTTTTCAATTCATATTGTTTTTGTTGTTAATTCTTAAGATTTAGCTATCTAACTCTTGGAGAGATTATGAGTGTTCACTGACTTATCAACACTAGATATGTTTTATGGCGTCGTTCACTGAGTCTGGATTTTTCTAGTCAAATTGTAGTTTGGGTTTGGGACGTCCTTTCTTAGAGAAACCAAGTTTCAGATTCTGCCATCGAGTTGTTATGAGGTTTCAGTCTATTTTTATTCATCTAACAAGAGAACGTCGATCAATATTCATATCTCTAACCCCCATCCTTCATTACAATACAGTGTTTCAGTGCTCGAAAAGTCCAATATGACCCTAACACAATACGACCCTAGCAAATCCAGTTACCTTACTATATCACTATGCTGCTTGTAAGGTTACAACAACCCCAACACGCTACGACATTGACCCCTGATCTAGGTGTTGTAATACTAGCATCGTCAACCCGATACTCTCACTTGAAAATTCTCACCAATACACTCATACATGCCTTCCTACAAAAGTTTCAGTGTGAAATCACTCGATTAGACACACTAGATAAGAAATCCATCCAACTCTAGTACCGAACCAAAGCATAAACATTTTTTTATCTCGAAACTCGATCGAATGTCTAGTATCTAGATAATCATACATGCCTTCCTACAAAAGTTTCAGTGTGAAATCACTCGATTAGACACACTAGATAAGAAGTCCATCCAACTCTAGTACCGAACCAAAGCATAAACATTTTTTTATCTCGAAACTCGATCGAATGTCTAGTATCTAGATAATCTTTAATTATTAAGTTACACAAAAAACCAACTCATGAATTTGGTCCAACTTATTAGTTTTCCTGATAACTTGACGATGGATGATGAATTACATCTCCATCTTTTTACTTCATCTTCCGCTCAAGGTGAATTACACATGAATTCCTTTTTTCTTTTTTTTATTTATCTATAATAATAATAATAATAATAATAATAATAATAATAATAATAATAATAATAATAATAATAATAATAATAATAATAATAATAATAATAATAATAATAATAATAATAATAATAATAATAATAATAATAATAATAATAATAATAATAATAATAATAATAATAATAATAATAATAATAATAATAATAATAATAATAATAATAATAATAATAATAATAATAATAATAACAACAATAATAATAATAATAATAATAATAATAATAATAATAATAATAATAATAATAATAATGGGCTGGCGAAATAAAAAGGATGCCTAATCCAAAATCAAAGGCGGTAAATCCCAAAGGTGCTGATAAGGCAGAAAATACTAAAAGTCGAAAGGTGGCAAAATCAAAGGCTACCCAAAAAGATACGAGAACCAGACACGAATTTCACGACACTCTGAGAGATGACAATTTTGAATTCTATCATCTTCCATATCCAGTGTCAAGAGAAGAGCCAAGAGAAAAGCCGATGGAGTCAGATGCTGAAGATGACTCTCGAGAAGGCTCAGAAGAGGAGGTCGCAAACATTTCAACATTAATTGAAAATATTACATATGTTGTTAATGCTTCAAGTGGGCTTCAGTCCAACATTCCTCTACTTGAATACATTCTTGAAGAGGTTCCTCCAAGGGTTGCTCCTAATGCTGGTGTTGGTGTTTCTGACGAGGTTCCTACAAAGGATACTCCAGTAGTTCACATCGAAGAGGTTACCGCTGATGTTGGTGTTAAGAAAACTCTAAAATTTTCAATCGAAGAGGTTGATGCAGATTTTCTTGTCGAGTTCCGCCAAGTAAGTAATATTGAGTCACAAAGGTCACTTGAGTCACAAGGGTCATAAAGTTCACAAAGGTCGCATGGGTCACATGGGTCACAAAGGTCTCAAGGGTTGCAGGGTAACAATGGCCATAAGGGTCACAAAGGTCGCATGGGTCGCAATGGTCACAAAGATCATCAATGTCATAAAGAATGAGTCTAATGAATGAAGTGATTTTTATGTAGATGTTGGAGCTTCATTGGATGAGTATGATGTTCCATTTATAATTAAATGAAAGTTAAAACCATCGAAGGAAAGAAAGGAGCAATATGTTGAACCTTCATAGACTGAGCCACCGACAAAAAGACAAAAAACACTTGGAGAACAAAACCCATAGGGTGGACCAACAACAAGGGCAGCGAGAGGAAGGGGGAGAGGGCTAGGGAGAGGGCAAGGGAAATGTGTAGATAAAGCTATTACTGCCGAAGACCCTACAGAAAAGGTGGTTCAAGAACCTGCAGAAAATAAGGTTTAAAAGCGTGCAAATGTTGAAGAACCCGTAGAAAAGGTGGTTCAAGAACCTGCAAATGCTGAAGGGAGTCAAACTTTTGTGTGGAATCCCAAGGGATTGGTATAGGGCAAGATATTCTGAACTCTTTCGTTCATTGATGCTAGTAGTTCTAGTTGATTACTCTATATAAATTTATGATAAACCCTCACTAAGAGCGTTCGAGGAAATTTGAAATAGGTTGTCTCGTGGCCATAGTTTTGGGAGATAATACAAAGGATTGTATATAGTTTGAAGATGATGTATGTTTTTTTAACCCTTAGTCACGAAAGTCACAAAGGTCACATAGGTCATTTTGGGTCATATGTATTCATGTGTGTCAATTTTTTTGCAGCAATTGGATGATGCGTTGTTGGAGTTGCATAATCGCATGAGGACATTCCCCTTCATATATTAGAATTATTATGTTTGTCCTCTTGCTTTCATGCAGACGCTTACACTGTGGATGTACAAGGATATGGAAAATTTGACTCAAATTCTTATTGATTTTTTGGATGGCAAGTATCCATTCAGAAGTCGATTCTAAACATTCCACCGCTCAAAATTCGATATATACATGTTCAATGGGTAGCCATAAAAGCGGATTTCAAAAACCGATGCATCACGGTATACGACTGTTAGAGCAGTATGAAGGAAACACATATCGATCCGTTGATTGAGAAGATAAGAAAAGTTGTCCCTAAGATGCTCAATCTCGGAGGCTTTCCTTCTTTGGCTTATGGAGAAGATGAATGGAAGTACAAGTATTATGAAGGTCTGTCAAAGAACAAAAGCGCGAAAGACTGTATTGTTTACACCTTCAAATTCTTAGAAGCCTCTGTAATGAAAAGACGTCGGACTTTTCCTTACATTCGCGATGACAATGTTCCTTCCATGCATGAAAAGATGGCTGCAAATATATTTAGGAATGGAAAATGTATCCCTCCACTCGAGACTAACTTGATACATTATTATTTTTTTAGGAATGGAATATGTAAATATTTGGTACATTGTTATTTTGTAAAAAAAACTCATATTATTTATAAATAATTTGATTTGAGTCATAAGAAATTATTATTTTTTATAGTAATAAAAGAGCAGTAGGGGTCGAGAGTCGCAGAGGGTACAAGGGTCGCAGAGGATCCAAGGGTCGCAGGGGTCAAAGGCTCGCAATGGTAAAAGGGTCAAACGGGTAAAAGGGTCGCAAGGGTCAAAGAGTCCAAGAGGTTTAGGGGTTGAAAAGGGACAAGGGTCGTAGAGGATACAAGGGTCGCAGAGGTACTAGGATCGTAGAGGATCCAAGGGTTGTAAGGGTCAAAGGGTCACAAGGGTTAATGGATCGCAGGGGTACAAGGGTCACAGAGGGTACAAAGGTCGTAGAGGGACGAGGTTGTAAAGGATCCAAGGGTCGCATCGCAAAGGGTACAAGGGTGGCACGGGTAAAAGGGTCGCGGGGGTCACAGGGTCGAAGAGGTTTAAGGGCCACAGAGGGACAAGGGTCGTTGGGGTCAAGGGTCGCAGAAGTACAAGGGTCATAGAGGGACAATAGTCGAAGGGGTCAAAGGGTTGCAGGAGACCAAGGGTCGAAGGCTTTGTTATTAAAAAAAAATAAAACTTATTTACAAAAAATATAAATAATGTTTTACAATGTACCAAGTTATTTACATCTTCCATTCCTAAAAAATGATAATAATTTATCAAGTTATTTACAAACAACCCTTGGACCCCTGCGACCCTTGTTCCCCTGCGACCTTTGTCCCTCTGCGACCCTTATCTCTTTGCGACCCTTGGACCCCTGGGACCCTTGTCCCTCTGTGACCCCTTGGACCCCTGTGACCCTTATACCTACGACCCTTGTCCCTTTGCGATTCTTGGACACTCTGCGACTCTTGGACCACTGTGACCCTTATACCTACGACCTTTGTCCCTTTACGACTAGAGGATGATCCTTGTCAACAAACTCGGGTGGTTGTTCCATGTACACATCTTCGGTGAGTGTGCCTTGAAGAAATGCGTTGTTGACATCGAGTTGATTGATGGACCATCCGTTGGAGACCGCAAGACTAAGTACGGTGCGAATGGTTGCGGGTTTGACAACCGGACTGAAAGTCTCGTGAAAGTCCACCCCCGGACGTTGATGGAAACCCTTGGCAACCAAGCGAGCTTTGTAGCGGTCAATTGAACCATCGGGTTTTCGTTTGATGCGGAAAACCCATTTGCAACCAACCACATTGCTCGCGGTCTGAGGGGAGACAAGATCCCACGTCCCATTGCGTAGAAGAGCATTGCGTAGACAAGATCCCACGTCCCGCAGCGTTGCTCGTGTTAGTGTTGCTCTCAACAATGATCAGGGAAGGATCTAATCGTGGGGGCTGCGGTGATGGAGATGGAGTGTGTGCGACAGTGAGGGGCTCAACGGGTAAGAATGAGGGAGCATGGGACGTTGGAGAGGACACGGGTAAGGTAGGATGTGTGACGTATTTCGAAAGGTTGGCAAAGGGGAATACGGATTCATGAAAGACTACATGACGCGAGACAAACACACGAAGTTTGGATA
>CM071871.1:10103005-10116608 GCA_036759665.1 Gynandropsis gynandra
GGATAGCTACACCGTACCACCCACAAACTAGCGGACAAGTAGAGGTTTCGAATAGGGAGACTAAGAACATACTAGAGAAAATCGTGTCTAGGTCCCATAGAGATTGGTCGATGAAATTAGATGATGCGTTATGGGCCTATACGACTGCATTTAAAACTCCCATTGGCATGTCTCCTTTTCAGCTTGTTTATGGTTAGTCTTGCCACCTACCTGTCGAGCTAGAGCACCGCGCCTATTGGGCGACAAAGCTCCTTAACTTTGATCTTAAGAGTGCAGGTGAGAAACGACTTTTGCAGGTGAACCAGCTCGACGAGCTCAGTCTTGATGCATACAAGAACTCCAAGATCTACAAGGAGCGTGCTAAGAGATGGCATGATAAGAAGATCCTAACTCATGAATTTCAGTCAGGTGACTTGGTTCTACTATTTAATTCCCGTCTTAAGCTTTTCTCGGGCAAACTACGGTTCCGTTGGTCTGAACTTTTTCAGGTACGAGAGGTATTCCCGCATGGAGCAGTAGAACTTTGGAGCAAGACGAGTGGGACATTCAAAGCCAATGGACAGCGGCTAAAGCTCTACCAAGCGCTCAACCAATCGAAAGTGGAAACTCCATTTCTCTTTCAGATCCACCCGTCGCGCACGCATGAGGAATGGAGACGTCAAAGCTTAAAGACGTTAAATAAGCGCTTTCTGGGAGGCAACCCAGTTGTTTGATTTTATTTTTTTCTTAGTTTTTAGTTTGCACTCGGTTATTCGTTTTCGATTAAAAAAACACAATCCAGCTGTTTGGTTTTCTTATTTTTCTTAGGTTTTAGTTTAATACTCTATTAATCGTTTTCGTTAAAAAAAATACCACCACAAACGTGCTTCACTTCCCTTACCCTCCATCGGAGCTTCACGTCGAGGACGCCATTCAATTCAAGTCTGGGGGAGCAGCTCACGTTTGTTAAGTGATTTCGTTTCATTTTCTCTTTGATTTCGTAGTTTTTAGGTTGTTTTTTATTTCGTGAGTCAGAGTCGTCCCAGGCACTTGTCTGGTGCCACGTTTTGAGATGAACCCCGAACCTAGGATGCTTAAGAAGTTGGCCTTTTCCGTGAGATTTTGCACGTTTGAGCTAGGTTTTCCTAAGCGTCAGAGCTTATTAGTCAGTTGAAAAACAATAGGTCGTAGTTCTTTGGGAATCCTAGTGTTGCTTGTGGGGGGTTTAGACGAGGTTGCTAGGCTAGTTTATCGTTTAAATGGCACAAGTAAAACGCCGCCTACTCCGCTGTGCTCTTGAACGAGATACATGAGTATACCGTCATCGGTAGTCTGGGTCTAAGTAGAGGCTGGATCCCTTCAAATCCGACGTCCTAGAAGCCTAGTGTATATGCAAAGAAAAAAAGAAAAAGAAAAAAGAAAAAGAATAGAAGACATAAAAACAAAAGAACGAAAAAGAAAAAAAAGAAAAAAGAAAAAAAGAAGTTCGGAAAGAAACAAGTATCCTCGATTGTTCTAGGTTTAGCATTTGTCTGAAGTCTTGTTTGGTGGAGAGAGTTACGGTGGCTTGTCTAGTTTGCCTTTGATTTACTTTCTCGAGGGTAGCCTTGGTGAACCTAGTTGATCGGTTAGGTTCACTTTAGCGGTATTTCTAGGAGAAGGGGGGATTCTCGTATTTTGTATACCCCACGTGTTCCACGTTTACGTTTGCTTAGGGACAAGCAAACATTCAAGTCTGGGGGATTTTGATCATCTCGTTTTTATACGTATTTCTTGCACGATTTTAGAGATGTTTATGATATAGATGTGATGCTTTACGTATGATTCTGTATCCGTTTTACTTGTTTTCGTATTTTCATGTTCTTACAGGTTTTTATGCGTATTCGGTTCATTTCGGAGCTAAAGGACGTGCACGAGACAAAGTACCAACATTGAGGATCATCACGGAACAAACGGGACGAGAATCGGCGAAGAACACGCACTACCCGCATGGGTAACTCCCCAGCCCGAGCGGGCATTTATTACGGTGATTTTGTCCAACAAATTGAGCACGATCCGGGAAAGAACTACCACGCCCGGGGCCTCAGCCCGAGCGGGCAACAACACAGCCCGAGCGGGCAATAGACCAGCCCGACCGGGGCACCTTCTAGCCCGAGCGGGCTGCCTCATTCTCCATCGCGTTCTTGCGCTATTTTCCGCGCCGCACCCGAGCGGGTCACTTACCCAGCCCGCGCGGGTCGCGTCCGTCACCTTCAACTCCAAATAAGTTAATTTGTCTTAAAAAGAAATGGGAGTTTGTTGGGGACTTATACAATAAGGAAAACGACTTTGGAGAAGAGGAATAAGTGATATTTTGCTGGAGAAAGTAATGGAAACGTCGCCTAACTTATTCAAGAATGTAAACTCATGAAAAGACAACAATCGGTGGCTGCTGCAACATAAGGAAGAACTGAACGGCCGAAAGAGAAAGAAGGGAGAAAAGGAAAGAAAAGAGGAAGGAAAGTAGAAGAGAGGAGTGAGAGGTCGAGCTCATTCACAGAGTTTTCAGTTCTTGATCGAGGAGTGAGAGTAGAGAGAAGGAGGAGGTTCTTGCGAAGGAGACTTACAAAGAGCATTGGAGACCAACCCCACACTTTGGTTTCGTTTGGTTTTCATGTTCCTTAGACCTTCTACTTCATTTATGTTTGTTTACGGACGCATGATCGAGTAGTTTGTTTGTTCTAGGAGAAGGGATTAGCCCATGGCTGTCCCGGGACCACTTTTGATTTATCTTTGAATGCATCTTCCCGTTTTCGTTTATCTATTCTTTATCTGAGTGCTTAATTTACTTGTGTTTGCGATGGCCACGTAGATGCATGTGTCAGGGATTAGGAGAAGGACCAAAAGGAGAATTCTAGTCCTAGAAGATCAGGTTTAGAACAACCGAGGTTAGGCCACGAAAGTAGGGCAGTAGCGATTGAAGGTAAAATGGATGAATCACATGTCTTATGGGTTTATTTGTTTTTAGTATTTCATTCTTAAAACCATATTTCATTCATTACAAAGTTTGATTCGTAGTTTGAGTTTAGGTTGTGTTGCGTAGTCCCTGTGGGATCGACACCTGAAGTACTACACACGTGTCGTGCACTTGCGGGTAGTTTAGGTTATTTGTTTAACTTTGATAACGCATCACACGTTCATTTCACCGTTCTCATTGAGCCACTGGAGTTTATAAGGCTTCAGGTGCTTCATAACCTTTAAACCGAGTTTTTGGACCATGGTAGCACTTGCTACGTTAGTGCAACTTCCTCCATCTATAATCAAGCTACACACCTTTCCTTGATAAGGGCAGCGGGTATGGAACAAGTTCTCTCGTTGTTCTTGCTCTTCGGATTTAGTTTGCACACTCAAAGACCTTCTTGCTACCAACAAATCCCCTTTAACCGGTTCTTCTTCATACTCTTCGGTTGAAAATTCAGATTCGTCGTCTTGGGATTCAATCTCGCCATCCTCACGAATAATCATAACCCTCTTGTTTGTACATTCATTGGAATAATGGCCCCTTCCTTGTAACTTAAAGCACTTCACATCTCGGGCTCTCGATGTAGTAGTCTCGGCTTTTTCTTTGTCTCTTTGAACCGTTGGAACCACTTTTACCTCTTCTTTGACTGTTGGGAAAGACTTGTCACTTCTATAAAAAAAACTCGGCTTTTGATCCTGTTGAAAACTGAATTTTTACAACCCCTAGATTAGAACGACCGTTTCTTTTCCTTTTGAGTTGTTTCTCGATTAGAATCGCTTTATGTAGCATCTCTTCTATTTCAACATAATGTTGCATCTCCAAACTATCCTGAATTTCCAGATTTAATCCCCCAAAGAATTGAGACATGAGAGCTTCCCTATCCTCCAAAATGTCAGCCCTCAACATAAGCAACTCCATTACTTGATAGTAATCTTATACGGTTCGATTCCCTTGAGTGAGTTTTCTTAATTTCCTATGTAGCTCTCGATGATAATGATTCGGAACTAACCATCTACGCATTATAGCTTTCATTTCTAGCCACGTTTCTATAGGTTCCTCTCCATTACATCGCCTAGAAGTTACTAACTGATCCCACCAACTCAAAGCATAATCGTAGAACTCCATTGCAGCAACTCTAGCCTTCTTGATCTCGGGGTAATGGTGAAAACTAAACACAAGCTTGATTTTCTTTTCCCATTCCAAATACGCATCCAGATCAGCCTTGCCATGGAACGGAGGAATCTTGAGCTTAAGACCAGCAAGGTCGTTTCTCAGATTTTCCATGTTTTCTCGCACCCCTCGGTGTCGTCTTTGTCTATTCTGAGAATAGGATAAATTGCTTTGTTCATAGTAATCACTATCTTCTTCTTGCTGAATCCATTCTTGCGGATTAAGATTAGGATTTACTCTTTGTCGGTCCTGAATTTCTTGCTTAATCTCCTGCCTAAACTCCTCCATTTTTGCTGAATTTGCTTCAATATGATCGGCGTATGAAGCCTCGGATCAACAAATAGGAAGACGTAAGTGATTCGTGGCCTCGTTAAAAACCCGCCATTGGAAAACTACGTCGGACAAAACCAACGGTGGGAAAACAGTACACACAAAACACTTGTCTATTTGTTGATCATTGTAAAATGATATTCGGTGTGAAGTACGACTCGAATGTTAAAGTTTTCTTGTGGAGTCGAGCACTCTTCATGAACCTGCACGGTTGCAAGTAGTCCTCTGATGGCTTCTTTGAGCTTTCTAGTCTTAGCACGGGTCACGGGACCTTCTTGTATTGTTCCTCCATGCTCGTATCACAAAAGGTCACAAGGGTCACAAGGGAATGAATATCAAAACACATATCGATAATAAATCTGGAATAATAATATTGACATCAAGTTCAAGGGAATGAAAACTGAAACACATGTTTCATAACATAACAATAATTACTTGAAATCAAATATTGTTGTTGGTAGACCCAATTGGGCAGAGAAACTACAAAATCCCCAATTCGAAAATCATGGTTCTTCGAGAAATCTTTCCATCCATCCGTGAATCTGGGACTGTCCAACTTGACTTTCCATGTTTTGTAAAACACATCCAATTTAAGCAACCAAAAGAAAAAAATCATATATTTACATTCTCTACATGTAACAAACATATAGAAAGACAGATGAAAGAGATTACAAGGTAGTGCTCCAGATAGCTAGGAAGAATCACTTGGAAGAAATGTGGGGTTATAGACATTTTCTATAGATGTTTTTCAAAGATTTTTTATAGACGGAGACGAAGACGAGAGATGATGAGAGTTATAGCGATAGATGGGTGGAAGATGATGAGAGTTAGAGAGAGTGTGTGTCATATTCAAGAAATATAAAATGCTAAAATTCGAAAAGACAAGAGTCTGACATCGAAACGATGGAACGATAGAAAGCGTTGTACTATAAAATTTGTGACCAAATTTGACCACACGTTGTTATGTTTTTCGAAATGTTAGGAAAAAGTTCGGCAGGAATGGCGGGTAACACATGTTCCCTAAAAATGGCCTAAAGGTTACAAATGTCACAAAGGTCACAAATTACGTTGGACGTTTAAATTGTGTTTTTGATACATTTAGGAACGTAAATCATATTAATTCAAATACTTTAGAATGTCAAACAATAGTTAAAACGGATTTTTCCCATGTGTCACAAGAAATGTAGAACGAATAAATGTGTTTCAAAAATGATAGTAGTGTTTTAAGAACTCGTTGGATGAATTTGAGAAAATTGCAAAATAATACATTTAAAATTTCGACATTATGAATATTATTTTCTATATTGATTCTTAATTAAACATCTAAAATTCAAAAATTTTGAAAATGATATTTCTAAAGAGACACGCATGGGTTGAAACGTCACTATGGTCTCACATTAGTCTTTTTTCACATAATTTGGAACAATATATGCGAACTCGACAAATTTATGGATTTATAAGGATGAAATGACTTAAACCGTGCAAAATAAGATATTTTCAACGTTTAAATATGCTCATACTAATTTATGCTAATTGAGGGTCGCACGGGGGTCATATTGGGTCGCATGAGTCGGAATGGTTCCCGTGATATTGTGTCGAAAGTAGACAAAGGTCATAGTAGTATTTTTTCACATAATTAGAGACAATAGATGTGAACTCGGTGAATTTTAAGATTTATAAGGATGAAAGGAAAAAATCATGCAAAATAAGACATTTTCGACGTTTAAATATGCATCATACTAATTTATGCCAATTGAGGTCGCATGTGGGTCATATTGGGTTGCATGAGTCGGATGGGTTCCCATGATATTGAGTTGAAATGTCACAAAGGTCATAGTAGTACTTTTTCATATAATTAGGAACAATAGATGTGAACTTAACGAATTTATAGATTTATTTATAATGAATGAACTTGGTTTATTTGTAACAACGTGTACAACTTAAAATAATAATAATAGAAACAACAATAATAAAAATCTAAAGTCACAAAGGCCACAAAAGGGAAAACAAGGTTACAAAAGGGAAAAATGTCACAAAAGGGAAAAAAATGTCACAAAGTTCAAAAAGGTTACGCAGAGACACCATGATATCCTTCTTTAACATTGTAGAGATTCGTGTGTGACTGCCACCGATGACCCTGACCTTGAGTATTGTGGAAATCGCACGATACCCTGCGTCTGAGTCCACCGATTACCCTGACTTTTAATAGCACGGAAACAACATGATGGAAACCCTCGATATTGTAAAGACTATGGGTAACCGCATAAAGATCGAGTCCACCGATTATCTAGACCTTGAATAACGTAGACACAACATGATGTTCTTCTTATACATTGTAGAGACTTGTGTTACAAAGCACGAAGATTAATTGATCAAATCCGTGGTTGCGTAAAGATCGAGTCCATCGATTACCCATACCTTGAGTAACACAAAGACAGTACGATGCCCTCCGCCACAATGTCACCTTTGTAACAAAATCACAAAGGTCACAAAGTTCATAAAGGTCACTAAGATTTTTTAGAGAATTTGGGGTTTGAGATGTAGATGAAGAGAGGAGAGAGATGGGGTTCAATCTCAAATGGGTGAGATGGTGAGAGTTAGAGATGGGGTTCAATCGTAGACACACGTATTCGAAAAAAGGCATAGTTGGCATTTGGAAAAAGGCATAACTGGCATTCGAAAAGATAAAAATCTGACATCGAAATGATGAGTCACATGGGTCCCATGGGTCCAATGGGTCACACGGGTCGCATGGGTCGCATGTTCACAAAGTTCACAGTAGTCCTTTTGCGTCAATCAAGAAAAATAGATGTGAACTTGACGAATTTATCAATTTATAATGATGAAAGAATGTAAACCAAGTTTTAGTCCAAATAATACAAATAATAAAATATTAAAATATTAAAAACTAACAAACCTTTCTTTTTATTTATGTTGGTGTTGTGTGTGTTGTCACGTTCCAAACACCATTAGTGATGCTGGCATTTGACCCGTTTGTCTCGACAAAGATGGGGTTTTTCTTCAAGCCTCAACGGGTTCAATATAACGATTCTCTTTAGGTAGAACCATAATTTCAGAATATTGAGGAGGAATGTTCCAATCACTGCATTCAAGAACCCCATAGATAGTTTCTTGGTAAACCAAATACCATGTATCCGCAGGTAGTATGTTGAACATAGTTCTGATATCTTGTGGCCTTTATCAACCTTATGTGCAGCCGCAATTGTGTGACTGCATGGATACTTATCCACATCAAATATTTTGCAGTTGCACGTTATTTTTTGAAGACTCACTACAATCTTCTACCCTTTTCATTTCTCACATCATACTCATCACTCAGCCTGTTCAATTCAATAACCTCATACTTGGATGCATGTCCAAATCGTTCATTGAACGTTTTCTCAACATACGATGTTAACTTTTGAGAATCATCACCAATAGTTGTGTCCAACCTATACCTATCGAACCATTCCACTGTCTTTCCCAAACAAATATCTAAAAACACCAGGACCAAAATTTGCCTCAACCCGATTAGTGGTTAATAAGTTGTACCTTTCACCCTTAAATTTGCATCTTGCCCACTTAATGTGATCAAATTTCTCTTTCTCCAAACACTTTACAACATTTTTATACTTACGCAAAGGTCACAAATAGTCACAAATGTCATAGAGGTCATAATGGTAAAAAAGGTCAGAATGATCATATTTGTACCTGACCTTCAAATCATTAAATAGCTCTTCAAATTCATTCATCGTGTATGTTGCTGCACATTTGAATAACATTTCCACCACAATATCACCCTTTGAACTCTTTCTACCTTGACCTTTATTTACGTACCTCTTTATGTTTGCGATATATAACATGCACAAAAACCATGATCACCTTCTTTGTACACCTGTTTGACTCCTTTTATCAAGCTTTTATGACGATCAAATATCACAATGACATCACATCCATCCGGTATCACCTCTTTCAAACTTGATATAAACCATATCAATGATTCGTCCTTCTCTATGTTGACTATTCCATAAGCAAAAGGATTTTGGTGATGTTCATCATCTTTCACGGTTGCCATAATCAATGATCCCCTGTACACTCCTCCCAAAAATATTTCATCCATAAAAACCAATTTACATATGTATTTTTATTAGGGGTGGGCAAAAATACCCGAGAAACCCATCTCGACCCGAAACTCGTCCCAAACCCTTGGGAAATTACTCGAACTCGTGGGTTTGGGTTTAGGTTCGTTTAATGAAATCTCATTACCCACAGATTCGGATTCAGGTTTGGGTAATAAAATCTCATTACCCGTGGATTTGGGTTCGAGTTTAAGGTTTTCATTATTAAAAACGAGTGCTCGCAGGTACTTGGGATTATATGTAAAGTTACCTAAATATCTATATATTTATAAAATTTACAAAAATGTCATTATATTAATAATGTAAAATTCTCTCACTCCTCTTCGGGTAATAAAATCTTATTACCTACGGGTTCGAATTTGGGTTTAAATATTTCTAAAATGAGTACCCGATAGTGTATGCACAAATTACTAAAATATCTATATTGTTTATAGAAATTACAATAAGGGCAGTAGGTTACATCTTTTATTCTTATTTTACTTCCTTTTTCTTCCCTAGTCGTATGAGAGAGAAACCTCCATTCCCTCTCTCTAAAATTTGTCTTCTGGCCACTCCTCTTGTAGGTCCTCTCGTGGCTCTTCTTTATTCCTTTTGCCACTCCTCTCTTCGCTCCTCTCTCTGCTCTTCTCTTTTCTCCTCTCATTGCTCTTCTTGCTTCTCCTCTCGTTGCTCCTCTCGCCGCTCCTCTTGTTGCTCCTGTTGCCACTCCTATCTTTGCTCCTCTTTCCACTCCTCTTGTCTTCCGACATCTTTAGTGCACTAGCTGCCTTCGCCGACCGTTTCTTACCTCGGAAACCATAGATATTTTGTTAATTCGGGTTCGAGTACCCGCGAGTACTCGGTTTATGATTTGGATATCCGAGTCTGGGGTACCCGTGTATCACGGGTTCGGGTTCGGGTTTGGGTACAAAAATGCATTACCCGTTCGGGTTCGAATATGCTAAAAAATCTGGGTATCCAAGTCGTGCACATCCCTACTGGAAGCCTCTTATAATGATCAAAGTCATCACTTTGAATCTCCTTTTAAGCATTGGATTTGTCTCTTCATGCCATCAAATACGATACATTGGTATTGTACAATGCTTTTACACGAGCCGTCAATTCTTTTACTGGAGCTATTTCATATTTCCCCGCATATTCCTTATTCAAATAATCTTTAACTAATTGTGTTGTACCCTTTGTAACTTCTGTCGATTTAGATACAGGTGAACACTTATGAATGGATGAATGGGATAGTGTATTCTCGCACTAAACCGTTTTAAATTTCGGGATTGTTACCATGCGTAATTTTCACTTACAACCACTTTCGGCAAACTTGCATCATACTTCCCACAACTTCGAATTTGAACTCAATGTTGCATATCCAAAAGAAGCTTCAAATGAACCCTTCCTTACAAATGTCTGTACATCCTTCTATCAAACTCTTGCCTAATTTTAAATTGTAATCAATCTTCGAACTCGAAGACTAAATTTCGATTGTTTGGCTTCTCGTAAAATACCATTTCCAAGTTATTCTCACCATCACCATTACCATCCTTATGCTCTATTGGCACGTTAGTGTTAATTTCATTACTGTCACAAACCATAACTTCATGAACGACCATATTCATGGCACAACCACTATCTTCTTTTAACTCGCCGATATGTTCACTATCAGAATTATCCGAATCCAAAATATTTATTATTTCCATCGGATTACTCCTAACTCTAATTTTTTTATTTGAACCTATAATAATACAATTGTGATAATCTACAACACCCACATTCTCACCTCCTCTAGCAATGCTTCCAAAAGTAGGAATTAGAGGTTCAACTTTTCTCTCAATTTCCATTTCACATTTCACACTTGCCGATTTTATCTCCACATACAGTAGTGGTCGAATTCCTCTTTTGAGATCGAACATGTAACCAATAAAATGTTTGTCATTCATTATATATGTCGGCTTTATATTTTGAAAAGTATTGAGCAAATAGCTTCACTTCAACTTCATTGTATTTTTTTCACCATCATCTTTGCGCATAAATCATCAATAAGTTGTTGTTATGTCAAGCTAATTGGAGGATAATAGAAAAATACTCTCCATTGCGTTTTTCCCGTTTACCATCATACAAAAATAAACCAGTGTGATTTTCTCATTCATTGAATCCATTACACCTGTAACAAAAACATAAAAAAGAGGGTAAATTGTGTAACCTCTGCGACTATGTATTTCAATATGACTCTGTTGACCCAATGCGACCGTGCGACTCGATGAGACTTTGTGGCCCAATGCGACTCTGTGACACACTGCGACCATGTGTTTCAATATGACTCTATGACCCAATGCGATCTTGCAACTTGATAAGACTTTGTGACCCAATGCGACTCTATGACCCACTGCGACCATGTGTTTCAATATGACTCTGTGACTTTGTGCAACCGTGCGACTCGATGAGACTTTGTAACCCAATACGACTCTGTGACCCACTGTGACAATATGTTTCGACTCGACGAGGCTATGTGACTCACTACGATCATTTGACTCACAACTATCATTTGACTCACTCCATTTCACTCGGTGACTCATTTTGACTCAATCAAAATAAGATTTATTTTGACAAAGGGGGTAATTGAATCCATACATACTACTCACTTCCATTCGGGTTATCCAATCATAAATGAAACACAAAAATTCACTATATATACAAGGTTTTGCTGCAAAATGTATTTAATTCCAGATTTTTTTGTTGACAACAAACAATTGCAACCTATTCGCGAAGAATCTAATGTCGATTTGAAACTACTCACGGTGAATCTGATGTCGATTTGAAGCTACTCGCGGCGAATTTGATGTCGATTTGAAGTTATTCATGACGAATCTGATGTGGAAGAAGAGAAATTTTCGCGCCAGAGGAGATAGGGAAATGGAGGTATTTTGGAGAAGAGAGAAAACTATTGATTAAAGGATAAGAACGAAGTTATTAATATTAAAGATAGAGTTGTGATATTAAATGATCATCTAGGAATTATAAATTAAGTATGTGAATTTTATTTTAAAAAAAATATTTGATCCAAATTATCATGTATAAGAGCATTTCATTTTCTACCAAATTAAAGTACTTTGGTAATTGTATAATTTCTAATGCAAAAATGTTGATAAAAATTTGGGTTGACCAATCAAACAGCTGTAATAACTTCATAAGTTGCAACACAAATACAATACTAATAAAATATGATGATTATATAATGTATAAATAATGTTGTAATAATTTAATAACCACCGCAGAGGAACATGATGGCCACCATACACACATATAATATAAAAATAATATATACACATAACCATAAAACCGAACTTTTCAAACAACGCGGTTTCTCTCGTTTCGTCCGACAAAGAATGAAGTAAATAAAATAATTGATTTTAAAATCAGAATAAAATAGAAGAATGTAAGATATTTAATTTTGTGTTTACATACATGGGAGTAGAGGCCACTTCGTTTGGTTAATTCCAATTAGATTTGTCCACGAGTCTTGTTGGGTACGATCTAACCTCACCGCCATCACCACCGTAGCTTACCTTTGAAGGTTTCAAAGCCCCTTTTTTAGCCTTTATAAGTTTATATTGAAAAAAGGATATGTGAAATGAGAAGATATGTAAAAAAATAATATCAATAGTGTTTAGTCAGAATTTTGGTATCTAAATCCAAATCGTTGTGGACAATCCAAATTGGATTTTGATAAATAAATAGTAGAATCCGTTTAATTCTAAAACTAAAAAACGAAATAGGTTGGAACGATCTACATATCAAATTCCAAATTATCCAAATTCCAACAGAAATATAAAACACCAAATTGAATTCCAAATTATTTTCATTCAATTACTTCTAAATCTGAAATATCCAAATCTAAATAAAAAAATATTAAAATTCATATTTGAATGTAATTCGATAAAATTATTTTAAAACCCAAATAACCCAAACTGAACAATATATCAAAATGGCAACCCTAACTACCTAATACACCATCTGGTTTCCTCTCAACATTCGAAAGGTGGATCCTTTTCTCTTTTAAATAAGATATAAAAATTTCATTAATTCAGACTGTTATTTCTTATCTTGTCCATTTGATCCACTTTCTTCCTCTGAATCTTAGACTTTAGATCTCTTCTGGGTTCTCCTCGTTTGACCTTCTATTTTGTCTTTCTTTGTTGGTTTATTTTTCCTCTCCGTTTCCCGCATTTTCTCGGGAAATTCAGGGGACAGCTTGTGATCTCTGATCGGGTCCTCTATTTTTCGCGGTGTCCAATCACGACCCGTTGTTCCTCGGCTGTTTTTGCGCGAACCCCTTGTGTTGATTCTGGATTCTGGTGAGAAAAGTTGGGATCTTTATTGATAAGAAACCGATGATGATGACGATGGAAGGGATGATGGATAAGGGAGTGTTGGATGACATTATAAGGAGATTGTTGGAAGGAAAAGGAGGCAAACAGGTTCAGCTGTCGGAGAGCGAGATCCGTCAACTATGTGTTAACGCCCGACAAATCTTCCTCTCTCAGCCCAATCTTCTCGAGCTTCATGCCCCCATTCGCATCTGCGGTCTCTCTCTTTCTTTCTCTCTCTAGCTATCTATCTATCTATCTATCTCCCTCCGTGATGATGATGATGATGATGGTGAATTAATGATGCGGGTGTTAGAAGGTGGTGGTGTGGCTTTGAACTGCGGTCTCTCTCTTTCTTTCTCTCTCTAGCTATCTATCTATCTATCTCCCTCCGTGATGATGATGATGATGGTGAATTAATGATGCGGGTGTTAGAAGGTGGTGGTGTGGCTTTGAACCTGTTGTATGGTTAAATGTGAAAGATGCTCATTTTTGACATGTTGGAGAAGATGGATGGTGAAATGGGGAAAATTCTGCTGATTAGGGTTTCTGACTTGTGTGTGAACATGTGGCTGCATATTTCAGCATCTGCATATTTTGCGCGAGCAATTGGTTATTTGCAATGT
>CM071871.1:10117498-10142223 GCA_036759665.1 Gynandropsis gynandra
TTTTTTTTTGTTCAATAGAAGCATATTTTGTGGTAACACTGAATAAGTTTTCTAGTTTCTTCTTTTGATATAATTCATATTACTTAAACATATGAATTATAAAGTTGATTACAGAAGTGTCTGATCAACTTTGCTGTTACTGTTTTGAAAAATCAATCAGTAAAGTAAAAAAGTTGTTATCAACATGATCTTATATTTGATAGCTTATCATATAGTTGGAAATTTCACGGGTTTGTGTGTTGCAGGTGGTGGAAGATGGGTATGAGTTTTTTGCGAAACGGAGATTAGTCACAATATTCTCAGCTCCAAACTATGGTGGAGAGTTCGACAATGCGGGTGCCTTATTGAGCGTAGATGAGTCTCTGGTTTGCTCCTTTGAGATTCTGAAACCCGCCCCAGCTTCAAGCAGCAGTGCAACTCCTCTAAAAAAGGTTCGATTCTACCTCGAAATTCAAGATCAAACCCGTCTTGATTATGTTAAGCATAGGTAGCAAAAGAATCTGAAATTTTGAAGTTGTGAAGCTATGTCACAGAATCTTGAATGTCAATCCAGAAATCTAAGCACTGTCTAAGATCGCCCATTCTTGTTAACAAAGGCTATATTATCCCCAAGCAATTCAGTAAACTTACATAGGCTTAAACTCTTTGGACTCTGAAACAGATTTCTGAACTTCAGTTCTAAAATCTTAGCAGTAACATTACAAGAACTGTCTAGGTCATGACAATGGCGATGTTTTTTCGCCCATTTGCAGATCTAACACCCATTTTCTCGACGGATTTTCTTTATCAGGTACCCAAAATGGGGAAGTCTTGAAAGCATAGGCCTTTTCTATTGAGAACTGTTTCACATTCATGGTAGCCATGGAATTCAGACAGCCAGTTTCCTCTACCGGTGATTGAAATGGAGGAAGATCACAAAAGGGTATTTAGTCATCATAGAAGACACGCATGTAAAAATCTGATTTTTCTGTGTATATATGCAGAAAGATCTTCTTCTGCTTCTGGAGATACATAATCTATCTCTTCTTTCTTTTTTTTTCCTTTAGTTTAACTTTAGAGCGCATTTCCTCTTTTCTTGTATCTTTGTTCTTCGCCTTGTCCCACAAATCCTTTCACATGAAAATACCACATTTCTTGTCTTTTATATCTCAAGCTCTTCAAAATGTTCATAGTTTTGGCTTTTAGTTTCTGAATCTTTCTGTAGCAGACAACTTCTCTGAGTGACAGATCGAATCGGAGATGAAAATGAAGAAAAAAAGACATGTTCTTCTCAAATAATTCATGTGTATTGGCAAAAATTTCAGATCTTTAGTACATTTGTTGTCGCGAACAGAGTAGCATTCTGATTTAGAGTTCATGGCTTTTACCCTGCAACTACAGTCATGGAGAGTCATTCTGACTACATGCTTTGCCCACAAACGCTTCAGAGGGAAAAAGAATATCAGCTTTAAGTCTTTCTCGTGTCTACGAGACCTGCCATCTCATATTCCGATTCACATTTCCGCCCAATCTTCTCGCGCCCCTTTGCCACCGATTATGATTTCTCCTCCTACTGCAGAATCAGAAAGAGGTGTTGAAGTGAGGGTATGTTAAGAGAACTTTTGAAGATCAAATCATCAAGAAAGAGGAATAAAGGAGAGGCAAGTTTACATGAAGAATGCTACTCTATTCGCGAGAGCCATCAGTATGACCATGCCAGTAATCTTTCCAACCGGTGGCATATCTTGAACCCATTGTAGAAGATGTTCAAATGGTAAGAAAGTCTCGGTCTCTAAGGATGATTCCATCCGAGAACCTTTCGCCCATGACTCCACCACAGAATCTACATTTGTATTGCTCCCATAACATGTTTCTTCTTTAGAATCATCAACTGTTTCAAAACCTACTGCTTCGCAGAATGCTGTCCCATTAGATTCCCACTTGGATGCCTTACTGCAGATGATGTCATCGTTCACTCCACAAGGGCCTATAACCTAGCGTGTAATAAAACATATCAGAAAGCCGTCTCTAATTGGATAGTCTCTAATGAAGGTTAAATTACAGAAAACCACCAAAAGAAGAAAGTATATCCATGAACACGATGCCCTTTTCGATCCTCCTGAGAACACGGGTATATCATGCTTCTTTCTTTCATTTATCAGACACTTCTGATCTGCAAGAACGAGAATTCAAGAATTACCCGCTTAAGGGCATTACTGCCAAAGTATGCGTCTGAGCAAGCTTGAAAGACTCTGTCACAAAAAGAGGCACAAATACGAGGAGGTCCCAGCCGAATGCCAACAGTTGGATCACATATTGAACATTCCAAAAATTCATACAAATGCAGGCAATCTTGACTAGCCTCTCCATAAGAAGCAAGATTTCTTATGGCTAAAAAAGCCGGGTGGGTTTGGGCAATCGAGCAACAAGTCCTTCTACGATAGACCCTGCACAAATTGAGATCCTTAGCTCCACGACCAACAGCTTGAGGAGGCTGTCCATCTAATTCATACGGCGGAAAGCGTCCTCCTTTAGAAATGCAAACTCCATTCGGTTTCACTGCACCTGAAAACATGTAATACAGACAATCTTAAAACCCATGAACACACAAGAGCAAGCAAAACACTGCTATACGCTCTAATTATCGAACAGACTCAATCAGGTTTTTTATCTTCCAAAAATTCTATCTTTCTGTGGTTGGACGATCCAAAGAACCAACAAGAACACATCTCCACAAGTGCCAAAACCGAGCATTAGATCCAAACAAACAAATAAGATCATTATCTCTCGAAACTACCCAAATCTTTTCACAAGGCGAATGATGCAAGTTTACACATTCCACCAAGAAGAACATCACAGAACTCAATTTCGAACTACCTGCTTCACAACAGACAGATCAAGATGAAATACACTACAGAAAAATTGAAACTTGTAGTCACAAATCCGAGTTCTTTGATACCCATTTCAAAAGTTCAGCCAACGGATCAATGGAAAAGCCGACAGAAACCCTAATACTCGAATACTCACCAAAACAAAAGGAGATTAGAGGATGAAGAAACAAGATAAGACTAAGAATCAGAAACCCATTGTATATCAAAACCCTTTTCGCTAAATATCTTCTCATATCCTCCTGATTGATCGACGATCAAGCTCGGCAGCAGCTCCAGAAAGCAAAGACGACGACTTGCAAGCTCAAAAGTCACGCCGGGGAAGAAGAAGAAGAAGAAGAAGAACGAAAATACGGGTCGACCCGAATAATCGATTCTATAGAATCCGTCAAATTGGGTTAAAACGGAACCTCCCCCTTATTTTTCGTCTCTTTTGTAACTCATCAAATCTCACTCTTTATAACTATGTGGGCAAGTTTCAAAGCATTATCAACGTTGGATGGATAATTACTCAGAAGATTTTTGAGTAATATCTACAGTAAGTATTTTGGTATTAAACATTAAACCAAACATGTTCGCAGTAACATAGAGATGCCTAATGTGTAAAACCGAGTTGAAATTGACAATTGTGAGTATATATAATGGGAAGAGATCACAATTACAAAGCAAAGATGACATTAAAAAACGATAAGCACAACAAAATTACTTCCAAAGCTCATAATTAATCATATGAGAGACAGATGCATAGAAGAAGACATTATTGTACCATCAACTCCGACCTAAACCTGTTCCAATTACCATAAGAACTGGTAAAACGTTCTAAAAACAAGATTTTAGATCAACCCACCACTTACATCAGAACATAGCAACGAGAACAGATCCCCAGAACAGAGAATGAATTTCGATTAGGTTTCGTTAGTTCTAAAGCAATTTAACACCAGCTTCTCGGACTGAGTCAATGACTGCCTTCACTTTACCATGATACCTCTGATCTCTCTTCAAGTTTACGGTGACTGCAGGAATACCCTTCATCAGGAGGCGCTCCCCGAGGATTTTTCCAATCTTCGCAGCAGCTGCCACATCGCGTGTGGTTTCCATAGTTTCCCGCAGTGCTTGCTCCTGTGAGCTTGCTGAAGATGCCACGGTGGCAGTCGGTGAATGGATGACTTGGGCGTGAACAAACTTATTTGTGAAGTGCATTTTCAGCACATAAGGCTTGAGGAAGTCGAGAACCCGTGGTGGTCTTACTCGTGGTGGAATCACCATTTCAGTTTCTTCAGGAGGAAAAATGCAAAACAAGTAACGAGCGAATGTAAGAACATTAGAGTTCAAAGGAAACTTCGATTTCACTAAACCAACATTAGTGGTTGGTTCATGATGTTGAATCTCAGGTCGAAAATTTATTGATTCATGATCACTCATTACACCAAAGGGTGGCATGACTTATATAATCTCAGACTATAAGAATCTGTATATTACATTAAAATGGCAAATTTTTACAAACCCATTATCCAAAGGTTTGCAGGTTCCATAAAGAGCTGTGAAGACAAATCCAGTGAAAAGAAAAGAATAACCTTAAACAATGATTTGTAGAACAAAGGGCGATGTCATCCAAGCTAATCTCCAAGGATGTTCAAATTTCCATCTCTATGTCCGAAACCAAAAAAAAAAAACCAACACACAAAATCTAGGTTTTAACCATTTAGCCTCTAAAGCATCAGCAGTTTGCTTCTGTCAGGCATTTCATCGAGCAGATGGTGCGCCACAACTAAACATTGGACATAAAAAGCCTTAAAGTTCATTGAATCCAGTAACCAAAAGTCAAGCAGAACCCAGATGCAAATGGGTCCAAACAAAACGCATCAAAGTTCATCCGATTAGCAACTACATATCTTTAACTATCTAAGTTCCTAATCTCCGGATAGAAAAGAAGAGAAAAACAGGAATACCTATGAAATTTAGCTTAGCAGGTCTCCGATAAGACGCGACGGAGAGGGTGAGTTTGCGAAGATCTCCACTGTAGTCGTGTGGGTTTTAGGAACAACGAACATAGGGGTTGCCCCTGCACATGATCCAACTTTGGGCCACACTCGGCCAATGGGCTTTTATTAATTCATCTTTCATTTCTTTTTTTTTCTTTCGTTACTCAAAGACTTTTTAAACTCATAAATGCACATCTTTTAATTAGAAAATCTGTATGCAGAATGCTTTTTAAAAAATATATATATGATAATGTCATGTACCACATTTACTATTTGGATAATGGGTTTGTTCTTTACACAAGAATGAGCAAATTTGGTCTTTGAATCAGTAATGGCTTGAAACGACAACCGAGAAAATCGATGGGTGTAAAAGAATATGCAAACAAGTCTTACTTTTTATTAGGGTCGAAATTCCTCAATGTAAACAGTTATTAATATTTTTCATTTTTTAAAATAGTTATATGATAGTATTTTTTTTCATTTATCTCTAAAAGTTTTCTAACATATGTATCAATTAGTTACAAAATTTTGCTAATTTCTAATCAAGATAAGAATGAAGGCAATGTTCTAATTTATTTATCAATTAGGTTAAGTCTAATCACTAATCTTATATTTATATTTATATGTATCTTATGATATTAATGAGAATTACTGAATTCATTAGTCATACATGATAATAGAAATAAACTCTAATTATATATATATTCTATATGGTTGAATTATTGTTCACACTATCGTTCACCAACCCTATCTATTTATAATTGATTGTCGACTCCCCTTGTCGTCGACACACTCGACCGTCGTCTTTCATCACATTGCCTTTCTATCTCGCTGCCTTTTATCGATATCAAACTTGTTTTCCTGAAAAAATGACGTCCTAAATCCAAACTACCACCCCACTAAAGAATCCCAAACACTGCGAATGACGCCACAACACTTATGATCTAGTGTCGAAGAACAATTCAGAATCTCTCCAAGAATTCGATAGCTAAATCTCTAGGATTAGCGAGGAAAAAAAGACAAATTTATTGATAAAAAAACTCTCGTAATAATGTTATACAAAGGGTCAGCTATTTATAGGGACCAAACAAAGAATGGAAACTTGATAAAATAAAACAACTTAACTAAACCCGGCTAAAATACTCGGTCAAGCGGTGTACTTGCTCCGTCGAGCACCGTTTAAGTCTCAACTCCAACGCTCGATCAAGTTCCTTAGTGCTCGGGTCGAGCGAACATGGTCCATTACTCTAGCAGGCTCGCTTCGGTCGAGCGGTATGTTGCTCAGGGTGAGCTCCTCTGGCTCTCCTATCTTCACGTTCCTTTCAACCTTGTTTATTTGTAGTCACATCACATAAGCTTCTCTTGATGTCTTTTGATGCTCTTGTGGTGCCTTAGAAAGTTCTTCATCCATCAATCGAGCAAACACGTTCCATATCTTCTAGCTTTAGCTTTAATGATCAGTTCTTGTGTTTTCGATGTGTCGGAAAGAGCCTCATCCTCATCATTCCCTCCTTATTTAAAAGTATTTGACCTCAAATTAGAATCATCATCTACATCAAAACGAGTCAAGTCAGCAACATTGAAAGTCAAACTAACATTGTACACACCAGGCAACTCGATCTTGCATGCATTGTCATTGATGCGTTCGAGCACTTTGAACTATCTGTCATCGTGGGGCATAAGCTTGGATTTTCTCTATTGAGGAAAATGCTCCTTGCGTAAATGGATCCACACTAGATCTCTCGGTTAAAAACCACCTTATTACGTCCTTATTTGCATGTTTAGAATATCGCTCGACCTTCTTTTCATTGTTGGCTCATGCCTTCTCTTGTATCTGTTTAAAAAACTCAACCTTTTTTCTTGCCATCAAGGTTAGTAAACTCTGAAGACGATAAAAGGGCATGTCTAACAGTGTAAGCGAGTTAAAATCATACACAATCTCAAAAGGTGAAAACCGAGTAACACTATGAACCGCCCCATTATGAAAACTCAACATGGCGTAGACACCCTTCCCATGTTTTTAGATTACTCTTGAGCAACGCTCGTAATAAGATCGATAAAGTTTGATTAACCACTTCCGTTGGTCCATCGATTTGAGGTTGACAATTAGTGGAGAATAAATGTTTGGTGCCTAACTTATACCAAATTATTTTTCAAAAGTAACTAAAGAACTTAACATCTCTATCAGACACAATAGTCTTATGAATGCCATGAAATTGTACGATCTCTCTAAAGAACAATGCAGCAACATGTGATGCATCATTGATCTTATGAAATGCAATAAAATAAGCCATCTTACAGAATCGATCAACGATGACAAAAACAAAATCGTATCCTGATTTAGACCTAGGGAGACCTAACACAAAATTTATATAAATATGCATCCAAGGATGACTTGGAGTACGTAATGGTCAGAACATACCATGGGGTTGTAAATGAGATTTAGCTTACTTACACATGATGCACCTTCCACCGATGCGCTCAATGTCTCGAAGCAAATGAGGCCAATAAATGCTCTTGCAATACGGACAAAGTCTAGACAACTCCGAAATGTCTCGTTAGTCCTTCCTCGTATGCCTCATGAACCAATAAATTCCGAAAATAACCTTCAGGTACACACAACTTACTTCCATGAAATAAATACTATCAACACAAAAGTACCTATGGCAGTGTTCTCGCATGACTTAAATATTTCTTCAAAATAAATATCAATGTTGTAGAGTTCCTTAATGTGTTCGAAACCAAGCACACTCGTGTCTATTGCAGAAAGAAAAGTGTAACATCGAGATAAAGCGTCAATAACAACATTATCTTTACCTCGTTTGTATCTGATGACGTGTGAAATGTCTCTATGAATTCCACCCACTTAACGCGTTTTGTTGCCTCTTTGGATGCTTGGGTGATTCATGGTCAGTATAAATCATGAATTTGTTGGGCCACAAGTAGTGTTTTCATGGCTAGAACGTTCACGCTAATGCATAAAACTCTTTATCATAAGTGCTATGTTGAGCTTCTCGCTCAACGCATTGGGTCTATGCTCCTGCATCAACATCGCTCCAATTCTTGCACTTGATGCATTGCATTCAATTTCAAAAGTTTTAGTGAAATCAAGTAATTCCAATAAGGGATTTTGGATCAATTTATATTTTAGATTTTGGAAGGCATTCTCTTGTGCTTCACCCCACTGGAACGTGACGTCTTCTTGATTACTTCGGTCAAGGGCACAATCAAGATACTGAAATCTTTAACGAATAGGCGATAAAATCCAGCCAATCCATGAAAGCTTCTTACCTCTCCAACCATCTTAGGGCTCGACATATTGCGTATGGTATCTATCTTTTCCTCGTCGACGTGTATTTCATGTTCACTTACTACGAATCCTAAAAACAAGTTTGTTAGCACAATAAATGCATTTCTTTAGATTAGCATACAGTTTCTAACTTCGTAACATGTTGAAACTGATCATAGGCGTCCTACGTGTTCTTCTAAGGTTTTGTTGTATACTAGGATTAGATCAAAGTATAAAACCATGAATTTGTCTATAAAATTCATAAGAACATGATTCATTAGTCGCATAAATGTACTAGGTGCATTAGTTAACCCGAAAGGCTTAACTAACCATTCATACAACCCTAGCTTGATTTTAAATGCGGCTTTTCATTCATCACCTTCCTTCATGCGTATTTGATGGTATCCGCTATTCAAATCTATCTTAAGAAAATGGAAGATCCATGCAATTTATCTAACATGTCTTCTAAACGAGGTATGGGGTGATGATAATTTACTAAAATGTTGTTGATTGAGCGAAAATGACCACACATTCACCATGTGTCATCCTTCTTAGGCACGAGTATCACCGGTACAACGTACGTTGACATACTTTCTCTCACATATCCCTTTTCCATGAGTTCACATACCTATCTCTCGAGCTCCTTGGTCTCCTCAGAATTGTTTCGATAAACTAACTGATTGGAAATGCTTGTACAAAGTAGATCTGGTGCTCAATCCCACGAACTGGAGGTAAGTCGTTGGGTGTTTTATCGGGAAACACATCCTCAGAGCCTTATAATAACTTTTGAAAACACTAGGTAGAGAGGAGGTGAGCTTGTTAGTGAAATATAACTCTTTGAACAAGAGTATAAACATAGATTGGTTCGATTTCCAAGCTTTTTTGAAGCCGCCTACTCTCATCAAAAGAAAGTTTGTGCTCACATGATGGCTCTCAAAGGCTTATTTCTTAGTTTCTCTCGAGATCGCCCCATTTTGGTGAACTAGGATTATTTCTTAGTTTCTCTCGAGATCGCCCCATTTTGGTGAACTATCACTCACTTGAAGTTCCCTTTTCTCGATCTTCAATAGCCATACTTGGTCCACATCTATGGTGTAAGTGGAGTTAGAACAACATGTCATCTTTTAAATCAAATGAGTACTTATTGATGAACCCGTCGTATTGCGCTGAGTATCAAACTATCATGGTCGTTGCAATAGGAGTTGACCCGCTTGCATTGAAATGATATTACACAATACTTTATCCTCGTACTTTCCAATGAACCTTGGTTTCTCCGCTATCGTTCAACCTCTGCAACTTGTAAGGTTTGGGACGCTTCGTGGTGTGAAATACCAATTTATCCACAAACTATGTGCTTGCCATGTTCGTGCAACTATCCCATCCACTATGATACTACACACCATATTTTGCACAAGCTCATGCGTGTAAAAGATGTTTTTTTCTTTATATGATGGCTTCCTCGTTAGCTTGTAGATTCAACGTTCGACGTGCTACTAGTTGCTCGCCCTTGACTGCCTCGTACTCCTTGAACTCTTCATCCAACTTAGAGATATTCCTTTGATTTGGTGGCTCTTCATCTTCGGATGTCGTCTCGTATCCTCCACCAGCTCGTATGATAATAGTTTTTCTATTTGGGATGTCATCAAGTAGTCCCAAAACACATTGTTCATTAGTTTCATGAATGCAACTTTGTCGTTAGCTAAACCAAATAGAATTACAACAAATTGGTAATGCCCATACCGAGTTTGAAATGCAGTCTTCCTTATGTCTCTTTTTGAAATCAAAATTTGGTGATATCCTCATGTTAGATCTATCTTTGACAACCAAGTTGTACCATCTAACAATTCATTGATCCTCGGTAGCGGGTAATGATTTTACGGTGACTCTATTTAGGACTCTAAAGCCAACGCATAATCTGAAAATCATGTCTTTCTTTCTTAAAAACAAAAGTGTACACCTCATGGTTATGTACCCAGTTGTACAAAACTATTTTCAAACAGATCATTCAATTATTTCCTTAACTTTTCCATTTTCGCTGGTGTCATTTGATTAGAAGACTTAGATATCAGAGCAATATCCGATTTCTACTTAATCTCAAATGGATCTCCTCATATTGGTGGTTGGTCATGCAATTCTCATAAAATATCTACAAAGTCTCGTGTTTCAAGGATCTCTTCGACTTGCATCAACAAACCCACTTCTTCCACCAAGATGGTGGCAAGATATAACTCACAATTCTGATCTATCAATCGTTCCATACAAGACACTAAGATTATATGAATCCCTCCACCTAACTGGACTTCTTGATAATTAAGATTTTTTCCACTCTTCTAGCAACGTACCTGACCATGACGATAATCTATCATAACTCGGGGTCTTAACAACCAATCATTCAAAAGATAAGCTCTATAGCTAGCTCTTCCTCCTTTACCACAAGGGGAACCTCTTTAAAAATTACTTGGGATTCAAAAATTCGACCTCCCAGAGCATGCACCCAAATAGTTCCTATTGGATCTTCGACCTTAGCAACTAACTTATTAGTCATCGTTAGACCAACAAAACTATATGTCGCACCAATGTTAAATAACACATGTATAGATAAGCCTCCCACGATTTTTTATCCTACATCACACCAACGATTAAAAGAACCTAACTTCTCAATTCTCTCAGGACACTCACCCCAACATAGATAATTTATATCATGTAAAATGGCTTATCAGAGATAGCTTGAGTCACCGCTTCTTGGCCTTCATCATCCTCCTAATGGCCTCTCGTGGCGTATACTCGCGGTTGCATGGCCATAAGTTTTAGCGTATTTTGTTTAAGCCTTCTAGTCCTAATTTGCGACATTAGACCCACTGGTGATGGTGGGGATGGTGGCCTCAGACTACCACAACAAAAACACATGTCTAATTATTCTTGCCTTGTAGGTCATCCCATTTTTAGGGACACTCACGAATATGATGTTCAAAACTACCATATCAAAAGCATTCTACTCTTCTATCAAATGTGTGGCATGACCTTCTCACATTCACAACGATGACATGGATATCTCAAATTCGTCGCGATAGGGTGAGTCTGAAGCATTTTCCTTTGATTCGGTCTCCCTCGAACCTGTTGGACGACCTATTTTCTTTTGGCATCTAAAGACTTTAAGATGCGCTCCTCAATGAGTCTCTTGTCTAGTAACTGAGCATTATGGATTAGCTCTGACAATTAACCATACCTGATTATCTAAATATTGTGTCTGATCTCTGGACGTAGTCCTAGCAAAAAAAAAATGAATCTTAAGAATTTCCAAAGTTAAAAATTTCGTCCCAAATCATGATAGCTCCAAATAAGTCTCATAATATTAAGCAACGATACGATCAGCTTATGCTAGTTATAGCAATTCCAATTTCATCTCTTCAAAAAAAACGCATGATATATACTTCAGCTGAAATAGCTTTTCGAACTCAACCTAAGAAAACAAATACTATGAACGTTGTCTCTAGACCTCACCCCACTAGAAAACCGCTTCACCCTATAATTGAAAGTTCATCTAAAACTTCAATGGACATCTTGATGATTGAAAGTTCAATGGATATCTTGATGATTGAAAGTTATGCTCCAATCAGAACATCTTCTCCTCTGCCTTCATTAAAGGTATCACACCTCCACAAAACATCTTGGAAACACTAATAATGATAATAATGAATAGAAAGTAATGAATTGACTCATGTATAAATGGCCAATCTCATTAAGCCATGTGGTTCATAATATAGAAATACTTTATCGTCTCTACATGCTTCTGATGATAACACTTGGGATGCTATGGTGGTTGTAGCAGCGGTACTTGCGTCTATACCTGTGGTAGTGGCATTGCCTAGAATGGAATTATGGCGGTGTTTACGGTATCACCGAACTCTCCTATTGCTCATGTTTTCGACATTCTTCTAGTAGTTTTTAACATTTCTCTTATGACATCTATTTCTATCATGTTCTGTTACCTATATCCTAATGATCGAGACTACATACGATTAGTTGAAAAAGAGCTTTCGCTCATTCCATGACCAAGAGCTCTAGTAACCATTAACCACTATTAGGTTTCCATAACTTTAAATCCCACTAGACACTTCAAGACATGCATGACACGGTCTCATGGCTTTACTAAAATATTTCGTAGAACACTTCAAATCTTGTGAAAACAATAAAATACAAAAATGACAACCAGACTACGTACCAATTTGTAACACCCATATCTCGAAATAGTCTGGTGATTAAGAGTGTACACAACCAACTCCAAGAGGTGGTCACATGTATCAAAGCTCAAATACATTTATAAAATAAAATAAATATTTTGATTTAAAATGAAAATGGTTCAAATCATATACCGTAAGAAAATATATAAAATCATAATCATGATAAATAATAGATTTATAGAAAATACAATAATAAAACCTATCGATATCTGTTGCATGCCTATTCCATCGGTCCGATGTGAGTTTTGTTGCTTCTACTCTAACACATTGTTCTTTTCTCTTTCCATAACTTGTTCATCCATGACAGTTCACGCATAAGGTGAGTACGAAAAACACACTTAGTGGGATGAATACGTGTACTTATTTTAAAGACACATAGACCACTCTACCCAACTCGACGGAGTATCCTAGGTCTAAGATTAGTACCACACCAGATCGTAACCCATAGTCCATAAGACTCTAACTCGAGCATACGTTAAAAAAGTCCAAAGGACCGTAGTACATTAAAGCTCTCTCAATGTCACACTGAACCCTAACCATCAATACCATACAATGTTATGTCACTCAAAATATTATCACAATCCCAACACGTTACGACACAGCAGGTCCACTGACCTGACTAACCATAACACTGTCGCTTGAAAGTTTAACACAACTCCAACATGATACGATGTTGCCAGGTCCACTAACCTGACTAACCACAATGCTTTGACGCTAGAAAGATTACCATAACCCTAAAACGCTATGATTTCGACCCTTGACTCAAGTGTCTTAATACTAATGTGATGGATCCGATACTCCTCATGTGACAGCTCTCATTGATATGCATGTTCATGCCTTATTTTGAAGGTTCAAAAATTGCTCGACCAGGTAAACTAGATAAGAACTTCACTCAGCTCTAGCACCGAACAAAAAATATCAACATTCTTCGACCCTGATACTTGGTCAAGAGTTAAATCTCTAGTTCATCCCCAACTGCTTAAATTTCTCCAATACCCAACTCATACACATACCATTAGGTATCTTCATTTCTAGTATCTCAATTTCCCCTCTTATGAATTTCTTATATGTTGAGTTCAACGTAAGAACTTCTCCATGAATCAACAACAAACAACAACAAGAAAACCAAAGTTGATGGGGAATGATCATCATCTTAGGACGATACTTGATAATATCACTAATAATAATATTCATCTAGAACCTCGACATAATAGTCATCATCCATTTCCATGGAGCACGGATTATGAGCTATGTTTGGCTCCCTCTTGGTAGTTCTTGACGAACTCCACTTGTTGCCTTTTCCATTCGATCGTGTCGTTGAAGGACAATAGTGAATTCTTGCATCATTCTTCTAAACTCGTCTATCATCAGTCACAACTATGTTTACAATTGAGCAACTCCTTACCTTGTGGTGGCCTATCGCGATGGATGGTAGAGCTAAACATCAAAGTGATAGCTATAAAACAAAAATGTTAGCAAAAAAAAAAGATGAAGGAAATAGAAAGTGAATAAAACTCGTGATCTCTTAAAAATGTTTCGCTCGATTTTTCAGTCTCTCGTCTGTCTTTCCTCGACTTCTCCTTTTTAATTTAATTTAGTACTCAAAAATAATCGAAGTGAATTTCCGACAAAATTCAAACTAAATCTTAACGTTAAAAGTGTATAACTTCGATATGACATCTATGTTTCCTAATCTATGTTACTTATATTTCCTATCTAAAGACGTTTTTCTATTTTTTTTCTATCTCTTCACTTTTTTTGTACTTTTTCTTTTTCTTTTTTTTCCTTTTTGTGCCTTTCCTTTTTCTTTTTCTTCCATTTTTGTGTGGTTTTTCTTTTTGTGTTTTTTTCTTTTTTGTCTTCCTTACTTTATTTGTTTTCTTTCCTAAAATGACAAAATCAAAAGTAAAACCAACTAAACTCAATAAAAAAGAAAAACAATAAAATAAAAAAATTAAAATTATAAAAAGATAGATTAATGCAAGAACGAGGCTCTAATATACTTGATATGAATCCAGACCAATGTTCTCTTCTTAGATGGCTGGAAACGACTAAAACCCCTAGTAAACCGATAGAAAAACCCGGAACTTATCTTTTCTAAGAAAAGACATCCCAAACCCTTACTACAACCCGACTAGAAAACCTCAAACTCGAGGAATGATGTCACAATACTCGTGATCTTGTGTTGATATGTCGGGGAATATTCAGAATTTCACCTAGCTAAATCTTAAGAATTACCAAGAAAAGACAATATCTATTGATAAAAAATTCGTTAAAATGTCATACAATGGGTCCCGTGTTTATAAGCACCAAACAATAAAGGAAAACTCAAAAAAATAAACCAACTTACTAAAACTCGACAAAAATTACCAATCGAACAAGCACTGCATAAATATTTAACCTAAAATTCGAAAAACTTAAGAATGTTCAACTGAGCAACTCCTATGATCGGTCGAGCTATGTAATATTTTGTTTGAGCGGGCCAGTCTTCGGAATGTTCTATTTGTCCATATAATTTTCTCACGTCAAGCTTTTCTCAACTTGAGTCGAGCACTTTTAGCTTGTCCATCTTCTTGCTCCTCTAGGTTCATTCTCCTTGTAGATGAACCTTGTGTTCTTGACTCGGTGCTTCTTGATGTTCTCGTCCATCTTGTTGTCTCTTCTACATCCACTTGAATGAGTGCATTTCTAAGCTCCTTTGCTCTAATCCTCGTGATTAAAATTTGAATGATCCATGGTGGAACCACGAATGGTCCTTTTCGCCAGAATCTTGGATCCTATTTTAAATAATATATAGCCTTTTCAATCGATGAACATGTGTTAGGAGCTTTTTGTATATAAAGCTAGAGGTTTGTGTCATGAAGACAATTTCTTTTAGTTCTCCAGTGCATTATTAACATTTAGTTGTTTGATTGACCAGATTTACGTGAGGGAAAAGCTATGAACTACACGAGTTGTTGAAGTTTTATTAACTGAATTATAGGTGTCTATGAAATTTATTCCTTCTTATTAATTATAACTCTTTCCTACTATCAAACGGGCCATCAAATTTCATTTTTAGTTTAAAAATACATTTACATTTACAAATGTTCATGTAAGGAGATACAACGTAGAATGTTCATGTAAGGAGATGAAGGAACTAAATCTCAAGTTTCATTTTGTTTTATATTTTTTTCTTTCGTAGATAATGATGAAATTAGGTGTTTTAATGCAAAAACTACACTTTTTTTTTGGTAAGGGAACTTCAGTAGGATGTAAGTGTGATATTGGAGGCTCTTGTTCTAGTGAAGGGGATGTGCAGTCACCTGAGGTAGAGCTTGGAGTAGATTGTGTTTTTATTCTCCAAAATAGGTAATGGAATAGAGTAAGTTAAAACATGTTGAAGTGAAAGAATTGATGACATAATATTACTTGTTGTCCTTGATGCCATGCTTTAGAAGTATTGTGATGTATGTAGTGTTGTAGTGTATTTAGGAGCTAAAGAAGCATAATACACGTGAACAAGAAATGGTATTCATTGAATATCATATGTCTAAATATGTAACTTGTCTAACGACCAGTTGGAGGATCAAACACCTATAGCCTTTTTAATGATTGCTATAAACACTGCAAAGATCGAGGTCCAATTTTATGTTGTGTATAAGGCCGAAGATAAGAATAACATGAGCTACCAAAGATTGTAAGAGAAATATAGTCAAGATCAATTCCAATGATGAGTTCGTAAGGACTATTGTTTGAAAGATTTGAATTTGGTAATAAATTTATTTGAAAACTTGAGGTGAACAATGGTTCTACCCAGTAAAAAAGTAGTACTTTAATTCCACATTGACATACCTAGTTCCACTAGATGGTGATGCCTTCTTTTAAAGAGTTTATTTTGATTAAGGGTAAATGGACAAGACATGTGCAACTTAATTGCACATTCAGATACATGATTTAAGAAAGAGGAGCTACAAAATTTTCCCCACCATCACATTCAAAAACCTTAGTCTTTTTGTTTAGTTGAAGTTCAATATTTTTCTGGAAAATGATGAATACTGAGAAAACTCACTTCTCTTTTTCAAAAGAAAGAATCAACGGTATCTGCTATGGTTATCTATGAAAATAGCATGAAATTTGAAACCTTTAATTGAAGAAATGGGAGAAGGTCCTCAAATATCATAGTGCAATAGATCAAGTGGTTCTAAAGCACAAAAAGAAAAACTACTGAAATGACACACGCCTCGGGGTCGAAAGTAGGGACGCGTACGAAGAATCTATTAACCTCGATCGCTCGATTAAAATTCGTTGTGTCAAGGTTGATTTCTTAGCTGGCCTAAGGGCTCTCTTTAAGAAATCGTCCATTGATCGTGGATGAAGGTGGATGATATCTTTACTGGCCTAAGGGCTCTCTTCAAGATTCGTCTGACGATGGTGAAGGATGAAGGTTGATGGCTGAAGTCGAGGTGTTTAGGATGGAGTGATGGACACCACAAGAGATGCGAAAATCTAATGATATAGTCGGATAATGGCTTCAATTGTTCCCGAAAAAAGATGAAGTCACCGTGTTCTTAACACCATTGAAGAATACGAAAAAGAGTTTATTTCTTCAAATTTTCAATGTGTTCTTATAAAGTAAATGAATTCCTTTATATAGGAGAGACAAAATGTTACAATAAGGAAAATGCATAAATATTGGATAACAGATTGATCTACTAGCCGTTAAGAAGATTTTATGGCTGTTGGGAATCTTCGGAATGTGAAAGAAGATTATCTGGTGGGCTAAGTATGGCTTGGAATATTTTCTAGCCGTTGGGAAAGATTTTTTGGACATCGAAAAGGATAAGGAAATATCTTTATCTTTGGTTTTTATTTATCTATTTCGTCCAAGCTCGTCGGTTCTTAGGTGGGTGGATTGAGGTCTGCTTCAATGTAGAAGATCGACGTAACATTTGTTTGGGTTGGGCCAAAATCGTCCTTCTGATAAGAATCTCACATGCCTCTCTCATTATCTTCACTGCCTTGTTACACAAGCTCCTTGCTCGTCCACGTATGAGTAGGTCATGGGAAGATTTGGTTTGCTCGTTTCCTTGCGGTAGCTTCTCATTCGTGTGCCCTTCTTTGGTTCCACTTCGAGTTTGATGTCCTCATTACAAAAGGTAACTTAGTATTTTTGGACAATTGACAAAAATCGGAAATGACTGAGGTGATCTAGTTTATATGAATCTTTCCATTGGATCTAAACAGTTGAAGAACCTCATCATTTGGATGACCAAGTCTTATGTGTCATGTTTCTTGATAGTTTGTCTTCTACCTGATAGAAAAAAAAAGCCTATGGTGCAGATTATGATAAGACATAGGTCATAAATTATGTGACCATGTGCTAGCATCTTTTGAATGTGTTGTTCTTTAATCACAATACCATTAGAATCAAATATGAAATACCATGGAAGATTTGTTGTAAGTTGGAAAACATACAACAGACTTCTGCAGAGAAAGAACAACCAAAACATCTTGTAGAGGTAAATTAGGTGAAGGTGATGACAGAATGGTGGAATATAGCATTTATGATGGGGAGAAGAGTGTCATCTCTCACCGTTACATTCTCAGAACCAATGTAAATTTGAAATTGTTAAGATAATGGAAAGAATTTGTTATATAGGAGCTTGCTCCAGAATCTGGATACCACTTTGCATTATCTGCAACTTGGGATTGAAAGGAATTGTCAAAACGATACCAACACTTTAGTGCAACATGGTTATGTTTTCCACAAATTTGACACACGAATCTATTTGACTCTTGCTCGTTGGTGTGTTTTTAGGTGAATGTACTGGGCGATTTGAGTAAAATTGTTGTGTAAATCCTCTTTCCCTTGAGGTAAAGTTACCACGTCCTCTTTAAGAATTATAGCAACCGGAGTTTCTAGGATAAAAGTAGGTATCTCTACCATAATATTTGGTTGTTACCAGTATGTGGTGGCAATGGCAAGGTTTAATGATGTGAAAATTCTGAAGCTTTGTGGACTTTGTTTGTGAAATATATGCTTATGAGCTAACTCACCACATCTTCATATGAGCTCTACGATTGGTGGTTCATTGATTTGTGGATCATAGTAGTGAATGCTTCATATTCTTTGTCAAGACATTGAAGGAACTTGAAAATCTTCATATACTTAGAGACATTTTTCCAATGCAGATGTGATGGTCACAAATTAATTTGAATTCTCTTATGTATTATGACATATTCTTTCCTAGTGAAACTAGAAGATTAAACTCACGAGAGATATAGATTTGATTAAAATGTCTATTCAGAACTTGCCAAACACCAATAGAGGTACTAATACCAATAATGAGTAGAAAAATCTTCAAAAAGGGTTCCACATAATCGCGCCTTGACCAAATGATATGTTACCATTTGTGGGTGTGCTAGTCTATGGGTGGAGTTGAGTTACCATTGACAAACCCCAAAATTCTTGAGATTCTAGCAATGATTATGAGTTTGAAGGTTATAAAATTTGAGATGTTGACATATATATATATATATAAATATGTGTCTGTATCCTCTATTGAAGGAGAAAGAATCGTACTTTGAATGCCTAAAACTATGATACCATGAAAAACTTGAAGAGAATTGCAAAAAATCTTAAAAAACTTTCATTGAATTGATTGCATCAATACACTGAGTTTTGTTTTCCTTGACAACTTAGTACTTAAAAAACAATGTTTAACAAGTCAGTCAGCCGTTGGTTTTGGCTGGTAATGTGACCGAGAAAAGAGGATGAATCGTCTCATAGCTAGCTGAAGAGAGTCGATCAGAATTGCCAGAAGAAGCAATGTTTAACAAGTCAGTCAGCCGTTGGTTTTGGCTGGTAATGTGACGGAGAAAAGAGGATGAATCGTCTCATAGCTAGCTGAAGAGAGTCGATCAGAATTGCCAGAAGAAGGTCAAGTTACAGATGCTCTATTTTGCATCTAAGGTTCCATTGGATTTTGCTTCCGGTGTTGAATCGATTGTGGCAGTAGATGACTTCTTTTGTATGCTTATAAACTTAAAAAGAAACTCGATAGAACAACAAAGATAACATTTTGTTTGCAATCATGCAAGCTAATCCCAATCTTCAAAGAGAGTATTAAGCTTTATGAAGGAGGCTAATATTCAACACAAACTCGTCGGAAGAGGAGTTTGATGAGAGGGTTATTATAATCACTTATGTACCCTCATTGCCACAACTTCACCCAAATGACTACACACCCCAACCTTACCCTCCCCTCAGCCCAAGCCGGCTCGAGCCGTGGCCATGGCCGTAGCCTCCGCTAGGGTTTAAAGTTCGGAGACAGAGGAGGCGGCGTTCAGAGTCACTGAGCTGCCAAGCTCTCCAAAGCATTACATACCATTGTTTTTTTTTCTCAATTATCACATAACTTGGGCCTGTTTCGGATCTCAAATCATATACCGATGTTTTTTTTTTGAGTTTCAGGATAATAAACGGGAACAGTGGGAAGCTTTCTACGACGAACCACCTCCATGTCTCTGGTGGAAGCTTCCAGGTCCTTCCCCGTATGCAGTTGTCCATCGGGACGAGGAGTCTCTATCGATCTGATTCGTCGATACCGGTTGTGGCTGCAGAAACTGATCTCTCTCCCATATGTTAAACCTTATGAAACCACTACCGCCACCAGCAGCAGTCTGGTCTGAGGAAGACGCCGCTGATCCCATCCCCGGATATATTCCTCTTGTAGATCTCCGACCAGATGGGTAAACAGGTGTGCGGGAGACAGAGGGTGAATCGATCGGGTGTGACTGCACCGGTGACTGTTGATAGTACGCTTGAAGGGCTTGTACTCTGTCACGGGTCCGCACGCTGCTGCCTGGATAAGGCGGAGCCCTCTGAGCAACTGAGCTCCCGGCTCTGCTGCCAGAACTGCACAATATCAATCTCACTCAGCGTTAGCAGATTCTTCAATGGTACAATAAACATAATGTTTGAACCTATTAATGATGTTTGTTCATGAAATTATACGTTTTCAGCTCATTCGATTCTTCTGGGCTCCATCCTTCACAAGATTTCATATTCGAGCACCAAAGCGTTCTACAACTTCAATAGTTTCTTTTCACAATAATACTTGTAAGAAAGAGAAGTCTTTTAATATGCATTTCAAATTTCAATAACCACATTTTCATAAAGCATTAAGCTATCTTTGTACAATGTTTAACGTAAAAAGCAACCCTCGCTTGAACTGTACTCTAATCTCCAAAAGTTTTCTTCTTGTTATATAGGTATATCTAATCATATTACTGAGTATATATGTTTTTACATAAAGTGTGCAATTTGAATTTGAGGGTGAACTTTATGAATTTACTTTGCTAACCTTTGAGAAAGATTACCTGTGACCGAGAAAAGGACGCATATAATGTGGAGGCCTGGGTCTGATCACGTCAGAACTCGCCCGTGAAGTTCTCGGAGCCATTGAAGGAGCTGTGGGCTGAGGTGGGCTGCCAATGTGAGAGCCCGACCCAGAAAATGGTGGTGGTGGCGGTGGTGGAGCTGGCGAGTGATAATCCCAGCCGTGATAGTGCGGATCCAGAGCAGCGAAGCCATACGGCATAGGCACTTCACCAGCAGATGAAGGGGAGTTCCAATGACTACTGAAACTTGAGCTATCTGAAACACCCGCGGCAGCAGAGTTTGAGGATGAAGGATGGATTGGGCCGAAGTAGGCTATGTATGGACAAGGGTGACCTGCTGACGATGCCGCTGGTTCAGTGAAGAAACCTTGCTGGCCCAAGAGATCGTGATCTGTATTTTGGGAAAGACTGGAATTGTCAAATTCGATTACTCAGTTTAACCTCAACGCAAGAAAATGCGAGCATAACATGAAGAAAGTTAAAAAACGACTAATTGGAAGATGGACTTACATGAACTTGGTGTGAATTCTCCATCCCTACAGAATTTTGAATAAGGCGAAACATTAAAACAAACTTGAACTATCAGCAAGAACCGGAAAAAGGTTCGAATTTCGATTGCCCAAGTTGTTAAGAACTTGGACACTTGTACATGAAAACTAAAAAGAGTTGAAATATGGTGTATACACAATGGAATGCTTACTCAAAAGAAGGAAGGTGCGCTAAGCTTCCAAAAGGGCACCAGTGAACTCCAAATGACTGACATACATAGAACATAAGGTTCTTAAGAGAGGAATTTCAGTCTGACCCTCATTCAAAACAATCTGCTCCCAAGTATAGATGCTAAAATGAAATCAATCGCTCCTACTAGGGAAGAACTACTATTATACAGGGGACGTTCGGATTCAAAAATTCTCCCTTACTATTAGCTCAAACAATCTAAACTTTTCATAAGATTTTGAGACAGAATTCATTCAAAATGAAATTTACACCATAAACCATGTGAATCATTTCTATTTTGAAAAGAAAATGGTGAAACAAATATCCTTCACCATAAATGCATACCTTACACGTTTAAAAATTAATCTCTCGATACAGTATTTCTCTTCCTTTTTCAGAAAACAAACTACTGAAACGAAAGACATCCGACACAAGAGACAAGTATTTTGAGACAAACACGATTCAATAAAGTGGACAGGGTTTTCAGTTTCTTACCACTTCAGAGTATGCTAGATCATACATCTCTTCCTCATGACCCAAATCATCCATGGAGAACTCAGGGAATGACCGGCACCCATTTGCATAAAGCCATTGCCCTTTCTCTATTTTGCGACAGTTGGGGCACTGCATCACTCCCTTTGCGTTAAATGCTGAGCCAATGCAATCTGGAAACAACAAAACGGACATAATGTTAAATCTCTGTGACACAAGTAGCAAAATGCAAAGCCTTTAATACATTTGCTCGCTTGGAATATCATTCTAAAAATGGGTTGATGATAAAGAACCAATGGCAAAAACATAAGAAATGGCCTCTGGTCGCTTAGGCTATCTGGCTTTGATTCATTAACTAACCCAGCTTGGTAACTCACATAAACAAAACATAGATATCTCACATTCAAGAACCTTAAGCAAATCCATTCAAGAACCTATGAATCCTTGATTCCTCCAAAACAGCATCAATACATTCAAGAACCTTAAGCAAATGCATTCACTGCAGAGACACAATTTGCCTGAATATTCTGAGATTCTAAACTAACAGGTTCATCAAACAATGAGGAAAGGCCATCAAGAACAATTTAGCCATGTAATTGTAGAGAATTCGTCAAAGACTATGATGGCATGTACGGATAAGTTTAATTTCATAAACTCAATACACATAAAATGATCTCCACAACAAATAAACCCCAGAACACAAACAAGAACTAATCATATCACGGAAACGCAACAGATCTAAGGGTTTAAAGCGAAACGAAACAAAATATGGAACTTGATAATTCGAATCAAAGTCAGAAGCAAATCAAACACAAAAAAAGAACCCTCATCTCATTCAATAACGGAAAGCATGATATACCTAGATGAAACTGGTGGCCACATTGAAGCTTAGCCCACGACCGATCACCGTGATCGACGACCATCTCCAGGCAAATCGAACACGCAACCGAGCCAAACCCATCATCACCGTCGCGAGAATCGCAATCGGCTCCTCCACCGCCGTCATCGGCAATATCATTATCTCCTAAATTACATTTCTTAGCATTATTCCCTAAACCCATAGCGAAATCTAACCAGAACAACCCAAATCTCAAAACCCTCTTTTGTCTAATGAAATCACCGTAAATTCGAACCAAATCGCGCAAAATCTCCTCCCTAATACGTTATGCTTCGATTGGATCGAGTTTACAGAAAATTTATCCGCTGATAATTTACTATCCGATGTTGGCAAGAAATCGAAGCAAAGCTCCTCTTTTTCTTGTTCTTCCTCCGCGCGTGTTGTTTGGGAGAAGGATTGGGTTATGGGTCAAGCAATAACCGCTGTCCAAACTCCATAAATGGACGGCTCAGATTCATTCTAATGGATTGGTTAGTTTGACATTAGTTTCTGCCCAACGTTTTCCTTTTAGTTTTTCCTTTTTATTTTTGTATTTGTTTTAAATTACAATTTTCCCATAAATTTCCTTTTATATTTCTTAAATAAATTGATTTTATATGATTATTTAATTTTGTTAGATATTTAGATAATATTTCAAATTTCATAAAAAAAAATTTCATACCATGTTTAAATAAATTTGTCATTTTTAATATAGAATAGAAGAATATAAATATATCGATTTGATATTCTAATTAATTATGACAATTTTGTAAATATATTTAAAAACATTTGAGAGTAGATATTCAAAATCATTTCACATTACAGTGTAATTATATTACTTTTTATAGATCAAATTCGAGAAAATATATTTCATGAACTACTGATATATATAAAAGATGAATTTTTATATCAAATACGAATGATACATGAATTCCAAAAATATAGTTGACAAATATAATAGAAAAGTAAAACTCAAAAAGGAAAAAAAAGAAATTTATGATGGAAAATCCTTCACTTTTTTCATGAATGAACAATAATTTTAATCGAGATAAAAACAACTTGAACAAATATCATTCAATATACGCTGTAGATTTGTACAAATCTATTTGTGAGATTAAATCTAAAAAATACATATATGACAAAAAATATTGTTTTTAAAAATCCAAGAAATTTTTAGTAGGTCGAAAAAATCTATTAAAACAAAAGGAAAATAAAAGACGGCCAAGATTAGTCAAAGTTTTGTAAGGCCAATGAAGTTATGTTCCCAAACGAATTATTACGTCCACATGCTTCACAATCTATAATTATCGCAGATTTTTCTCAACAAATTACTTCGTTAATTTCCCTTATTGTTATTTGTTAAGTTTTTACTTTTTAGAAATTAACCGCGAATAATTAAACTGAGGTACAAAAGTATATTGAATTCATTTCATCATCATCATCATTATTATCATTATTATTATTATTATCATTATTATTATTATTACATCATTTCTTTTGTCTTTTACAAATTCTGAAAAAACTTTGTACTGACTTTGTAAAACGTTTTGTCATGATGCCATAAACCATCCGTTTTAATAATCTAACTTCAAATAGAAATTTTCACATCCAAAATTTTATATAGATTTAAATGTTTAGTAAATGACTTCAATGGGTGAAAAATAAGGAGTTCAATTATATTTCTAACTTGTATTTATTTAATTAGTGCCTAATTTGTTATTAACCATTAAAAACAACATCATGGAATTAGGATGACTAATTTGGATAGAACTAAAAATTCGAAAAAAAACTCCTACCATATATAAAAAATTAAAGGAAAAACAGCCTATTCCCCCCTTGATTTTCATGCTTTAGTTCTATTTCCCCCTCGATTTT
>CM071871.1:10142944-10160174 GCA_036759665.1 Gynandropsis gynandra
TATTATTAAAATTAAAATTAAAATCAAAATTAAAACCAAAATTAAAATTAAAATCAAAATTAAGTCAAAATTAAAATCAAAATTGAGTCAAAATTGGATCAAAATTAAAATAAAAATGTTGTCAAAATTGGGTCAAAATCAGAGGGGGTTTTAGGCAGATTTGTGATAATTGAGGGAGAAATAGGATGAGATCAAAATCGAGGGGGGAATAGGATTAAAAATGATAATCAAGGGGGAAATAGGCTGAAACTGAAAATCGAGGGGGGAATAAGACCGAGGGTCAAATCGAGGGGGGAATAGAACTAAAGCATGAAAATCAAGGGGGGAATAGGCTGTTTTTCCAAAATTAAAACTGGTTAAAATTTAATATTAAAATAGTTTAGGTACCACGACTTTTGTGAATTTCTAGACATGCAATGGATGTTTCTATAAAACATGAAATTGGTTATATTAATCGACGGGAACTAAAATCTAAATCCACTATCTAGAGAATCAACGTCACTCATCTCTCTATACAACGCAGAACGTCTAGATGCATGAAGAACGAGTGGAGAGTTCTACCTCAATTATCGGAAATGACTCACTCGATGCCTAAATCCTAAACATGTCAAATTGAATTGGGTTTAGTGGGTTAACCCAACCCAACCCATTTAAAATATAAATGGGTTTCTAATAAATGAGCATAAATTTATATTGGTTTAATGGGTTTAAAACCCATTTACATTCATTTAAATGGGTTTTACTCATTTAACCCATTAAGCTCGTTTATCATTCACTTCAAATTCACCGTAATTCAGAATATCCGATTTTGACCTCTAACCGTAATTCTTCGATTTTGACCTCAATTTTACTCGATTTGTCTAAATTTTAACCCGATTTCATCCAATTTCATCGAATTTCAAATCGTCACTCAACTTTAACTCGATTTCACCCAATTTTAACTTAACCCGATTTCACCTAATTTCGACTCGATTTCACTCAATTTCCCCCGATTTCACATAATTATTCGATTTCACCTACTTTCAACCCTATTTCACCCAATTTTAACTCGATTTCACCCAATTTTAACCCGATTTCACCTAATTTTAACTCGATTTCACCGAATCTCAACCCAATTTTAACCTGATTTCACCCAATTTTAGCTCGATTTCACCGAATTTTAACCCGATTTCATCCAATTTTAACTCGATTTCATCCAATTTCACCGCATTTCAAATTTATTTTACCTAATTTTAACCCGATTTTTACTCGATTTCATCACATTTCACTGATTTTCAACCTGATTTCATCCAATTTTGACTCAATTTCACCTAATTTTAACTTGATTTCATCCAATTTCACCGGATTTCAAATTTATTTCACCTAATTTTTACCCGATTTTAACTCGATTTCATCACATTTCACCAAATGTCAACCTGATTTCATCTAATTTTGACTCAATTTAACCCAATTTTAACTTGATTTCATCCAATTTCATCGGATTTCAAATTTATTTCATCTAATTTTAACAGGATTTTAACTCGATTTCATCACATTTTACCGAACTTCAACCCGATTCATCAAATTTTGACTCAATTTCACCCGATTTTAACTCGATTTCATCACATTTTACCGACCTTCAACCCGATTCATCAAATTTTGACTCAATTTCACCCAATTTTAACTCGATTTCATCCAATTTCACCGGATTTTGAATTTATTTCATTCAATTTTAACCCGATTTTAACTCGATTTCATCACATTTCACCGAATTTCAACCTGATTTCATCCAATTTTGACTCAATTTCACCCAATTTTAACTCGATTTCACCTAATTTTATTGATTTGAAATTCATTGACATTGGGTGAAATCGAGCTAAAATTCAGTGACAATGAGTGAAATCGAGTTAAAATTTGGTGAAATCAGGTTAAATCGGGTGAAATCGAGTTAGAATTTGGTGAAATTAGGTTAAAATTGGATGAAATCGAGTCAAAATTGGATGAAATTGGGTTGAAATTCGGTGAAATCAAGTTAACATTCGGAAATTTGGGTGAAATCGAGTTACAATTGGATGAAATCAGGTTAAAATTCGGTGAAGTTATATGAAATCGAGTTAAAATGGGGTGAAATCGGTTTCATAAATTATTCGTTTGAATATTGAAACATTAATTATAATATCTATTATATATAAGTATATATCATAAATGTTAAATGATAAAAATATATATACAAAATGTTAATGATATGAATAAACCCGTTTAACCCGACCTATATAACCCATTATTAAATGGGTCGAGTTGAACCCAACCCAATTATACTATAAAACCCATTTAATTTTAATGGGTTGTGATGTGCGTTAACTCAAGTAATAAATTACCTAGATCTAACGCTTCCACAAGAATACGGATCGTGTAGCAACTAGGGTCGAACACAAGGAATTGATGCAACCTTAAAGCTATTAAACTAATGGAATAGACGTGTAAATTGAATAATTGTGGATTGCGAACGAACTAAACTAAACTAATCAACGGGATAAACTTATGACTAAGCACCATAGGTATCGAGAGTTGCACAACGATGTAACGAAGTTCTAAAAAGATAATTGGTCTTAGGTACTATCACGAGTGCAGGGAATTCAAGCTCTCCTATAGGAACTGACTGGCGTAGACTTGTCCACTATCTAGCATGCGTATACCAATATATCTATTGCGCATCTCACATACATAGACGCATTACGACCGCTATCCTAATCCCTAGATTCAATCGATTGACCTGGCGTAGATTCTAAACCGATTAAACCCTAAATCCCGATCCTTTGTTCCGTCTTTTCTTCCTTTTTCTTTCTGCCCTAATGTCTCTAAATGTTCTTCTCTTGAATCTAGTTCGAATTCCCCTTTTTCAGATCTGATTTTTCCTTATTTGGCCGTTCTAAAACTTAGGAATTAGTTGAGGAAAACAAGGACTCGAGCGGGCACAGCTTCTACCCGCTCGTGCAGGCCTTATGCCTGGTCGTGTACACCCTTCTAGCCCGAACGGGCACTCATGCCCGAGCGTGTGGTTCTTCACCCCGAGTGGGCAAACTTGCGGTGAGTTTTGGCCACAATTAGCCCGAGCGGGCACTTCTTCTCCACCCGAGCGGGCACTCCCTTTCCAATCGTGTTCCTTGAGCGCCCGAGTCATGCAAAGCTACGGGGGATCATTTGCCTCAATGCCCGAGCGGGCACACTTTCCATGCCCGAGCGTGCAGGGCTTTACTTGTTGCTTCCGCTCCTTTTGCTCGGTGTTTGAGTGTTCACTTCAATCCATGGCCTTGCACAAGTTGAACCTTGACATTCAGCTACGTTTTCGGGGTTAAATCGCCATAATCTCTCGTGTTTCTCCTCATGTCTTCGTTTCCTATACAAAACACGAAATGTAGATGAAGTCTTCGAATAAACTCGATAAATGTATGAAATCTAAGTAATCTACTCAAAACTAGACCTAAGAATCGCGTAAATACTACAATGGATTACGTGTTATCAGGTTGGTTACAACCCAACCCATTGACATCTCTACTAAATCCTCTACCTAGGAAATCAACGTCACTCATCTCTCGATGCAGCGCGGAACTTCTAGATGCATGAAGAACGATAGAGAACTCTAACCTCTATTGTCGGAAACAATGGGAACTCGACCTCTATTGACGGAAGTGACTCTCTTGATGCCTAAATCCACTATCTAGGAGATAAACGTACTCACCTCTCGATGCAATAAACTTATATCCTAAACGCATGAAGAACAAGGGAGTTCTATCGTTCATAAATAGATTAATCGATCACTAGATTCTCATTAATCTAATTTATTCGAAGGTTAATTCTGAAACTCAAGCTTGACTCTCTTAATGCCTAGACGAATCTGTAATCTCATTCAAACGTATCTAATCTCACTCAAACGGATCTAGTCTCATTCAAACATGAAATCAACAAAGTATGAACGCATTATGCACACTACAACCTATCGATCCATATGATTGAACGAAAACCGAAATCAAGCATTAAAGAACCAAACAATCCATTACAATGACATCCCTAACCCGTGATAAGAGAATTACTCAGAATTCCGAAAGAAACAAACACAAACAACGAAAGTATTCATCTTACATTCAAATGGTGTTTGTGTAATTCGGTAGAGTTGTTGGCATGCAAGCCCGACCGTGCTTTGGTTGTTGCCCGACCGTGCATGCATTCTTCATGAGGTGCCCGACCGAACATGGATTAAGCCCGGGCCGTGCAGCAGCTACTGGGGTGATTCTGTCTTTAGAGCCCGATCGTGCAAGTGTTGAAGCCTGGTCGTGCATGTAGCCTAAACCTCCAACCCGATCGTGCACAAGGTTATGCCCAGTCGTGCATGTACTTCATTTTCCAGCCCGGTCATGCAATGAGTGTAGCTCGGCCGTGCAGCTAGGTTGAGTCTTCAGCTCGGTCGTGCAGCTAGGTTGAGTCTTCAGCTCATTCGTGCAGTGAGTGTGGCCCGGCCGTGCTTGTGGATTCATCACACATGTTCATCTTGACCGTGCTCATATTCACATCTTGATCACTTTGTTACGTTTTCGGGTGGAATTTTCGCACTTAAGTGTGCTTCCTTCGGATGTCTTCGTTTTCTACACACACACACACGAATAGAAGAAGTACTCAAATATACCCAAGGAATCGGAATAAAACTAAACCTAGGAATGATGAAAATACTATGACGGATTACGTGTTATCAAACTCCCCCAGACTTACCCTTTGCTCGTCCTCGAACAAACCTAGAGTTGATTACAAGAAGAGCTAAAACAATAATGGACACTAGCACAAATACTTCGAAGGATTAGTCATCATGCAAAACATCGCGTCACATGCACATAGCCTAAGCGTACCTAGTCTCGACTTTTATTGATCAAAAGTCACGAGCCATACAATCCTACACATAACCTAAGTCCAGTTCATACCCCTAAACAACGTCCAAACAATCTCCATACCGATTCCCTTATCTTTCCTCGAGATATCATTCAAATCATTTCCTCGTTCTTTCTATTCTCTTTTATTTTTTTTTAAATATGCGCTTAGTTTATAGGACATCAAAGTCGAAGAGGATGGCTTTATACTTAGACCCATGTTACCGATTGGCACACTCATAAGGTATAACTTTAGCGGAGTGAAGAGGTGCATCAATGAATAATTTTTTTAGACCGAATATTACACATCATCTCTAACCCTTAGGACATAGAATAACGCCTTATCCCATCACTTAGATCCAAACCATCGAACTCGATATACTCATGTCAATGTAAATCTGAAATAATTAGAAATTTATCCATATTGACAGTGGAGTATAAGCGCATGCAATCTAATAATCCTTAGAGAATGAGCAGCAAAATATATCTAACAAAGCAAGGAATGAATGATATACACGGAGATATGTATACTTGGGATGTTGTATTCTTCTCCTCCTTAATGGATGATATCGATGTGGGAAAACCTGTGAAAAAGAATCACAAAATCCAAAGGCGAAAATACAACGTAATAGCTCACCGAGTACATCAATGCAAAAATAATAAGAATAAGTCCTGAAAATAAAATTAAAGTACGAAAGTCAGGTTGCCTCCCGATAAGCGCTTGTTTAAAGTCGCGTGCTTGGCCAAATGCTCTCCTCATCACCATCGAGGTGGACGTCCTCTTCTTCGTATGCGACGTCTCCTGCGTCGTGTCCTTCGTTCGGGTATGGCACCTTGGATTGGTCACCCACCTTGCGAGATTAGCCAGCTCTCTCATGTTCTTCTCTTGCTTGGTCATGTTGCAGTCCCATATGAGTGTCCGGTCGAGCATTGCATTCTGAGTGGTCGGGCGTGTGTTGCTGGTTTTGATCGAGTATGTTCCACGCTGGTCATGTTGCAGTCTCATATGAGCGTCCGGTCGAGCATTGCATTCTGAGTGGTCGGGCGTGTGTTGCTGGTTTTGATCGAGTATGTTCCACGGATCGGGCTCAGCCTATGCTCAGTCGTGCTTGTCTTCATGAGGTGTGCCCGATCGGGTGGACATTTCCGATCGGTCGGGCATCTTTTGCTGCTACTTTTAGCCAAGAAGCACGCATGGGTCGGGCTTGTGTTACGTCCGATCGTGTTGGTCTGTGGAGGAACCACCCGGTTGTGCTTCTTGCTCTGTCTGGTCATGCGGTTTGATGTGCCATTTGAAGCCGTGAGCAATGCATGGGTCGGACTGAGTGTGTGCCCGATCGTGCTGGTGCATTGAGGGGGCGCCTGGTCGTGCTGTAGAAGCTGATCGGTCAGGCTTATCTTGCTGGAATGTTGAGCCGAGAGTGTTGCATGGGTCGGGCTGTTGTGTTGCCCGATCGTGCTGCTCTCAAATGAAGGTTCCCGGCCATGCGCAAGGGGTAGCTCGGTCGTGCACTTCATCCAGTCAGTTGGCCGCTCTACTGTCATATTGCTTGGCCTTTCTTCCGAAGTTTTCGAAGCTTGTCTGTGCTCGTGGTCATCATCTTGATCCGTATATCTGGGAGCTTCTTCCAGTGGTTCACTCATGATATCAACGGATAATATGGGCTCTACCATAGGTACTTTTTTCAGCTCCTTATTTAACCCAAACTCCACTGTGGCTTCCCCTATCTTCATCGTGAATTTCCCTCTCTCAGGTCGATGATGGCATTGGCGGTATTGAAGAATGGTCTTCCCAAGATAATGGGTATTTTTCATCTTTTTCCGTGTTCAGAACCACAAAATCAATAGGAATATAGTATTCGCCTACCTTAAGTGGTACATCCTCCATAATACCTATCGAGAATATCGATGATCGATCATCCATCTATAATACCATCTTCGTAGATTTAATCTCTCTAAAGTCCAGTTTCTCGCACAACGACAGTGGCTGATGCTCACACTAGCCCTTAAGTCACATAAGGCATTGTGGATGGTCACGTTTCCGAGCTTACATGGGATGATGAAGGTACTTAGATCGGGTAATTTATGTGGCATCCCATAATGGATAACGGCGTATGATGCATCAGTGACCATCATTGTCCCCTCTTCTACTCTACGCTTCTTGGTGAGGATATCCTTGAGGAACTTAGCGTAGGAAGGAATTTTCATGATGGTATCGTGGAAAGGCATAAAGATCTCCAACTTCTTCAAACTCACCGCAAACTTATCAAAAATGTGAATCATCAGCTCGTCTCATTTGGAAACTGGAAAATGGAAGTGGAGGAGGTCTTGGTGGTGGTGCCACATAACCCGGCTCTTCTTCCTCCTCATCTCGTGCTTCCTTATGATGCTCTTGGTTGCTAGGATTTACCGTTGAAGAATTTGAGCATTCTCCTCTCTCGTAATTTTGGGGTTTGATGTCCGCAAGTTCTGTCTTACTTCTCAACATGCAAGCATTGCAATGCTCATGGGGGTTCGGCTCAGGTTTCGCCGGTAGAATTCCTTGCGGATTGGAAAGCGCACGCTGCAAGCTATGCGACTTGGATGTCTAAGATCTTCAAATGCATCTGAATATCCCCAATCTGTTTCTTTACATCCTCTTGATCTCGTCTTGTATTTTTCAGCTCAGCGTAATTATCTTTCTACCCTTGTAAAAGCTGAGCAAACGTAGACATGATCTCGGTGTTCCCCATTGTTGCAGAATTGGTGCTAGTACTCCTCTCGGCTTATACCCTTGCGCTGTAGGCTGAAAATTCTGGTTTTGTGGTGGGCTCTGAAATGGTTTCGACTGGTAGCTTCCTTGCAACGGTTTGAAAACGTAGACGGTGTTCTTGTATGACAGATTCAAATGATTCTTCCAGCCCAGATTGCAGGTGTTGGAGTACAGATTGGTTGTAACGTAATTTGCATCTGCAACATCATGAAATCCGTGGGAATCGGGAGATGCTTGGTGCATGTTTACCATTTACATTTTTCAACTCGACAACCTCAGCACGCAATGCAAACACCTCGTTGTCTGCTCCCTTGGTTGGTGTCCGACGATTATATTCTCTTGACATAGTGTTTCTTCCCTCGGCCATCTTCTCAATCTTGGCCTCAATAGTCGTGAATGGGAGGTCATGAAGTGAACCTCCACAAATGGCATTTAACTTGTCACGAACTTCATCATGAAGATCCTCAATAAAAGTGGCGATGAGGTATCTTTTATCCATCCCGTGGTGTGGGCATTCACGTTGATATCCTTTAAATCACAACCACGCTTCCAGAAGACTCTATTTATCCTCTTGCGTAAACGAATTGATCTTGTTCTTCCATATTTGTGTCTTGTTGGGTGAGAAGAATCGCATCATAAAGCGTTCCTCGAGTTGGCTCCACGTATGAATAGAATCCGGTGGTAGCGTGTAGAGCCACTCGAGTGCATGCTCCCTAACTGAAAACGGAAAGGCAATCAACATAATCCCTTCATCGCCTATTCCGGGGTATGCCTTCATATTCAAACACAGTATCTTGAACTGAGTGAGATGCTGGTTCGGATCTTCCATAGCTCGTCCCCTGAATGGTGATTGACTCAACATCTCAATGAAGGCCGGTTGTAACTCAAATATGTTTCGGTTTATCTCGGGCCTTCGAATGCAGGAGATAAGCTGTGTATGTTTAGCCGCTGTGTACACCCCGTAAGTTTCCGATGTCTCCTCCTGAGCCATCTCTTCTTCACTAGATAAATTCGTTTCTTGCTCAATCATTGTTTCCTCAAGATTCTTGGAACCACTATGTCTCGCTTTTCGCTGTCTTGTCAACGCTCGGGTGGTCCTGTAAATTTCGGGATCGAAGAGGAGTTCTTTGCTTCTCGAACTCCTAGACATACACCAAATGATCTGCACGTGGGAAAACAACAAACAATGGCTTAGCTCGGAAGATATATAATCGACTCAAAATGAAATAAAAAAATGCAAAAAAAAAAACAAAAGACTCGGAAAGGATTGGATCTCGACTCAACGAAATCCTAATTCTAATATCGTAACTAGTCCCTGGCAACGACGCCAAAAACTTGATGGTAGAAAATCAAAGGTTTTCATTTGCTAGACCACTCTACCGCAAGTATATGGTATGTGTAGTACAAGGGTCAAACTTTGGGGATTCAGTGAAACATTAGAATTAAGAAATCACGAGAAGAAGATCGATCAATAGGTGGTTATCAATGTGTAAAATAAAAATAATAAAGAGTGACGAAGCTAGACTCAGCAAGATAGAGTACCACGGGTCTCGGGATGCCTGGATATGCAATGGATGTTTTTATAGAACATGAAATCGGTTGTATCAATCGACGGAGAACTGAAGTCTAAATCCACTACCTAGGAATCAACGTCACTCATATCTCGATGCAACACAAAACGTCTAGATGCATGAAGAACGAGTGGGGATTTCTACCTAACCTATCACAAATGACTCTCTCGATGTCTAAATCTTCTACCTAGGAAATCAACGTCACTCATCTCTCGATGCAGTGGGGAACTTCTAGATGCATGAAGAACGATAGGGAACTCTAATCTCTACTGTCGGAAACAATGGAAACTCAACCTATATTGACAGAAGTGACTCTCTCGATACCTAAATCCACTATCTAGGACATAAACGTACTCACCTCTCGATACAGTAAACTTATATCCTAAACGCATGAAGAACAATGGGAGTTCTACCATTCCTAAATAGATTAACCGATCTCTAGATTCTCATTAATCTAATTTATTTGAAGGTTAATTTCGAGACTCAAGCCTGACTCTCTTGATCCCTAGACGAATCTCTAATCTCATTAAAATGTGTCTAATCTCACTCGAATTGATCTAGTCTCATTCAAACATGAAATAAACAAAGTATGAACGCATTACGCACACTAAAACCTATCAAAACCATACGATTGAACAGAAACCGAAATCAAGCATTAAAGAACCAAACAATGCATTACAATGACATCTGTAACCTGTGATAAGAGAACTACTCATAATTCATAGGGAAACAAACACAAACAACGTAAGTATTCATCTTCCATATTCCTCCAAGCATGGTCTCGGACGAATCCTTCGGGTGGCCGAAGTCTTCTTCTTCAAACCGTGCTCTTCGTCTTCTGGTCTTCGTCTCTTTCTCTTTGTTCTTCTTTTCTTTCCGGTTTGATTTTTTAATTCAGGCACATTCAAATGGTGTCCGTATGTTTCGGTAAAGTTGTTGGCATGCAAGCCCGACCGTGCTTTGGTTGTTGCCCAACCATGCATGCATTCTTCATGAGGTGCCCAACCGAGCATGGATTAAGCCTGGGCCGTGCATCAGCTACCGGGGTGATTCTGTCTCTAGAGCCTGACCGTGCAAGTGTTGAAGCCCGGTCGTGCATGTTGACTAAACCTCCAGCCAGGTCGTGCACAAGGTTATGCCCGGTCATGCATGTACTTCACTCTCCAGCCCGGTCGTGCAATGAGTGTTAGCTCGACTGTGCAGCCAGGTTGAGTCTTCAGCTCGGTCGTGCAGCTAGGTTGAGTCTTCAGCTCGTTCGTGCAATGATTGTGGCCCGATCGTGCTTGTGGATTCATCACACATGTTCATCTTGGTCGTGTTCATATTCACATCTTGATCACTTGGTCACGTTTTCGAATGGATTTGTCGCACTTACGTGTGTTTCCTTCGGATGTCTTCGTTTTCTACACACACACACACGAATAGAAGAAGTACTCAAATATACCCAAGAATCGGAATCAAAACTAAACCTAGGAATGATGAAAATACTATGACGGATTACGTGTTATCAAACTCCCCCAGACTTACCCTTTGCTCGTCCTCGAACAAACCTAGAGTTGATTACAAGAAGAGCTAAAACAATAATGGACACTAGCACAAATACTTCGAAGGATTAGTCATCATGCAAAACATCGCGTCACATGCACATAGCCTAAGCGTACCTAGTCTCGACTTTTATTGATCAAAAGTCACGAGCCATACAATCCTACACATAACCTAAGTCCAGTTCATACCCCTAAACAACGTCCAAACAATCTCCATACCGCTTCCCTTATCTTTCCTCGAGATATCATTCAAATCATTTCCTCGTTCTTTCTATTCTCTTTTATTTTTTTTTAAATATGCGCTTAGTTTATAGGACATCAAAGTCGAAGAGGATGGCTTTATACTTAGACCCATGTTACCGATTGGCACACTCATAAGGTATAACTTTAGCGGAGTGAAGAGGTGCATCAATGAATAATTTTTTTAGACCGAATATTACACATCATCTCTAACCCTTAGGACATAGAATAACGCCTTATCCCATCACTTAGATCCAAACCATCGAACTCGATATACTCATGTCAATGTAAATCTGAAATAATTAGAAACTTATCCATATTGACAGTGGAGTATAAGCGCATGCAATCTAATAATCCTTAGAGAATGAGCAGCAAAATATATCTAACAAAGCAAGGAATGAATGATATACACGGAGATATGTATACTTGGGATGTTGTATTCTTCTCCTCCTTAATGGATGATATCGATGTGGGAAAACCTGTGAAAAAGAATCACAAAATCCAAAGGCGAAAATACAACGTAATAGCTCACCGAGTACATCAATGCAAAAATAATAAGAATAAGTCCTGAAAATAAAATTAAAGTACGAAAGTCAGGTTGCCTCCCGATAAGCGCTTGTTTAAAGTCGCGTGCTTGGCCAAATGCTCTCCTCATCACCATCGAGGTGGACGTCCTCTTCTTCGTATGCGACGTCTCCTGCGTCGTGTCCTTCGTTCGGGTATGGCACCTTGGATTGGTCACCCACCTTGCGAGATTAGCCAGCTCTCTCATGTTCTTCTCTTGCTTGGTCATGTTGCAGTCCCATATGAGTGTCCGGTCGAGCATTGCATTCTGAGTGGTCGGGCGTGTGTTGCTGGTTTTGATCGAGTATGTTCCACGGATCGGGCTCAGCCTATGCTCAGTCGTGCTTGTCTTCATGAGGTGTGCCCGATCGGGTGGACATTTCCGATCGGTCGGGCATCTTTTGCTGCTACTTTTAGCCAAGAAGCACGCATGGGTCGGGCTTGTGTTACGTCCGATCGTGTTGGTCTGTGGAGGAACCACCCGGTTGTGCTTCTTGCTCTGTCTGGTCATGCGGTTTGATGTGCCATTTGAAGCCGTGAGCAATGCATGGGTCGGACTGAGTGTGTGCCCGATCGTGCTGGTGCATTGAGGGGGCGCCTGGTCGTGCTGTAGAAGCTGATCGGACACGTGAATTGTTATATGATAATTTATTTATTTTTGTTTTCAATATCATAACTTATATTTGTTTATTTTTCATCAATGATAACAGATCTTCATGTTGAACTTGATGAATCTTAAAATCACAACACTAGATGCCTCTGGAAAAAACTATATGACGTGAGCATTTGATGCTAAAATGCATCCTAAAAGCAAAAAACTCATTGGCACAATAATAAAAGGAGTAATTCCTTTGAAAAGGAAAATAAAAGTTATGATTTTCTATGTCAACATTGTCTATGATCTAAAAGATGAGGATCTTATTAGAAGAAGATCCCACAAATTTATGGGAATTTCTTAAAGATAAATTCGATCACATAAATATGTGATGCTCCGAGAGGCAAATAGTCATTGGCTAAATATGAGATTCCAAGATTATAAATTTGTGGACGAATATCTTTCTGCGATATTTAAAATAATCTCTAAAATGGAGCTATAAGTGATTATGATAAATTGGAAAATATATTATCGACATTACATGTGGATAATGTCATAATATCGAGCGAATGTTTTCAAAATCTTTCGTAAATTATTACAAATTCTCCTTGTTGTAAAATAATAAAACGAGCTACTAAATGAAAAAGTATTATACTCATCCCACTGGGGCTGCATTATTTTGTGAAATGGATGAGCATTGCAGATTTTATTAACAAACTTAAAAATGATAAATTATGAAAAAATATCGACATGAAGTTTTATTAGATTATTTTTTAAATATTTTTTGTTAAACTGTTATATAAAATTTTAATTTCATATATTTTAGGTGCATCAATATCTTTATTGGATCAAAATAATAAAAAATATATTACGATCAAACATCAATGAAACAAACATATGTCTAGTCGATTGTACTACGACACATACAATATTGAAAGATAAAAAGTATTTCTCCAAGTTGAGAATACATGAATCCAATGTCAATACGATATTTGGAAGTGCCAAAATAATCGAGGGATGTGGAGAAGCAAACTTTATAATGTCCGGAGGGACAAAATTTATCATTCTCTCCACAATCCCAAATTAAAAATTATTTAGTTTCAAGGATATTTGTCGAAACGACTATCATATTGAAACAATGAATGATGAAAATCGTGAATATATTTATACCACGGCAATGATTTCTAGAAAGAAACATATTGTGGAAATATTACCAGCTTTATCATCTGGAATATATTTCACAAAAATAAAAATGATGGAATCATATGCCAAATTCAACCCACCAAAATATGAAGACATGTTTAAGATTTGACATGATCAATTGGGTCACCCTGGTTCAATAATGATGCGAAAAACCATTCATAAGTCCAGTGGTCATGTGATGCGTATCAAAGTTAAACAAATAACCTAAACTACCCGCAAGTGCACGGCACGTGTGTAGTACTTCAGGTGTCAATCCCATAGAGACTACGCAACACAATCTAAACTCAAACTACGAATCAAACTTGCAAACGAACGAAATATAGAATTTGAGAATGAAATTCTAAAAACAAATAAACAAACGAGTTCCTAAACAATGAGACAAACGTTCCAGGAATCTGGTTTCACCACAAGACTACTGAAACCAACAATCAACCTATCTATCATGCAATCTCAGTCTCTCAAGGCATAGACATGTGATCTAGTCAAGTTATCCCATACTTTCGTGGCTGACACCTTTAACTAAACCCATAAGATCTGTGATTCATCTGTTTTACCCTCAACCCCTGCTACCCTACTTTCATCGCCTAACCTCCGTTGTTCTAAACCTGATCTTCTAGGACTAGAATTATCCTTTTGGTCCTTCTCCTACCCCCTAACACATGCATCTACTTGGCCTTCGTAAACACAAGTCATTCAAGCTCTTAAACAAAGAATAGATAAACGAAAACGGGAAGATGCATTCAAAGATAATCAAAGTGGTTCCAAGATAGCCATGGGCTAATCCCTTCTCCTAGAACAAAATAACTATTCGCTCATGCGTCCGTAAACAAACATAATCGAAATAGATAGTCTAAGGAATATGAAAACCAAACAAAACCGAAGTCTTGGGTTGATCTCCAATGCTCCTTGTATGCCTCCTTCGCAAGATTCTCCTCCTTCGATTCCATCCTCTCTCTACTCTCTCTCTTCGATGCAAAACTCCAAACTAACTCTCTAACTGAAGCTCCCCTCGACCCCTAGCTCATGTTCTTCCTTTTCCTTCTTCTTTTCTTCCCTTTTCTCCTCCTTTTTCCTTCTGGTCGTTCGTTCTTTTCCTTTTGTTGCAGCAGCCACCGATTTTTGCCTTTTCATGAGTATTCCATTCTTGATTAAGTTGGAACACGTTTCCATTACTTTCTCCAGCAAAATATCACTTATTCTTCTTCTCTAAAGTTGTATTCCTTATTGTATAAGTCCCCAACAAACTCCTATTCGTTTTAAGACAAATTAACTTATCTGGAGTTACAGGTGACGGACGCGATCCGCGCGGGCTGAGTGTGTGCCCCGCGCGGGCGCGGCGCGCGGTGTTGCGATGAAAACAAGGTCGCCCAGCACGGGCTAGGGAGTGCCCGTGCGGGCTTGGGTGTGCCCCGGTCGGGCTGATGTGTGCCCCACGCGGGCTGATGCCCCGACCGTGCTGCTTGCTTGCCCGACTCATGCTCAAGTTGCTGGACAAAATGTCGAACCAAATGCCTCGCACGGGCAAGGGTGTACCCCGCGCGGACTAAGCTTATTCCTCGCCGATTCTCGTCCCGTTTGTTCTGTGATGATCCTTGATATAGTTTGTCTGTGTACATCCTTTAGCTCCAAAATGAACCGAATACGCATTAAAACCTGGAAGAACATGAAAACACGAAAACGAGTAAAATGGATACAAAATCATACGTAAACATCGCATCTATATCGTAAATGTCTCTAAAATTGTGCAAGAAATACGTATGAAAACGAGATGACCATCATCCATTAAAACATGAGAAGATATTTCATCTCATGAGATCACATGTACTGCTTGTTCTCAAGGAAAATTGATAATAAGACCATCATTGGTCATAGTTGGACATGAATCACCATCGTTTTTAGAACGATTACATGGTGATATATGGGACCTATTCATCCACCAAGTGGATTATTTCGATACTTTATTGTATCGATCGATGCTTCTAGCAGATGGTCACACATTTACCTATTATCAACTTGCAATGTTTCATTACGAGGTTTCTTGCTCAAATAAAAAAATTACGAGCTCAATTCCCCAAATCACCCTATTAAGAAGGTGATGCTTGATAACATTGGTGAATTTACTTCTCAAATTGTCAATGACTATTGTACATCGATTGGTATTATGATTGAACACTCATACCACATGTTCATACAAAAAATGGTATGAAAGAATCATTGATTAAACGTCTCCAACTTATTGCTCGACCATTGCTAATGAAAACAAAACTCTCAGTTTCTACTTGGGGATATGTCATTATACATGTTGCAACACTAATTCAAATAAGACCAAGTGTTTATCATAAATATTCTCCATTGAAATTAACAAATGGCCAAGAACCAAATATATCTCATCTACGAGTATTTGGTTGTGCAGTATATGTTCCGATTGCTCCACCGCAACAGACAAAAATGGACCCATTGGGAGTATATGTTGGATATAATTCACCATCTATCATTAGATATCTTGAACCACAAACATGTGACATGTTCACAGCTTGTTTTGTTGATTGTCATTTTAATGAGAATGAATTCCCACCGTTAGGAGGAAGATGAAAACAAGCCTCACAAGATCTAACATGGAAAATACAATCATTGTTATATATTGATCCTCCTACAAAACAATGTAATATTGAAGTATAAAAGATAATACATTTATAAAATATTGCAAATCAAATTCTATACGGGTTCAATGATACAACTCGGGCTACAAAATCATATATATTGGTTGTAAACGAACCTGCTCGTATAGAAATACCAAAAGGGCATACAAGTGAAAGAATTTCAAATGAGTCTACAACACGATTGAAGAGTGGATGACCACTTGGTTCTAAAGCTAAAAATCCTCGAAAAAGAAAGAAGTTTGATAATTATGTTGATTCTCAGATCATAGAGAACATAAAAAAACAAACGAGGAAGATGATCTTCAGAATGAAAATCATAAAAATAATCATGAGCATACAGAGAATGATGAGATTTTTATTAACTATTCTATAATGTAAAAATTATAAGAAAAGATGAAATAAATGACAATGATGGAATATTCTCTTTCTCTATATCCAAAGAAATTGAAAATGATAATAAAGATCCAGAACCAATGTCAGTGTTAAAATATCAAAAGAGACATGATTGGATCAAATGAAACTAAAATAGAATTAGACTCATTAAAAGGTATTTGGACTCGTCGTTCAAACTCTCAATGGTGTTAAACCAATTGGATGCAAATGTGATTTTGTATAAAAAATGAAAATAATGAGGTCACGAGATATAAAGTACGCCTTGTCGCATAAGAATTTTCCTAAAGACCTAGAATTAATGATGAGAGAACATATTTCCTTGTTATGGATGCAATCACATTTAGATATTTGATGAGTTTAACAGCATCCAACAACTTAGATATGTACCTTATGGATGTGTATTTATTCATAAAACAACAAGTGAATTTGTGATTGTAGTTGTTTATGTTGATGATTTGAATATAATTGAAATCTCAAAGGAGATTGAAAATGCTCGAAACTATCTGAAAAAGAAACTTGAAATGAAAGACCTTAGATAAACAAATTTTTGTCTTGATTTACAAATAGAGTATCTAAAAATAGTATATCCGTACATCAATCGAATTAAACAAAGAGAGTATTAAAATGTTTTAACATGGATAAGGCAAATCCATTAAGCACTCCAATGTTATGTAGATCTTTAAATGTTGAAAAGGATCCATTTCGTCCTTGTGAAGAAAATGAAGATATACTTGGAACAGAAATACCATACATGAGTGCTACTAATCTCTTATCAGAAAACACGAAAACGAGTAAAATGGATACAAAATCATA
>CM071871.1:10201375-10217714 GCA_036759665.1 Gynandropsis gynandra
TGGCAATGGCAATGGCAATGGCAATGGCAATGGCAATGGCAATGGCAATGGCAATGGCAATGGCAATGGCAATGGCAATGGCGAAGACTTCTGCTTCAGTTCATAGATATTCATAACTATAATATCAACCGCGTCCACGACCTCCTCCTGTTTACACAACATGCAAAGTTCATCACTTTAACCGAGCTTGAGTTTTTTCAAGGCCATCTCAAATGGTTCATTGTTCTTTAATTTAGAGGGTAATTCTCAGACAAAACTTCCAACCCTAGTTTGGTGGGAATAGGTTTCATAGTTTTGAGTTCCAGATGTTGGGCATTATTTCTTGCTTACCTTTGTTCCCACCGGCCTTGCCAATTGGACCTCCTCTGCCGCGGCCTTTGACACCTCCATCATCCATACCACGTCCCAGGCCCTTTGCCTGCCTTCCAGGACCTTCACCCCGTCCTCTTCCACGCCCAACTCCTGGTGGTTTTCTATCTGTTCAAATAAATCCCATGGAACATCAAAGTCAAAAGCCTCCCACACTATGACTACAGGACAAAACAAAAGTCCATACGATTAATTCCAGAATTTCAGAATACTCCGAATCTGCTCTTAATCACTAATAGGACAATGATTTCGTAACAGATCAAAAGCTTAAGTCATACATCAGTAAGAGGCATGCAGATTTAAAGGGAATATGAAACCATACCTGTACGGCTCTTCTCCTCTTGGACTTTATCAATCACCTGAAGAAAGAATGAAAGTAGATGTCTGTTCATGCATCTTATATGAGCAGCATATGCATCACATGTTTCCCAAATATAAATGCATGTAAATAGGGACTAAACTACAATTATTTCACACAACCGGATGACTTTAGAAAGATCTATCTTATCAATAGAAGAGAGAGATATACAGAAGTTGGAAAAGGAAGAACAAAAGAGAGGCTGATTTTGATTACAGGGCGTAACAAAGTCTACTGGTCAGCCAATAACCAATCTCTATGTTATCGTCGGAGACATGCTACAACAAAAGGCACCTCACTAGAAAAGGGTTCCACAGAAGACCCTTGTTAAGACTCAACAAGAACCCAGCGGAGTACCTCTTGGAGCACATATCTGATTTGGCTAAGCATCATCATTCCAGAGACATGGGAGCAAAAGATAAACATTAAAACGACAAACAATAATAAACACAAATTACCTCGTCTGGAACTCGGAGATACTTAATTGTGTTTCCACGGATGTAACACTCTGGCATCCTCCAAAACCGGTCTCCGTCCTACAATGCGTCAGCCAACATATCTGAATGTCAACCACCAACCCGTTCCATGAAATAACAAAAAAGTGAAAAACATATTCGACGTTGGAAGAAGTTCTCTCCAAAGGAGTAATAAACAACCTTTGATGTACAGATGACTTCACGAAGGTGAATGTTCATCCAAGTATCGCAATTCACCAAGTGCCCGTTGTACGTTTCCCCATTCTTAAGCTCCACAAGCTACCAAAATAATAAAATCATGAACAATAATAACCATAACAACAACATAACGTAAGTTCAAAATACAGCATCCTGTTAAACTCGGGAAAGGAAGTGTATATGCACAATTCTGAGAATGAGAATCATCTAACCATACTCAAAATCCTGTTTTCAAACATCACTCGCTCAATTTCGGCTAAAAGTTGCAAAAATAGTTCAAGAATCGAAACTTGTTAAGGAAGAAGCAGAAAATATATCATACCATGGGATGCCCTTGAGCGGTCTTGAGCAAAGAAAGAGGGAGCTAAAATAAACCAAGAAAAATTAGTAAAAATAACGAATCCAATACACGGGCTAAAGCAAAACTATAGATACATTGGATCCACCGAGCAATGTACCATCTTTTTCGAATCGGAATATCTGGTACTTACTTCACAACCTAAAAACATCAAACAAAAATTAGAAATTAAAACCAAAAGAGACACAAGAAGGAGAAGCGAAAAAACAGAAGAAAACCCTAGCAAAAAATTCAAAAAAGAGAGGACCAGAGGGAGAAACCTTTATAGATGCCACCGAGATTCAGTTCACCTGTCGAGAACCGTGACAATATCCGAGAAGGAAGAGACAGAGAGAGAGAGATCTCGAAGACGACGGCTGCGGAATTCCTGAACTTCGTATTTGAGTTTTGTTGCTCCGACAGTGTGAAGGGTTCACAATTTGGGGGAAATTTATAGAAGCGTGGAGCCAATGGGATTTTAAGTTTCACACTTACCCTTTTATTTGAGCCAAGTAATTACTATAATATTAAATATTAAAAATCATACATACAAATATCCGTTGTCGTCCAGCGGTTAGGATATCTGGCTTTCACCCAGGAGACCCGGGTTCGATTCCCGGCAACGGAATTTTTTCATATTTTTATTATACAATTCACTGTTCTTTTTGTTTTTTTTTTTGTTTTTTTGGTTCATGTCAATTTAGAAGACTTTACATAAAACATGATTGAATTGAGATCATGTATATTAGGGATTTCATGGAGATATTTTTTTGAGGAAAAAATACTAATAGCATCCCTATCTTTTTTTACTTTATGCCAATTTTCCTTCAACTATCTGACACATCCGATATGAAGATATCTCTTCATGTGGCAAAATTTATCCGATTTTCTTTTTATGTTGCAAAATTCATCCGATTCTCTCTTCATGTTGCAAAATTCATCTGATTTTCTCCTCAACTTTGTCAATTTCAGTCGACCCCCTCTGTTATATAAACCATGTAATTCCGTTAATCCGTCCAATTTTACCTAAATTCGACTCGGTTCGAATACCCGATTTTGATCCGTATTTTATCCGATTTTGATCCGAATTTTAACTCGATTTCAACCTGATTTCACTCAATGTTAACCCGATTTCATCCAATTTAACTCAAGTTCACCTAATGTCACCGAATTTCAACCCGATTTCATCCAATTTCACTCAATAACAGAATTTCAACTCGGCAAAATTAGGTGAAATCGAGTTGAAGTTCGGTGAAATTGGGTGAAATCAAGTTAATTTATCGATTTCAACTCGGTAAAATTGGGTGAATCGTGTTGAATTTCGTTGAAACTGGGTGAAATCAAGTTAAAATTGGATGAAATCGAGTTGAAATTCAGTGAGATTTAGTGAAATCGGGTTAAAATTGAGTGAAAACTGGTTAAAATTGGGTGAAATTGAGTTAATGGGTGAAATTTGGTTGCGATTGGGTGAAATCAAGTTAAAATTGGGTCAAATCGGTTGAAATTCGATAAAATTGAGTGAAATCGAGTTAAAATTGGATGAAATTGAATTAAAATCGGTTGAAATTGGGTGAAATCGAATTAAAATTGAGTGAAATCGAGTTGAAATTCACTGAAATTGGGTGAAATCGAGTTTAAATTCAGTGAATTTGGGTGAAATCGAGTTAAAATCGGGTGAAAATTTTGGTCAAAAATGGATAAAATACATATAAAAACGAGTATTCGAATTGTGTCGAAATCAGGTTGAATTTGGTTGAAATCAGGTGGATTAACGGAGTTACGCGGTTTATAAAAGAGATAGAGGGATTCGGCTGAAATTGTCAAAAATTGAAGACGAGAATCGGATATGTTAGATAATTGAGAGGAATTAGTGTAAATGAGTATGGATGTTATAGGTGTTTTTTTTTTTATATTATAAAAAATTTCTATTTATTGTATCTTAGAAATTCTATTTCATGTTAGAGATTTATATATATGTAAAACACCACACGTATTTTGAAAACAATAATTTGTATATAATAATAACACAAATATTTTATATATAATTTTTATATTTTGATTTAAATATATTTGATAAGTAGTTGTAGGGCACCAAAAAGAAAACAAAAGGGTTATATTTATTAATTGTACTAATAATTCGAACCTGTGCACGAATTTATGAAATCGACATTATTTTAATTTAATTATATATAAATATTTATTTATATATTTTAAATAATGTATCATTATTATTTTTCTATTTTCATATCATAACGTTCAAAATCATTTTTAGATATTTTATAGCGTTTGTGCGTTATTTTTTAATTGTTATATTTCAAACGATGAGAATTAATACATCAAATCATTTTTCGTTGTAAGAGAGAACTATAACATGAAATTTCGTTCTTTAAAATAAATTCATACATAGACTTACGACCATGCATGCTAATTTTGGTATAACGATCAATAAGATTTCAATTCGATTTAAAGGTAAATTGATCTATTTAAAAATAAATATATCATTAAAATTTTTAACATTACAAAAAAAGAAGTATATTTAGTGTTTCATTTTACTTATTCACATGAAGAAACTAAAGATAATAATTCATCTCGATGTTTTTACACCGAATCAAGGTGTGTTTATATCCACTTGATGTGAAAATGCATGTCTTGAAATGCATGTTTCCCCCGACATGGTTAATATCACCTCTTTTAACATCCTCAAGCTCAACTATCTTTTTCCATCATCCTCTTCCTCATTCAGATCACACATTTCCTATCCTAAAACTTTCAGATGTCTCATCCCAAACCTTTCTCCCTCCAAATGACCCAAACATTCCTCCACACAAATAACTTCGTCATATAAAATGTTATTGCTCTCAATAATAGCATATTCGTCATCTAATTCACCACCAATATGAATTTATTCGCAGAAGCAACATTGAATTTCATCCTTTTTTTTCACATTAGTAATGTTCCACCAAACTAATTTTAAACTAATCTCTAATCTATCTGCGACGAAGGCTTCCATGTTATAATAAATATTTTAGCCAATCCAAATATATCCAATTAGATCACAAATCAATCTCATCTCCCTTCACAAATGCCACATTACATAACTCATCCATAGCCTTCACAAATCGATCCACATTTCCGGCGCTCCTTGCTAACTTTAAAGCTTTTGGTACCTCTGGATACAGTTTAGCATATATCATTTTGCTCTTGTCCACTCAAAAAATGACTTTAACCAAATGTTAGAGAATGGTGAAGATACTTGAGTTGGAATCGATATTCACGAACGAATGGCTACATCCAAAAAATAATGGTGAAGAGGATAGAGCTGATAGAAAAGACGAACTAACAGAGGTGAATTTATCCAAAATAACTGAAACAGAGACAGTTGGTCGTCAATCATAAATTATACTGATATTTCTTACTCGGTGCACGATATCAGATCCGTGTTGTTCGTACGATCCAGCCACCGAAGAAGAACCACCGTAGTTATGGCCATACGGAGCCGATCACAGAGGAACTCTATCCCTAACCATTGTACCCGAAGTTATAGCCGACAGAGAGAGGCCTCTACAACCACTCCATTCGGATTGCCCAAACCAGCAGAAGACAATCGTCATAGTTATGGGATAAGGCGGTGAGAGACCCTTCGCAGAGGAACTCCATCCCTAACCATCGTACCCGAAGATATAGCCGAGGGAGAAAGGTCTCTATAACAACTCTATCCAGATAGCCCAACCAGTAGAGGACAACCGTCGTAGTTGTGGGATAAAGCGATGAGAGATCCTTCGTAGAGGAACTTTATGCTAGCTTTTCTTGTAAATTTTATATATGAAAAGACGTTGATGAAAAGATGTGAAAACATGGAAATAAATAATAATTAAAAAATCTATATTAATAACAATAACATATAAAAGTATATTTATAATCTAATATTATTAAGAAAAACTAAAAAATGAAAGTGTCTGGTTATAGGAACGTGAAACGAAATAAATAATGATTAAACTTTTATAATATAACAATAACAGATGAAATTATATATAGTTTAATATTATCAAATTATTAAAAAACTACAAAAATTATAAAATTACAGCAAATTTTACAACTTTTTATATATACTAGAAAAAACCCCGCGCAATACGCGGGATGATGATTTGTTTTTATTTAACTATTTTAAAACATTAGGTATAATAAATAGAAAAAAATATTAAAATAAACAATATTAAAGTTTAAAGAAATTATTAAAATAAAGATAATAAATTAGTCGTTGATAATATTGAAATAGTTTGGCGATGTAAGGTCTAATGATAAAACAATATGTCTCACTCTTAATAAATTTTGATAGAAAAGTGATTAGTGAAGTTTGTTTACCAATATTCTTGGTTAACGTATTTTTGTATGATCAAATGGTTAATTTATATTTGCATTTGTAAAATAATTGTGTTTGAAATTATATTGAAATGACAAATATATGATTGAAATTGTTTAGGATTCTGAATTTAAGAAAATTATGTCGAAGTAGTAAATGAAGACATATATCATTGCAATATTTAATTGTTTCTTCTCTATGAATTTAATTGTCTCCAACAAAGAAACATATAAAAATAGTAGTAAAATACAATTATTAATTTTAAGTAATTTATATAAAAGCGTAAGAATTGATATGTTGGAGTAATTCGTTCATATAAATTTTCTCAAATGGACAACTATAGATTGTATGTCGCATCTATTTAAGCGATTATATTTGCTTAATCTCATTGTACAAATGAGATGATTTAGTGAGACATAGAGTGACTATTAATTATTTTATAATAAATTATTATTTATGCATATATTGGACATGAGTATGACTAATATTGTAATAAGATATTTTATTATGCATATTAATGTGATACATTTGATCATTCATTCAATATTTCTCAACAAACAATGTTTGTTGATTAAACTCTAATTGTAAAGTAAAATTTTATGGAGTTTTACACTAAAATTCAAATAATTCTTTGAAAAATATTTTTGTATCCTTTATAATATATATATATATATATATTAAATTTCCATTACATAAAATTTTATTTTTTAATTTATTTATTTTGAGAAAAAAAACTTGTTTTGGATTGTTATATTCTCTCGAGTAATGCATAAATTAACCATATAAATAAGAAATTAGAAACAAAAAAGGATAAATAAAATTATATTGTTTAAATTTTATATATTGATAAATATATTAATTACAAAAAAATAAACGATATATATATATAGATAGATAAATATATTAATTACAAATAAAATAAATGAATATATATATAAACAAATAAATATATAAATTAAAAATAAAATAAACAAATAAATAAATATATAAATTTACAAATAAAATAAACAAATAAATATATAAAAATATAAATTACAAATAAATAAAAAATAATTTAGATGAAAAAATTTAGAACGTTACAAATAATATCCAACATCTAAAATAATGATGGAGAGATAAAGTGAGAAGGTATATTACATGTACAAAAGAATCGATGAACATCATCATATTGAAAATGTGAACTTCTATAAAACTAAGATCTTTCATTTTTGTGATAAATGGGTGGCAGAGAGAACTTAAATTGTGTATAGTTTTAAATGTTTTGTCACCCGAAAAGTAACATCATGTGATACCCGAGTAATAACCAAATCCAGAAAGTACTATATATCATTTTCATTGTTTCTAGCGGTTTTTTTTTTTGTGATGCATGGCATGCTGCAGTCCCTTGTTATTGATTTCTATGGGTCTGATCCCAAGATGTCTACCATGGCATGTGGATTTAGATGTTTCTGCTAAGGATCTTAATGATGATGATGAGGGATATGGAATTGTAATTAGCCTCTTACAAGGGAATATTCCGAGTGGTGCTTGTTGAGGCATTGTTGTGTCTTGTGGGTGTTGTTTGAAGTAGCTTGGTGGTTGCATTGCAGGATGATGTGCTATCTGCACATGCCACACCAGTAATAAGAATAATAGTATTGTCTTGTATTCCATTACATATCGACAATGCAAAGGATTGATAATAACAAAAGAAAACTATGATGTATGAGAGGTTTAAAATGCCTCATCAACAAAGGTTTGTATTTGAAACCCACCTGTGGAGTCATTATCAAAATTGGTGTTGTTGCTCGAGTTTGTGGATGAGGTTGTGCATCCGCCATTGTAGCCAGATACATCAAATTATTTTGAAGAAGATCTTGATACATCATACATAAGAACATAGATTATGTAGATATGTTAAAATTAGCATTATAGGTTATAAGTACAAGCAAAAGACAAGTGAGGTTACAATAATGACATCGATTCTCAACAAAATGTAAAACATAAGGTACTGCAAACAACCTACATGCATAATTTCTAAATCACCATTGATTGTTTAATAAATTGATACTCGTTGTGCAAATTATGCAAGTTTCAAAGGTTCTGATTTTTCAAAATTGCAATGATCAAATTTTTTGTTCTCGTTAAGGTACTGCATCAAAAAGAAGATAAAGATGTGAAATTGAGATGGTTGTAAAGACACACAAGTGAGCACATGCTTATTTAATTCACTCATACACCCAGTGATGAAAACCTTGAAACATAAGATTCATATAACAACTAAATCGGCTAATAAACTCAAACAGTCAATCTTGCCTTCAAGAAAGAATGGAGACTCATGAATTAAGCAACAATCCTATTACATACAAAATACGAGTATAGCCCTCTATGCTTCCTTTAAAACGGTATCAAAGCCAAATGACTTATTGATAACCTAGAACAATAGGTTAAAGGAGTAATAGTTTTTCATATGATGGATAGAGATGAAACGTATATCTGAATTCCAATAATTTTTCATATTCCCATCAAGTAGAATCCCTCGATCATTTTTCTCAGCACCTCATCATCAGGCATCGGGTTTTCCTAATCCTAGATTCCTTAATAAACGCATTGATGTATCTTCTTTGAGTCTAGATAACAAAACCAAACTCGATGAACCAGGTAATGTATCCAGATTCGAGTAACCAGAAGATCAAATTCACGGAAGAGAAATGCCTCGTTGGAACCCTGGTCAACCCATCACTGTACCTCGTTGTAAACCCACTGGCTATCATCTGAGCACAGTCGAGTCTTTCTAGCCGACTCGCCAATCCTAAACTATAACGTGAAGAAATCGGAGCTGTAAGAAAAGAAAAATGCCAAAAGAAAGAGGATAGAATGGAGATTTTTCGATGTTATACTTCTTACCTTGCAAGCCATTTCTTCAACTGAATTCGAACGAATCATTGAATTCGTTTTGTCAATCTTCGTCGTAGCCTTTCCCTTCCCTATATCTCGAATATGGGTAAAATTCCTGAAAGAAAGAAAAAACCTTGAAAGGAAAATGAAGCGAGAATAAGGAATAGTGGTGAGGATTAGAGTAGAGGAAGCGGTTGGGAGAAGCCACCTTTAAAAAAATCATTACTGACACTGATGAAGACGATTCATGTTCGAAATTCTGCAATGAGCAGCCATCATGACTAACTACATCAGATTTCGATTTTATATTCGTATCCAAACCCATTTTGGTGAACTGATCTAACCTTTACGAACACTGTTACTTTCCATTATATTATGCTTCAACTTTCCAAGCAAGTTTAACCTCATGAACTCTTGGTGGAGATCCTAAACCCTTGGTAAAATTAGCAAAAGTGGATTAAATCGATCTTCACTTTAGCAATTGAATAGAGGCCTTTCATCTCTTACAAAGTGGAGGGAAACTTCAGGGAATCATTTCTGTTGCAGATACATGATCATAGCCTACCCACACGACTTAGAATTCCTAATCATCATGACATGATCATACCTGTTCCTCAACATAGGATGAAAAAAACCTATTTTCCTATCAATGTCTAAGTAGAAGATGTCAATTCTTGAAACCTTTGTGGTATAGATAGGGACATTGAGAGTTTGGTACATGCCAAACATACCAAAGCAGCAAACTGTACTTTTCTCACACAAAAAAACAACTCTTAGGTTTCATACCTTGAAGCATCTCAAGTCTACGATGAATACGAAAGGAACTGTTGCATTTACACCAGGAAAAAGAATCGGATAGTCATTTTTAGAACATAAAAACAAAAGTGAGGATACAAAGAACAAACCAAAAACCTTCTTCCTTACAAAATCGTTGAATCATATCACCAAAATAAAAAGGCTTCAATGATCGAGACGATGACATAAAAAAAATATAGCTAACCTTTACTTTTGTTATGCATAGATGTTTTAAAATGTCTATATGCATTTATTTTCACAGAAACCATAATAGCGGCAAGATTCAATGGATGGAAACAAAGGCGAAGCCTTTTTTCCATCTGTATAAGCTTGTAAAGACACATAATAATTTACCTCTTACAGTAAGGTTGCACAACAAAAAGGCCTAATGGGGTTATCTATCGAACGGACTAATTCTCGGATGCAGTAACCTTTCACTATCAGGCTTGTTTCCAACTTTAGGATGAAATAGTCCTCGCCTCAGATCTTAGAGATCATGTGAAGAAAAGTAACACATTATTTCCATCCCTAAGGACTAAAAATTAACCATATTGGTTTACTGAAGCATTTTTTCATACAATTGATGGTCAAATATTTTAAACGTACATGGCTTCACCGAAAGTGCCTGGATTCAAGCCGACAATGATGGTTTCAGGTTTCAATCCAACAACGATGGTGCCGAGATGATCATCCACGTTATCATCTGTGTCGCCTTTTTGTCTTCGTCAAGATATCAAGGTCCTTACCTTAAGTACCAAGACGAAGAAGTGGAGGTGGAGGAGGAGCTTCGAGATTCGTCTGCCAAGCGTCAAGAGTTCGTCTGCCAACGACAAGCTAGAACGCGAATTGTATCATTTGAGTAGTGATACAAAGCATTCAACAAGGCGACATGAGGAGAAACAAATCTAAACCTCCTCATATGTAAAGGGGACAACTTGATTAGTTGGAATCTGACTTTCATTTGAAGATCCGACATAAGGATAAACGAATCCATCATCTCCTTTGGATTATCAAAGCTTAGATACAGAGGTCGTTCGATAGAATTCGAAGAAGAGATCGACATGAGTGTGAGGTTTTGATTTGAAGAGTAATGGAATTTATTGGTTATGGTTGATCTTGGATTAGGTTCGATTTGACGACAACGAGAGCTCCATCTTGTAGAGATGAAGAAAACATGAGAAGAAATCAGTTGATCTTCTCATAGACGAAAGATGTTTTATTTTTACTCGTCTAATTGTTTAATTTTTTGTCTTTTGAACTTTTTAGAGATAAAAACATTTAAATTGTAATTCTTATTTTTATTTATTTAATTGTTTAATTTTTATATGTTTAACTTATCATACGTAAAAACATTTAAATTGATATTTTAAATAATAAAAAATTTAATAAAAAATATTTGGATGAAGATTTAAAGTGATAAATAGAATAACTTTTTGTATTCCAAAATAAAATAAAATAAAGATATTGATTGATGGGTTATTTTCACCAAAAATCACCGTTTGACAACTTTTATATACATAATTTATTTTATATACAAGGAATAGGACTTTGTGTTACATGAGCCTATAGGCAGTATATGTTTCTTATAAAGCCATTAGATACAAAAGTAAAGAGTTAACTAATAATAACAAGTGTTCATCTGTTTCATAAGATTTGCATCCAAGTATTCTTTCCACGCTCTTAGAGCCCCATTTTTCCCTACCTCTTCAGAATTTACCTTAGTTTTATCATCGTTCATAAGCAACCCTCTCGCCGCAAATCCCATTAGTTCAGTTGTCTCTACGTACCGTTTAATCCGCGACGCAATCCCGCCATCGTACGAGAATCCCTTTCTCGGATTCTGTTGATCCAAACATTCGGTAACATTATTACCGCTGCAAGAAACCGATCCTGGCAAATCTGATTCATCCGTGTACGGCGTTCCCATCCCGAATGAGTCCCAATCAACACGTTGGAATATCTCGACAGTACGGTTTGATGGTGTTTCCCTGTCGTGAGATGTCATGGATTGTTCTTCCAAAGCTAATCTATCAACTTGTAGTTTCAACTCGAGCAATCTTTGCCCAATTCTAGAAGAAACGGCGTCGTATAACTGTCTCCTAGAGACATGTTTGGCTCCTTCAGTCCTGAGAAGGTCGTCAAAGTGAATTGGATCACCAATAACTACTGTCACCTGCGTGTATTTGAGTTAACTGTTAAGAGTTTCGAAGAGAAGTAGGAACATAAATAGGGCTCGTTGCAAATCGGGACGGATTTATACATACGGTCTTGCCTATCCTTGGAATATTTGCTCCAATGGGCATTATCTCTTGCATACCACTATGCACAAATGGAACAACCAGAGGGAGAGTATCTGCGTCTAGAATCAACCTTGAGAACAAGTACAAATGTAAGTTAACAGTTCTGAGAGTTGATTATCTGTTGCTCTTTTTCAGAAGAAGATATACACACATAACTGCAGAGAAACAGGAAAAACGCGTACCGTCCAACGCCTCTCTTTGCAGCGCCTAGTGTTTTCCCACCATCCCGAGAGCGACTGCCTTCTGGAAAGATGTGAACCCACCCGCCACTGTTCAGTTTTGAGATTGCCATATCCATTCCCTGCAGAATTGTTATCAAGTTTTAACTCACTTTTCACGGTTGAAAATTTATTACATAGACCATATTATTGAATGCAACATTCTTTTCAAATGAAGCTATATGATACAACTTAGAAAATGTCTTGCAAGAGTTCACACACAATATGGCTAAGCTATAAACGGTAGACAATTACCTGCTGATAAATCCCTTCACCGCGAGAAACTGGCAAGACTTTGACAGATCGAAAGAAAGTTGAAGTTACAGGGTTCTTGAAGCATCTATCCGAAGCACAAAGTGTCCACCTCAGGTTACGGGCATCAAGGAGAACTCTAGGTGGAAGCAGTGAAGCAATGATCAATGGATCATCGACAGATGCAACATGATTGCTTACCTGCACAAACAAGATGAAAAAGCATATGATTGAGGTTATTGGAAATTATCATCGCAAACATACAAGATCGCAGAACACAAGTGATCTCATACCGTGAGAAGAGGCTTGTTCTTCGGTCTATTAAGCAAAGCATCATGCAATTTGTCTAGACCATACACCTGAAATAAAAAGGTAAACTGCCATGAAAACGCAGTAGACAGTAATAATGAAATCCCATGAAGAAAAACATTCATGTAAAATGCTATACCTGAACGCGATTAAGACCATTCATAAACACATGACAGGCATTTCCAATAAGGGGAACAGCCACAGCTTGAAGCATTCGGAAGATTGCGGATTCTTCTTCTCCAACCATGTCTTTAGATACTGCAAGTATGAAAATTATGAAAGAAATACATAATTCACAATCCAACGAATATACTTGCGAGCAAACAAAAAACAATCTAGAAACACTTAATCCTGAAGCACCACATCGCCAATTGTTCAGTTGACATAAAACAAATAACAAATACACACAAAAATGCTCAAGGAAACTGTTACGATCCCTCATTGGTTAAGAATGGAATTAGTGGATGCCTTATAAGACTATAGACACCCTTCCCCAAGCGCTTGCTTATTCCATCCACGGTTCGTACAGATCCGTTTCGTGAGGATTACTTTGAGCCTAGTATGGATATGTTCTTATCAATTGATATCAGAGCCTATCCTACGCCTATGGCATGACACCCAGGACAAGGCAACCCAAAATGAACGGCCTGGGGACGATAGAGTACATCGGTGTAGCTTTTGGAAGATCCAGGACCTTGTAAGGAATGATTTGAGTCTAATATGAGATACGTTAACTTCTTATCAGCAATATTTATAAGCTAAAATCATGGGTGACGAATAACCATGTACTTCATGGAGATACTCCTGCTAGAATTGGCTATGGAATTATGTATCCATTTGCCCCACAGAAATCAAGCACTTGCGCACAGGAACGCATACATACATGCACAATGGCATAACACAACAAATCACATAATCGAATACCTACATATAAAAACCAAGAGTATAGATCGGTTGTAGAGAGAACGAGAAGATCCATACCTCGCTTGCGATAAAAGGCGGAGGAGGCAGGGATAGAGCCACGGCGGAAGTCTTGGAACCGAGTCATCCAACGCTGTACGGTGGAGGAGAAGTAGCCGTCCGGCGAGAACATCGCCGTCCGAACGCGGTGGTTGTGGACGGCAACTCGGAATCGATCCCTGAGCCGAAGCTTCAGCAACCTCGCGCTCTTCCATAGATCTCTGTCAACATGCTGAACTCCCATTTCGAATCCAGTGGTATGCACGAGCAAGGATACGTATTCGAGATCTATGGAGATTCAATCAGAAATCGGACTTTGCGACAGACAGACTTTCGGCAAGAAAATTTTCCGGGAGAGAAAATTGCGAGAGAGAGAGAGAGATCGTGCGGAGATGAGCAGAGTGCGAGCAGAGAAGCGTGAGCGTAGGAGGAGGAGGAGAGAGAGGGGTTTACTGGTGAAGGGTTTAGGGTGCTAACGTGATCGGCGGTGTTGTGGTGCGCACGATAGCATGCGATTTTATTTTATTTTTAGGTAAAGCAAGCAGAGGCCAAACGAGATATTTCTAGAAAATATAATATTTATATTAATAAATTCCCAAAAATCTCAAATATGATAAGAAGGAAGAAGCATATGAACATGCATTTCAAATCTACCATTCACAGCGAAAGGGATGCGTAACAGAACTGCTTGCCGTTCCTCAAACACTACTGGCCCAAGAATACATCCCGTCGTTCCCCGGGAGAACAAAACCTCATGCCGTTTTACATGAGATGGTTTCTTTCTTCCATTGTTCTTATGGGAAATGGTGGCAAAAAAGAGCCTTTTATCAGCAAATGAAAAGCTGATAATCAGGTTCTTCTTGAGCTCCAACATTCAAGTAATTGACATCAACCACATTTATGCCCAGATCATCTGATCGACAAGTACAAAACCAAACTTTACAGATCAAAATTCTAACAATATAGAATGTAAATCCATGTGATCTACACAGAGAGCTCAAACCTTCGTATATGGTTCTCGCATATTTAACGTAGTCTGGTATTAGATCTCTGAAAATAACTCCATCAGGACGGGCATCCAGCACCACGAGCACACCTGTGGATCCATCATGAATAAGGCGACATTCCACTTGTCCCACGGATCATGTTTTCAAACTCGTTACTGAGACGTAATGAGAAGGGAAAAGGTAACAACCGACTCACTTCTTGCAATCAGCATGATGTTTAGTTAATCAAAATAAGACAAGAACAAGTTGGGTTTTAGCCTTGCATGCATTGGAATCAAACAGAAATCCTAGACCTAAGAAACACTTGTTGTGTATATGTTCAGGTTTAGAGTTTGATAACAAGGTACACACTTTGATTTGATTACGTTTGAACAACTTCAGGAGAAATCAGAAATGGAATATACCTGGAGCAAGCCAATCTTCAGAAGTCTTGCTAGGCAATGGTGCGAGCCAGAGGATATTCCTCAAGTTCATTGAATTATCATACGTGACATTAGATCCTACGATGAATGATATAGGATCAGACAACCGAGAGGGTTCACGGAATTTATGAATCTGCGTGCATGTTTGAAAGACAGTTATAAAGGCAGAACGACATGAGCAACCGCAAAATACCTATTTGGCAATAACCCATGTTGTAAGGAAATACTTCCTTGTCGTAAGCTGGATACTCTTTGGCATGAAACCTGCCATTATAACAAAAGTAAGCAAAATATTAACTTGGAGAAAGATGTTTATCAAAAGACCCATGAAATAATACAATAGCAAGGACCTCAAAAGTGTTATATACACAGAAACCAATCACATAATGCCCAACAAAATGCCGAACAATTATGTATGTCAAGGAAAATATAGGATAATCACTATGTCAAGTTTCACATAATTGGCACCATATTTCATCTTATTGACGGAAGAGATACCAGAAAATCATCCATCTAGAATTCCCCAAATATAAGCTCTCTTTGACACATCGTGCCACTCCTATTATATGCGATTAGGGAAATCAAACAAAACCGCAACAAATCCAAATAGACATACCAAACTCAAGTTGTGTCTGATTACTAAAACATGATAAGATTCAAACTTGATAAGATGTTGGACGAGAAAAATAGCCCATGCTTCAAAAAACGACATGGCCATTCCTCATTAACAAATTTAATTCCTCTATTCCTCACAGTACAATCTCCCTCTAATACTATCTTCACACAATAAGAAAGTCACATGTGGTGCAAAGACAATGAAGACTTACAATATTCCAAGCCGCCCAGTTTCTGGGGCAATGAAAAGGTGGCCATGGAACAAATCAAATCGAGTTAAGGACACATCCAATCCGACATTAGGGCCCCTGGATGCAATTAGATGGAACAAGAACTCGAAAAATGAATTCAGTTCCTGTCATTAGCATCACCAGTCAGGCCCCAGCGTCAGAATCAAACGAGAACATCATCAATGGTCAAAATGGCTTTACCTCATGAATGAAGCGCCAACCATAGGGAGTTCTAGTGAGTTCACACCTATCTTCT
>CM071871.1:10329267-10372860 GCA_036759665.1 Gynandropsis gynandra
TCTCTCTCTCTGCGTGCGTGATATGTTTAGATTTATTCTTAAGTGTCCTAAAATCCTTTCCTCTTTTCTTCTTTCTTTCAGAATAATCTCCTATTCCTTTTAAGAACATGTTTGTTCGTACAACTGCCACTATCAAAACTCACAACGCACACCTCCCCCTTTGTTTGCCTTGAGTATAGAAGATGTTTGCTTGTTGAACAATGACCTCCTCTTTAGCTTGAAGATTCAAAGCTCTTTGAGTTACTAAGATCTCACCTCTCGCAAGCTCTTGCTCTTCATACTCGCTATCTGAATCACTCTCGATATTTTCAACATTATCTTCTTCTTCTTTCACCGAGGCTGATTCCAAATCCGTGAGTATTAGTATACATCATGCGCTTGTTCACACAATCCTTGGCATAATGACCCCTACCCAAACATTGAAAACACTTAATACCACGAGCACGAGTCTGGGTCTTATCATTGTTACCTCAATCTTCAGGCCATGATGGCTCAGCCTTTAGATCATATTTAAAAGTAAAATACGACTTCTCACTGTCTTGGTGTAATCAGGCCGAGAAAATGAGGTGGAGTCCCCATGATTTTGTGGCCACTGGTCCCGAGTCATTTCTTCTCCTTCAATCTTTTCCACTCTGTTGCTCTGACCAAGTCATTTCTTCGTCGTATCTTGTTCCGTTTAGCCTTTGTTCCCACTGCGATCGATATATGTGGCCTTTTTTCTCTACATACTCTTCATTTCTGCGTCTAAATCACAGAAGGTACTTGCAAGGAATATATTTGCGAAAATATGCACAAAATCGCATACAAAACATCGAAATCCTAAAAAATTTGATAAAAAAACCTATGTGATTTCTGTGCAATATAAACACTCATCAAAATCTCCCAGACTTGAATGTTTGCTTATCCCTAAGCAAAACTAAACGTGCAATGTAACAAGAGAGAATGAAATCTCAAACCCTCCTTTCACCTAAGACATCCTTGATACAGGATAAAAGCGATCACCCGATGATTTGCAAGCTAAGCCGATCTATTACTAGTCATGCTTTCATCCTGGAGTCATCTTAGCCACCCATGAGTAAGCATATCAAAGAAACAAATCAAGAAAGTGACATGTGACTCTCTCCACCGAGCAAGACTTCAGATTTAGCAAAAATCGATCAAAAGGAATTAAGTTTCTAGCATTCCTAAGAGTTGTCATTCATTCCTATTCTTCTTCTGAGCTAGCATACTCAGTCTCTAGGACGTCAAAGTAAATGAGANATTCATTCCTATTCTTCTTCTGAGCTAGCATACTCAGTCTCTAGGACGTCAAAGTAAATGAGATCTAACCTCTACTTAGACCCGGACTACCTCATTGGGTTACTCATGTGGCTCATTTGGATACCACAGCGGAGTAGTCGGGCGTGTCGTCATGCGTGCCCTTAGGACGTAGAGAGATAGTCTCGATTCACCGTTTATACCCGAACCATCGAATGGATCTTGTTCCTTTATGCACGATGCACTCATATCAGCTTTTGCATTGAATTTTTCTGCATTTTGCCGATGACAACGAAGTGTTCGTATGTTGCTCTATTCTTTCTTCTTTCTCTTTTCTTTTTCTGCAAAACAAGCTCGATTCTAAAGCATAAAGCATCATCTCCATCTCAACAAAGTGTAGTCTATACGACGCATAATCACTTACATAGAGAGATATCAATATGTCACAAACCCGACCGTCATATCCTTGCAAACCACAAGAAACACCCAAATCCTCATGAACTACGAAACTATAGCCTCGAGCGAGAATCAGATAAACATTTCCACCAAATTTCACAGCCATGGCATGCATCTAATACATCCTAGGATCAGGGTTCATTTCAGTCATCGAAAACATCATATTCATAAGCATAATCACTTACATAGAGAGATATCAATATGTCACAAACCCGACCGTCATATCCTTGCAAACCACAAGAAACATCCAAATCCTCATGAACTACGAAACTATAGCCTCGAGCGAGAATCAGATAAACATTTCCACCAAATTTCACAGCCATGGCATGCATCTAATACATCCTAGGATCAGGGTTCATTTCAGCCATCGAAAACATCATATTCATATCTCTATCCTAATGCAAAACTCGTCCTAAAACCAAAGAAAAACATGCAAATTTAAGCAAAAATTGAAAATTAACACCGAAAAAAGTACATGTGATGTGCCTCCCCCAAACTTAAACTGAACACTGTCCTTGGCGTGTCGCTCCTATAAAGACAAAAAGCAAGCACGACCGTCGTCCAAAGGGTTAGAGAAAAACACATCTAATACATTTGGTTTTTTCTTGGTCTTATTCCTAAAAGAAAACGAGAAATCCTAAATCTACCATTGGGTTGCCTCATCATTAGCTCAACGCCTTATAAAATCACGCATCTGCACTAAGAGGGTCCACAAGAGGGACTACGAACCCTTTCTCAATTGGTTGTGATGCGTTGTACAGCTTAAGGCGTTTACCATTTGTCTTGAACACTCCTTGTGCATCACTCCATATCTCCACCACTCCATGAAGGAAAACCTGTCGTATCTGAAATGGACTGGACCAACGTGATCGTAGTTTTCCCGGGAATAATTACAACCGTGAATTATACAATAGAACGAGCTCACATGGCTGGAAATCATGCGGGAGGATCTTCTTGTCGTGCCACATCTTGGACAGCTCCTTATAGATCTTTGGATTCTCATATGCTCCAAGGAGGATTTCGTCTAGCTCACTAGCCTGCAAAAGACGCTTCTCACGTGCACTCTTAAGATCAAAGTTAAGGTACTTTGTTGCCCAATACACCCGGTGCTCCAACTCGACGGGAAGATGGCAAGATTTGTCATACACAAGCTGAAAAGGTGTCATGCCAATGGGAGTCTTAAAAGCTGTCCTATTGGCCACAATGCATCATCTAACTTCAAAGACCAATCCTTATGGGACCTAGACATGATTTTCTCTAAAATGCTTTTGATCTCCCTATTGGATACGTCTACTTGGCCACTATTTTTGCGGGTGATATAATGTAGCTATCTTATGTTTCACGCCATACTTCTTTAGGAGGGATTCAAATTGTCTAGCTATAAAATGCGATCCTCCATCACTAATAATAACTCTAGGCACTCCAAATCTAGGAAATATCACCTTATTAAAGAACTTCATCACTATTGCAGAGTCATTATATGGCATGGCTATAGCTTCTACCCACTTAGACACGTGGTCTACACCTATCAAAATGTATTGGTCCATCAAGACGACGGGAAAGATCCCATGAAATCTACACCCCAAACATCAAACAGATCTATCTAGGATATAGTGTTGTGGCATTTCATTTCTCCTACCTATATTTGTGGTTCTTTGGGACTTATCACATGAAGAAACATACATGTGGACGTCCTTAAAGACTGTAGGCCAGAAAAAAACCTAATTGGAGGACCTTTGTTGTAGTTTTGTACTTGTTGAAATGGCCTTCATAATCTAATCCATGGCAATGGAAAAGAATGTTGTCCATTTCTTCCTCGGGCACACATAGCCTTATGACTCCATCTGTGCACCTTCGTAGAGAATCGGCTCATCCTAGAAGTAATGTTTGGCATCTGCTAGTAGTTTTCTGTGCACACGAAAAGAGAGATCAGCGGGCAGCACACCGCTAACTAAGTAAATAACATAATCAATGAACCATGGAATGTGACTACCCGATATAAGTGAGCATATGAAGTCATCCTTCAGGTAGTCATTGATGGGTCTCTCATCCTCCACTTTGATGCGAGAGAGGTGATAGGCTACTACATTCTCTGATCCCTTCTTATCTCTGATCTCTAGGTCGAAGTCTTAGAGGAGTAAGATCCATCGGATGAGACGTGGCTTGGCATCCTTCATTCCAAGGAGATGCTTGAGTGCTGTGTGATCCGTGTAGACAATCAGCTTGGAGCCAACCAAATATGACTTGAACTTTTCGAAAGCAAAGACAACTGCTAGAAGCTCGTTCTCAGTTGTAGTGTAATTGATTTGTGTTTCATCTAGTGTCTTGCTAGCGTACAAGATGACATGTAGAAGCTTATCTTTCCGCAATCAAGGCACAACCCCAACCTTATAGTCACTTGCATCACACATGATCTCGAAGGGTAAATCCCAATCCAGCGGTTGAATGATGGGGGCTGATATCAATGCTTGCCTGATCTTGTTGAAGGCTTCATGACACTCCTCTATGAACTCAAATGTAGCATCCTTTGCAAGCAACTCAATCAATGGCCTCACAATCTTGGAGAAATCCTTGATGAACCTCCTATAAAATCTGACATGCCCAAGGAAGCTGCGAATTACTTTGACCGAATTCGATGGTGGAAACTTCTCAATGACTTCTATCTTCGCTCTATCCACCTCATTGCGTACAACGATATTCATCCCTTCTTTGGTACCACATGTACCGGGCTCACCAATCCGCTGTCCGAGATAGGATAAATGATTCTTGCATTCAAAAGCTTTAAGATCTCTTTCTTCACTACCTCTATCAGATTTGGGTTAAGACGTCTCTGATGTTCTATGGAGGGTTTGTGACCATCCTCAATGAGAATTTTGTGCATAAAAAGAGAAGGGCTCAATCCCTTGATGTCGTCAATGGTGTAGCCGATCACCTTCCTATGCCTTCTGAGACAAGCAAGTAGTCTCTTCGTTTCATCTGCACTCAAGTTAGCATTCACAATGATAGAATATGTAGAATCTAATCCTAAGAACTCATATCAAACTGAGGTAGGGATGGGTTTCTGTTCAAGAGTCGGTGCATCTTTCTCTGAAAAATCTGCATGTATTTCACATGGAATCTTTTCCCTCGGTGCATTCCGTAGCTCTTACATGGCACTCATGAATTCATTATAGAGTTCTGCATCCTCATTTGTGATTCCTGCATTCCTACAAAGATGTGTCAAACAATGCGAAAGAGGATCTGTAGTGTTGATCATCTCGAGCTCGTCTTGTGCCAGATCGTCAATCAATTCTACCCTGCATAGAGATTCCTTAAAAGATTGACCATTCAAAGAGTTAGTCAGGTTAAACTCGATCTGCTTTTCTCCCACGTGTAAGGAGAGCTTCCCTTGCTTTACATCGATCATGACACATGCAATGGCTAAGAAGGGTCTTCCGAAGATGATAGGGATTCGAGCGTCCTCCTTTATATCTAGCACTACAAAATCAGTGGGTATATATAAACTACCTACCTTGGTGGGGATGTTCTCAATGATGTCAACCAGATATCAGACTGATCTGTCTGCTAGCTGAATAGACATCTTGGTCGGCTTGAGCTCTTTGAAGTTCATGCGCTTGTAGATAGAATGTGGCATGAGACTTACCCTGGCTCCCCGATAGTGCATGGAATGGAATGGTGAAGCTACTGAAGTGCATGGAATGGTGAAGATAGAATGTGGCATGAGACTTGTCAATGTTGATCTCCCCAATAGTGCATGGAATGGTGAAGCTACTGAAGTCTTTCAGTTTCGGAGGTAGCTTATTTTGGAGGATGGCTTTGCATTCCTCCGTGAGTGATACTATCCCACTTTCGTCTATACGCCTCTTGTTAGATAAGATCTCCTTCAAGAACTTAGCGTATGCTGGCATCCACTGAAGTGCTTCTACAAACGGGATATTGATCTGTCGCTTCTTGATCACTTCAACGAACTTACTAAGCTGTTGATCCAACTCGGGGGCACATATGCAGGTGGTGCCACATAGGGTTTCTCTAGTGCTTCATCAGCTTCTGCTTCTTTCTCCATTCCCTTGCCCTTGTCTGTAAATTTCTCTGCAGCATGTGTTGTTTATCGGGTTTGGTGTTTTCGATCTGCTTTCCGCTTCTAAGAGTGATCCCATTTTAGTGCTAGCACGGATTGATCTTAGGTTTCCCAGGAAGATGTCTTGGTTGTCTGGAGGACGAGGCGGCTTGTTGGTCAATGGTGTTCTCTAGCATACTTTGGTGTGTGGAAATGGACTCTACTTGCATCTTGAGATCTTGCAAGGTTATCCGAACGTCTCCATTAATCTTGAGCTGATTGCTTTGGAACTGCATTTGCTCCTTCATGAACTCCATGAGCAATGTCTCTATGTTAGACAAAGGATTCTTGTCGGGTACTTGTTGTGGAGCTTTCTGCTGCTGTTGGAAACCCGGTGGCTGCCTCATAGGCTGCGTATTCCTGTAGGAAAAATTTGGATGATTTCCCAAACTAGGGTTGTACGTGTTTGCATACGGGTTGTTCGCGGGTTGTTGGAGGTAATTCACTTGCTCCTGTTCATCTGGCTGAAACGTGCACTGGTACGCCATGTGTTATGTACCCCCACAGTTAGAGCAAAATAAAACATTATCATTAGAAACTAGTCTGTTGTTAACCTCGTAGAGGGCCCCGGTTCTCTTTGGTAGCGACCGTGGGACTGACCACATAGCGTGGTTCATGGCGAGGCTGTCTATGAGCTCGAATGCTTTAGTGACATTGTTTTCCATAAATGATCCTCCAGTAGACATGTCCAATGTCATCCTATGTTCATTGTTGACTGCATTGTAGAACGTTTGCAGGACGAACCATTGCTCAAGCCCATGGTGAGGGCATAAGCATAGCAACTCGTTGAACCTGTCCAATGCCTTGAACAATGATTCTCCTTCTCTGCATCAGAAGGCAGTGTCTCCTCTCTTAACTGTATCATTTTGCTTGGAGGGAAGAATCTCGCAAGAAATATGGTGCAAAGTTGGTCCCAAGTGGTGATGGAACCGGGAGGCAGGGACTGCAGCCACGACTTCGCACGACCCCCAAGTGAGAAAGGATACATGCGAAGAAGTATTGCATCACAACACACTGTTTACCTTGAATGTGTCACATAGATCAAGAAACTTGATGCGTATTCAAGTTAAATAAAACCTAAACCCATTCCACAAGTGCACGAGACGTGTGTAGTGTAGAATCTAGGTGTCGATCCCACAAGGACTAGCAACACGATGCGACTAAAACAATCAAATCAATGCATGCAAGTCAAATAGAGAATGACGAAATTAAGCTAAACTAATGACGAATAATAAAACGATGCTTTAACCAATTAAACAAACGTTCTAGGATATGGTTTCGCAACTAAGCACCTAGAACCATGTATATCAATCGACTACTCATGCTTTTCCCATTCGATTGGAAGGCAAACAATCCTAATCTTTAGCTATCCTTTTTCGAGGCCTAGAGACGTACATAAACTATCAAATCTCCTACTTTCGTGGCAGATAAGCTAGTCTACACCCACTATATTTCCTGATTCGTTTGTGAGTTCTCAATCTAGGTTTTCCTACTTTCATGGCTTAACCTAAACTGTCCTAAACGTGTATGTCGGATTTCGAGTTTCTCTTTTTGATACTTCACTCAGATCCCTAATATCATGCAACTATGTGGCCTTCACAATCACATAAACGTTAAGCGCACACTCAAACATGAGTTCAAATGACAACATGAAAGAAATAGAAGGATAGAGAAAGAATAAGCTCAATGCTGTCTCTGTGTGCCTTCGTATGTCTCCAACATCCTCAAATTTCTCTCGCTCTATCTTCTCTTTCTGCATGTGTGATAGGTTTAGATTTGTTCTTCTGTGTCCCAAAATCCTCTCCCCTTTTCTTCTTTCTTTCAGAACAGTCTCCTCTCCCTTTTAAAAACATGTTTGTTCCTCCTTCTTCTGAGCGACGCACCCATTCCCTTAGCTTTCGCTTGGTAGTTTTCCTCTATGCCCGATCGGCCAGGTAATGAAGTTGTCCGGTCTGTGCAGTACATTCAGAGGACGTTCTGGTTAGTGAGCCTGATTGGGCTTTGTTGGGTGCTCGGTCTGGCATAATACTTTAGGAGAGCTCGATCATGTTGTCTAGTGTGTTCCGTCAAGCTCTTTCTTCCATTCACCTTCGGTCGTGCTGCTGGATGTGCTCGACCGGGCATTCTTCACAGTTTGGTCACACAGTTCTGAATTTTAGGTAGGTTTGTTGCATTTACTTTTGTTTGAGTCTGATGTCTTCCTTTCTGGATATCTAGTATGATTTCTAAATTCGGTGCTCTCCTCCTCCGATCTCGTCCAACCATTACCTTGCTTTGATCGAGTCTTCTCCTTCAATCTCGCCCACTCTGTTACTTTGACCGAGTCATTTCTCCGTCGTATCTTGTCTCATTTAGCCTTTTATTCTCACTGTGATCAATATATGTGGCATTTTTGCTATATATACTCTTCATTTTTGCGTCTAAATCACAAAAGGCACTTGTAAGGAATATACTACAAAAATATACACACAATCACATACAAAACATCGAAACATCCTAAAAGAATATGATAAAAAACCTATGCGATTACAATGCAATATAAACACTCATTAGTAAATACGGTAGACACGCTTGTTAGGGATGCTAGCACTAGACACAAAGTCAATTTGGTGCTCTATTCCCGTTATTGGAGGCAAGCCGTGAGGAATTTATTCTGAAAACACGTCTTCAAAAATCTAAAAAAGATTACAAACAACACTAGGCAAAGAAGAGATCAGCTTGTTAGAAAACAACGCCTCCTAGTACATAAGTACTATCATTGGTTGATTAGAAAACAAGGCTTTCTTGATATCCCAACCAAGGATATGCTAGCAACGTTCGTACAACTGCCACTATCAAAAATCACAATGCACACCTTCCCTTTGTTTGCCTCGAGTATAGAAGATGTTTTCTCGTTGAACAATGGTTTCCTCTTTAGCTTGAAGATTCAAAGCTCTTCAAGTTACTAAGAGCTCACCTCTCGCAGGCTCTTGCTCTTCATATTCACTATCTGAATCACTCTCGATTCCTTCAACATTACCTTCTTCTTCTTTCTCAGAGGCGAAATCTCCATGAGTATTAGTATATATCATGCACTTGTTCACACAATCCTTTGCATAATGACCCTTACCCATACAATAAAAACACTTAATACCTAAATCTTACCGCTGTTACCTCAATCTTCAGGCCATGAAGGCTCATACTTTTGATCAGATTTAAAAGTAAAATACGACTTCTCACTCTCTTGGTGTAATCAGGCTGAGAAAATAAGGTGGAGTTCCATGCTTTTGTGGCCACTGGTCACCAAATCTGAGTTGCTTCTCAGAGGCGAAATCTCCATGAGTATTAGTATATATCATGCACTTGTTCACACAATCCTTTGCATAATGACCCTTACCCATACAATAAAAACACTTAATACCTAAATCTTACCACTGTTACCTCAATCTTCAGGCCATGAAGGCTCAGCCTTTTGATCAGATTTAAAAGTAAAATACGACTTCTCACTCTCTTGGTGTAATTAGGCTGAGAAAATAAGGTGGAGTTCCATGCTTTTGTGGCCACTGGTCACCAAATCTGAGTTGCTTTTCAACACTAATTGCGTGATGTAGGAGCTCATCCAAGGTCTGATACTTTTGAGCTTCAACCAGATTACCAATTTCCCTATTCAAACCCTCGAGAAACCGATTGTTCTCAATTTCTTTACACTATTCCAAACCAGTTCTAGCCTTAAGTATCTCCAATTCTTTGTATTATCCCTTCACATTACGAGTCCCTTGCACCAAGATCTAAGTCGCTTACACACCTCGTCTTCATAATGAGCGGGAACAAACTGTCACTTTATAGCATCTATCATCTCCTCCCAAGTTGTTATAGGAGGCAATGTTGCTCGTCTCCTTGATGTTATCACTTGATCCCACCATACTATTGTGTAGTCATGGAACTTTGTTGCCACAGGTTACACCTTCTTGCGTTCCGAGTAATGATGACACTCGAAAATCATTTCAGTGTGTTTCTCTCACTCCAGGTAATCATCATCAATTCCGTAACCAATAAAAGGAGGGATTTCCAACCGAATATTGTTCAAGTCATCGTCCATTCTATTCCTTTCTAGTCGGCCATGCATAGGTTCCATTGGTCCCAAGAAAGGATATACATCAAAGTTCTCTCCCATCCAAACCTCGTACGCATCCTCCCTTTCTTGGTTTCGTTGTTCACAAGGCCATCCTACCTTCCATGGTGCTATGGCCTCTACTTCACCTTGCCTTGGTGCTTGGTTGCCTCTAGGCTACTCCTCAGGAAGTGGTGGTGGTGGTTAGGGAGCTTGCCGTTCCATATTCAATTGATCAATCTTTAGATTAAACTCCTCAAACAACTCCATCATCTTATTTTGTTGTTGCCGGAGATATTGCTCGACCTGCTGGTTCGAGGCTATCACAACATAATGATTACGATCTAAAATTTCAAAATCTATTACTTCTCAGTAAGTTCGGTGTCATTTTGTTGTTGATTCTTTTCTATAAGCTTACTCCCTGTAAAAACGAACAAACGATGATTGAGAATGAAAGTAGACCAAAGAAAGGAGTGTGTAAGAACTTCATAGCCTCTCAAGAATGGTACTTTACTCGAATTTGCACTCTATCTCCCATGTTTCCTTGTTAAGTCGATTTCGCCCTAGCAAATTCTAGAATTCAAAATACAATCATAATACAACTAACTAACAACCACAAAGTTGAGATCCCACAAAAAACTGTTTCAAATTAGAATTGTAATGCCTACTTGTGCTCATTTGTATCCTAACCACAAAATAACAAGTTCTTTTCCTATTTTTGTTTAAGAAAAGGAACAAAACAAGCAATGTGATTGTACTTTCATGTCTACCAAAGAAATAACCAAAACCAACGCCGAATTCAATAAGGAAAAGCTGAAATAACTATTTCCTAATCTTTCTACTTGAACCTTTGGACCAGCTTCGAATTTCGTTTTTTTCACAACAAATTTCCTTTTTTCTTTGTTTTTCATGTTCTTTTAAGCCAAATTTCATTTTTCTTTGTTTTTCCTTTTCTTTTATAGAAAATTTTCTTTTCCTTTGTTTTTCCTCTTCTTTTACGACAAATTTATTTTTTCCTTTTCTTTTCTTTATTTTTTTTGTTTCTATTTTTTTCTGCTGGTCCTACAATGGAAGAAGCCTAGACAAAGAATCAAATGAAAATTTCTAAAGAAAAGTGACAAAAAATATTAAAAGATACGATTCACGCCTCGAATGTAAAGCATAAGCAAAACAAAGATCAACAAATCCTAAATCTATCTCCTATGACCCAAAACAAACTAAAAACACAAGAATAATTGCTAAAAAAAAAGAAACAAGGCTCTGATACCAACTGGTATGACCCCAAATCATGTTTCAATATTTTAAAATGAGATAAAACATGGATTTGTGTTTCAAAACCCCTCAACAACCAACAATCAATACTTAAGGCTAGTCTCAATAATGAGGAAACCCTAAACCCCTGAAGAACTCGGTTGAGAAACCTTGAAAACGCGTGAAAACGCCATAATCACAGGTGGTTATGTTATTGATAAGTCAGGTTGTATCCCAAGACTTCAAATCAAGAGTCGAAAGCTAGAATTCATGAACTTGCAAAAGAAACTCTCTTAAATCTCAAAATTCGTAGTTTGTCTTACAAATGAATAGAGAAATACAGAAATAAACACTAGGATGGACTAACTATGCGATTTGACTTAGTCCTAAACCAAATAAATTGAAAATAATCTCAAACCAAGCAAAAAAACTCTAACCGAGCTAAAAAAAGAAAATAAGTCTGATTAGACAAAACTTTGTGTTATGTGCTTCAAGCCTCATTCTTGGCTCCAATAAGAGTGATTAAAGTCAATTCTCCTTGTGTATCTCCTCCATCTGGTGCTATCGTGCCAAACTTAGCTTGAACAAGCTTTGAGAATGAATTCTCTAATCTTTTGCTCGTGCACGCGTCATCGACCCAATAACTTCAAGATCAGGTTCTTTAGCTCATCCTTTGCTCTCCTAATCCATCTCGATGTCCTTATCACCATGTTACTTGCAAAATTTATCAAATTGTTAATTATAAAATTCTTGTCTATGATCACTCCTTATTCTATTGAAACTTGCTTCCCTTTTTGGCATGGATTGCATGTAAAACATTCTTCCATAAAAATTTTTGGTACTCCACGAATAAAGACATGATTAGAGAGCTTGGTAAGAGTTTTTGTGCTGATGTGTCACAGTCTTCGTTGTCATAGATCTAGTTCACTCTTTGTGGATTTTAAAAATCGTTCTTCATTGCTCCATACATAACAATTGCTTCCACCTCTTATCCCTATCAAAATACAATTTTCATAACTATCAAACACATGATATTTTTCTTTTGGAAATCTAACTTGAAATTCATTGTCACAAAGTTGGCTAATGCTGATGAGATTTCCTTTCAAACCTTCCATATAATACACATCAGTCAGTTGTAGTTGATCATCTCCTCTAGCTGATCATTTTTCCATAATCTGTTATTTTTCTCCCCACCGAAAGTCATATGTTCATTCTTCTTTTAAGAAAAATCTGAAAGTAACTCATTTGTTCACGTCATATGTTTGGAACAAAACTATCGAAATACAAAATGATATTATGGTTGTTGTGTAAATCATATTTTCTAACCCGTACTTGTTTGATTTTCTTTTGGTTTCCAGTATAAATTAGTTTTTCTTACCCGAATTTGCTTATTATTCTTGGATTTCCAGCAAGAGTACTTACATGTATATTGTCTCCCCTCATAATATAGAAATTATCTCCAAAGATGTCTTGGTTCTCACCATGAGTAATAATTTTTGTACAGGTTTATGTGGTTCCCTCTATACTTTGGGTTTTTGTCGAACTACAATTTTATTTGTTTGAACAGTAGTTCGAGTAGATTTTGTAAAACAAAGATGAATCAGTGGAAGCAAGATAGAAAGATTAAGAGTGTGTGAAAGATCGAGAGAATTAGAGAGAATAAGAATAATTATTCTCTTCTTGTAAACTTTGGATATAAAGATACCTAGTTATACAACAAATCCTAATAACTACAAAGGAGAAAAACAAGAAAAGAACAAGTACAAATGTAAAGCACAAATTCAGATGTAGCATGCATGGGCTAGAGCGGTCAACAAGATATAGGAGACCGTGAAGCTCATAAATTGCTTTGAGCAAGGAAGCAGGTCGCAGGACGCGGGCCAGATCATGCAGGATGCGGCCGAGCAGGTCACAGGATGCAGGTCGCAAAAAGCAGGACACGGGTCACGAAGAGCGAGATGCAACCTTTCTTCTTAACATTCCCCCTCAATCTTATGCATTTAAAAAACAACATAAGTGAAGCCTCATTAAAACCTTTTTGGGGAAAACCCAATTGCGACAAAAAAAAACCTGACAAAGGAAAAAAAGTACAACAACTTATGAGTTCGAGGGACGATCTACTAAGCTTGGATGCGATGCCTTAAGGCTGAAGATATCAATGAGGTCGATCCGATAATTGAGATATTTGCAAAATTTTTCACTTGTGGCTTTGGTGAATATATCGGCCAACTGATCTGAGCTTCTTGTGTATGTGAATTCAATGACGCCATCTTCGAGCTTCACTCGAACAAAATGACAGTTAACTTCAATATGTTTTGTTCTTTCATGGAACACTGAGTTGGAGGCAATGTGAATTGACGCCCGATTGTCGCAATGAAGCACCGTGGCCTACGAGGGTTCGAGGCCAAGATCTTTGAGGAGCGCCCATATCCAAATGAACTCACATATTGTATTTTCCATAACTCAGTACTCGGCCTTAACACTGGAACGAGAGACCACTGGTTGCTATTTGCTTCTCCAAGTAACGAGGTTCTCCTAACAAAGGTACATACCGGTTGTTGATTTCTGGTGTTTGCGGTCACCGGCCCAATCTGCATCACAGTACCCAATTAGACTAGTGTCATTGTTTTTACTCATTAGTATACCTTTTCCTAGAGCGTTCTTGATGTATCGGAGGATTCGGTCCACCATTTTTCAGTGTTGTTCTTTCGCAGCATGCATATGCTGGCTGACCCGATTCACAGCATAACACAAGTCATGTCTTGTTATCGTGAGGTATATCAGCTTACCGACAAGACGCCTGTATTGTTCTATATCAGGAAATGGTTCCCCTCACGCAAGTCTTTGTATTTTTATTCTATAGGGGTCTTGGTCGGCTTAGATCTGAGTTTACCTGTTTCATTCGAAAGATCTAAAGTGCATTTTCATTGAGAAAGAAATAAATTATCATTAGATCTAGTTACTTCAATTGCAAGAAAGTACTTAAGTTCACCTAGATCCTTTATATCAAAAGTGTCTTTTAGAAAACGTTTAACACTTTATATTCCTTTATCATCATCAATTGTTATATTGATATCATCAAAATAACTAAGAGAATGATGATACATGAATTGTTTCGAATGATGAACATGGAATGATCAGCCTCACTCCTCTTAAAACCATACTTTCGAACAACATCATTGAGCCTAGTGCACCAAGCTCGTGGGACTATTTAAGTCCATAGAGAGCTCCCTTTCATTTGCATACGATTCCTTTTTTGGTTTGGAGGCCAAAAGGAGGTTTGATATAGATCTCTTCCTTTATATTCCTCTAAAGGATAGAGTTTTTAATATCCATCTTCCACAAACTCCAATTAAGGTTAATAGCAATAGAAAAGATAATGCGAACAAAATGAAGTTTAGAAACATGGGAAAAAGTCTTAGTATAATCTTCCCCATACTTCTGATTATACCCTTGCGCTACAACACGAGCCTTGTAATGTTCTACCTCACCATTACTCTTATATTTGATTTTGTAAACCCATTTGCTTCCAATGGACTTATTTTCTTTAGGAAGAGGCCCAAAGTCCCATGTTTTATTCTTTTCTAAGGATGCTAGCTCCTCAGCCATGGCTTCCTCCCATTCTGGCTTCCCTTCGGCTTTTCTATAGGTTTATGGCTCGATATCCCTGTCAATTTTACTAAGAAAAGCTTTATGATCAGTAAAGATAAATGCCAAAGAACAAAAGTTTTGAATAGAATGTTCGGTTGCCACACCATTGAAATAGGGTGTATGGTTGCCACACCATTGAATAGGATTGTGAATCCATTCCGAGATTGGTCGCCTTATTCTAGTGCTTCTCGGAGGCACTATCTCATTTAGAATCCTTCCTTCAACTTCATCGACGTCATGATCCTCATTTTGGTTATGACCATGGCTTTGATCTTCATACTCATGATTTGAGGCCCTAGTTCCTCCTCATGATTTTGCTCAGAAGATATGATCTCATCATGGCTTTCTTGTTTTTCGTTTTCTGAGATTTCTTGATCTTTTTGGTCTTCATGACGTTCAGGTACACTTGTTGGAAGACTTGTTTCATTGCTAGTTTTCGAAATTGAATTTACTAACTTTTTAAGAGACAAACCTATATCATTTGGTTCTGGGATTCCTTTAGTCTCATAACAGCTCGAGACACTATTACATGTTGAGATTTTGGATCGAAACACTTGTATCCTTTTTTATTTACTAAGTATCCGATGAACATGGCTTCAGTGCTCCTTGGTTCCAACTTGTTTCGCTGTGAGTTAGGAATAAGAACGAAACACACATAACCGAACGTTCTAAAATACTCAAGATCGGGTTTTATAGAGTTTAGTACCTCATAAGGTGATTTGCCCTTTATAACCTTTGTTGGAATTCAATTAATGATGTGACATGCAGTCATGACCGCATTGGACCAAAAAATTTTGGGAACATTTTGACTGAACATGATACGTCTCGAGACTTCCATTAGGTGCATGTTTTTTCTCTCGACCATTCCGTTTTGTTGCGGGGTATAGGGACACGAGGTTTGGTGTGTAATGCCTTGTTCTTCAAGGTACCTGCGACACTGAAGACTAGTATACTCTCCACCATTTTCTGTCCTTAGAAATTTTATTTTAGCATCATATTGAGTTAAAACATGCTTATGAAACTTCACAAATACATCATAAACACTACTTTTAGACGAGAGAGTATAAAGCCATGTAAACTTCGATTTTTCATCGATGAATGTTACAAAATATTTCTTTTGATCACAAGAAACACATGGAGTTTTCTCAACATCTAAATGGATCAGCTCAAAACATTTTTAATAAACCAAAACAGATTTTGGAAAAACTTGTTTTACGTACTTTCTAAGATGCAAGCTTCACACGTTTCATGTTTATCTTTAATATCAGGAAAAATGATCCTTAGAACTTTACTATGAGGGTGTCCAAGTTTCGCATGCCACATAGAAACTTTTTAAAATTTGAGTTTGATAGAAACACGAACCCTGGATCACAATACATAGACTCGAGAACATAAAGACCATTGAGGAGCTTTCCTTTGTCGATTACTTGTTTGCTTTCAATATCATGTATCCAGAATTAGTTAGAATAAAAAACATAGCAATTAAGGTCTTTTGCAAGATTTTGTACATAGATAAGATTATTAGAAATTTTTGGAATGAAGAGAGCCCTTGTATCATGACCGAGAAGCTTAAGCTTCTCTATTCCTTTAATTGGAACACTCTCCCCATTCGTAATAGAAACAGAGCCACTATGAGGTTTTATTTCTTTAAGCAATTCATGATTTTTAATCATATGATTTGTAGCTCCAGAATCTATTATAATATAGTTTCGAAAAGCAGAGAAAGCAGAGATAACATTACCTCCTTCTTCATCAGCTTTGTTTGTTTTATTCCCTGCTAGAATCATTTGGAAAAACCCCTCGAGGTCTGCCTTGGAGACAAACTTGGACTCAGATCCTTTGTAAGACCTTTCTTTTTGCAATACTCACAAAAGAATTGCTTTTTGAAAGGCTTGATTGTAGTGGCTTGCCCAGAGGTGCTTTTTGAGACATTAGCTTCCTCGGTCATTCTTTTAAAGAGATGGTTTCCCCTTCCTCCCTTTTAATCATCACAAAAATTTCATTAAAAAAGGGAAACTCATTTTGGCGAAGTATGTGATGAATAAGGTCGTTGTATTTGTCATCGAGAGAAAATAAAAGGCTAAAGACAACTCTATATGAGATATGGAAGGGATGGAAACCTAACCTGAAACATATCAAGGTTTGGGGTTGTGCGGCTTTTGTTTTTGTTAAGAAGCCAGACAAGCTAGATGCTAGGTCTGATAAGTGTAGATTCGTTGGTTATCCAAAGGAAACTATGAGATATTATTTCTACTTCTACCAGAGCACAAAGTCTTTGTGGCCAGAACTGCAACCTTTCTTAAAACGAAGTTCCTTCAGGAAGGAATTCATGGTGGAGAAATAATTACTGATGAAATTCAACAACCTAATGAATCAACGCAAGCTCAGGGACATGAGATGTCAAATGAGCGTGAGCGGTCTGGTGATATGTTGTTAGGCTCCAGGGCTTCATCTTCAAATGTTGAAGTGATAGTGCTAGTTCAAGAACTATTTCAAGAACCAGAACCAGAACAATGATACAAACCAATTGGTTGTAAATGGGTTTACCAGAGGAAGATTGGAGCAAATGGGCAGGTAGAGACCTATAAAGCTCGTCTAGTTGCCAAGGGTATAGTCAACGAGAAGGGATTGATTATGAAGAAACATTCTCCCCTGTGGCAATGCTCAAATCTGTTCGGATTTTGTGTGCGATAGCGACATTCTATGACTATGAGATTTGGCAAATGGACATGAAAACAACTTTCCTTAATAGAGAGCTCCAGGAAGAGGTTTACATGGCTCAACCTGAGGGTTTCACGTTGCCGACTCAAAGTCATATGGTATGCAAGCTTCGAAGGTCCATTTATGGACTCAAGCAAGCTTCTCGTAGTTGGAACATTCGCTTTAACAAGGCAATTGAAGAGTTCAACATCGTTAGATACGATGAAGAACCTTGCGTGTACAAGAAGTTTAGTAGGAGAGTAGTTGTTTTCCTTGTAATTTATTTGGATGACATTTTGCTCATAGGGAATGATATTTTTGCTTTGCAAGAGACAAAGTCGTGATTGTCTGATCAGTTCTCTATGAAGGATCTAGGAGAAGCGGCCTATATTCTAGGAATAAATATCTATAGGATAGATCGAAGAGGTTGCTTGGATTGTCACAATTCTAGTACATTGACAATATCATGAGACGAATACAATATAGAAAATTCCAAGAAGGACTATATACCGATAGGCACTGGAACTCTCATTCTAGGGAGGATTATCCTAAGACCCGGGAAGAAAGAGAGTGCATGAGTAGGCTTCCCTACGCTAGCGCAGTGAGAGCCATCATGTACACCATGACATGTACTAGGCCTGACGTAGCCTACACACTGAGTGTAGTGAGTAGATGTCAGGCAGATCTTGGTGAGGAACACTGGAAGGTTGTTAAGGACCTCCTTAAGTACTTGAGAAAAACTAAAGACCAGTTCCTCATTTATGGTAGTTCTAACTTGGAGTTAGAAGGATTCACTAATGCGAGTTTTTCGACAGACAAGGTTGATAGCCGATCCATTTCAGGCTATGTGTTTTGTCTGAATGGAGAAACAATAAGTTGGAAAAGTTCCAAGCAGGCTACTATATCTGATTTGGTGACTGAAGCAGAATACATAGCGGCTTGTGAAGCTGCTAAAGAAGCGGTTTGGATAAGAAAGTTCATAAATGAACTTGGTGTGGTGCCTTCAATAAAGGAAACGGTTCCTTTATTGTGTGATAACACCGGGGCTATTGCCTAGGCGAAGGAACCAAGGTCTCATAAAAAATCGAAACATGTTCTGCGGAAGTATCACTAGTTGTTTTCCTTGTAATTTATTTGGATGACATTTTGCTCATAGGGAATGATATTTTTGCTTTGCAAGAGACAAAGTCGTGATTGTCTGATCAGTTCTCTATGAAGGATCTAGGAGAAGCGGCCTATATTCTAGGAATAAATATCTATAGGATAGATCGAAGAGGTTGCTTGGATTGTCACAATTCTAGTACATTGACAATATCATGAGACGAATACAATATAGAAAATTCCAAGAAGGACTATATACCGATAGGCACTGGAACTCTCATTCCAGTTGTTTTCCTTGTAATTTATTTGGATGACATTTTGCTCATAGGGAATGATATTTTTGCTTTGCAAGAGACAAAATCGTGATTGTCTGATCAGTTCTCTATGAAGGATCTAGGAGAAGCGGCCTATATTCTAGGAATAAATATATATAGGATAGATCGAAGAGGTTGCTTGGATTGTCACAATTCTAGTACATTGACAATATCATGAGACGAATACAATATAGAAAATTCCAAGAAGGACTATATACCGATAGGCACTGGAACTCTCATTCTAGGGAGGATTATCCTAAGACCCGGGAAGAAAGAGAGTGCATGAGTAGGCTTCCCTACGCTAGCGCAGTGAGAGCCATCATGTACACCATGACATGTACTAGGCCTGACGTAGCCTACACACTGAGTGTAGTGAGTAGATGTCAGGCAGATCTTGGTGAGGAACACTGGAAGGTTGTTAAGGACCTCCTTAAGTACTTGAGAAAAACTAAAGACCAGTTCCTCATTTATGGTAGTTCTAACTTGGAGTTAGAAGGATTCACTAATGCGAGTTTTTCGACAGACAAGGTTGATAGCCGATCCATTTCAGGCTATGTGTTTTGTCTGAATGGAGAAACAATAAGTTGGAAAAGTTCCAAGCAGGCTACTATATCTGATTTGGTGACTGAAGCAGAATACATAGCGGCTTGTGAAGCTGCTAAAGAAGCGGTTTGGATGAGAAAGTTCATAAATGAACTTGGTGTGGTGCCTTCAATAAAGGAAACGGTTCCTTTATTGTGTGATAACACCGGGGCTATTGCCTAGGCGAAGGAACCAAGGTCTCATAAAAAATCGAAACATGTTCTGCGGAAGTATCACTTGTTACGAGAGATCATTATGCGTGGGGACGTACAAATCCAAAAGGTGGATGGAAAAGAAAATGCAGTAGATTCGTTCACGAAGGCGCTTGGGTCAAAAGAGTTTGACAAACACAAGCTGAGGATCGGATTGAGAGACATGACAAGCTTGGATTAGTTTATAGCATGTTAAACATTGTTACATAGACTATTAGCGAGTTATGTATTTTGGACATCAGTTTTATCTATTTAAATATGGCATTATTTTTCTCATTTGATGAATTTCATAGGTGTATGACAGAGTCTAAGATTAAATCTAAAACTTGACATTATGATAGAGATCATAATAAAGAGATTCAATTTTGGTATGATTTAATCTGAAATGTTCTTGTTCGTAGGATCACTATTCAGACCATAGTGACCCGGAAAGAACAACATATATGTGATAGGTTTCTATGTTGATAGAAATTAGTGGATCTCTTTTACTAAATCACATATGTGGGTGATATACATAATGATGTGATCACTGAACAAATCTAAAGGGAGAAATGCTTAATGGTTAAATTATCAATGAACTGTCAATAAGATTTCTCCAGAAGGATAGATTGTTAGTTCTTTCCTAAGACCCGAGATCAGCATTGTAACTAGCATTCTATATATTATTATTTGATTCTGGACAACTAGTATCTTAGAATACTAGTTGGATAGATATTGGGAATAATTAGATGTTTGAGTAGTTGGTGGTTGATCAAGATGGGATCCATCAATTCTTGGTAAGAGTTTGAGCTCTATGTTGTCAGTAATCACAATGACTGTACAAATCTCTGGCTAGAGTACACTAAATGAAGAAAAAAAGGTGTTTTAGGTTCTTTCACCAGTAACTTATGATTGACATGAAATATAATTGATGATCTGTAAGGCTGACAGTTATAATCATGCCTAGGATATATCCGGAGCTGTAAAGATGGAAAGGAGTACTAACGTCAACTTCACTCTGGTTCGTTTTGAGTAAGGATGTTACTCAAATGAGTAAGGATGTTGCTTCACGCTATTCGGTCGTCGAGGAGTGTTGCTAGACGTCAACCTCGATTAGTTAATTAGTGCAGACTAATTGGCTACCGGTTTAGTGATGAACATACGAGGTCATACGCTTACGAGTGTCTTGGTATCTACTTGTGATTGTTAGATAATCAATGTGGAATACAATTATATTCATCCGGTAGCACCGAAGAATATAATTGTACTTGGTTCTCTTTGAGGGTTATACATTAGATGTACGAGCGAGTATGTGTGTGGAGATATATGTACTTCAACTATTTGAGATATTACATAAAGGCAAGTGGAGATTGAAAGTTATATGCCTGTCATGCAATATCAAATAGTTCTGGGGTCAAAATGTAATTACTGAAAAGTTCAGTAATATATAAATACAAAGAGAAACAGTTTTTTCCTCAAACGATACGTTCTTTTGCTGATCAAAACCCTAGCCACCAGAGAGAAACGAAGAACGCGAAAGGTCAGTTTCCATTCCCAACCAAATCTATGCCAATTGTTGACAGCAAATCCTAATCTCGGCGTGGATACACATAGAGGGTTTGTCAGTTCAAGTCTAACATCCTATTATTGTCAGATTGTCAAAACATGTAACATCGTAATCGTTCCTCATGTTTTTGTTCAAACCCTTCGAACCCAATCCTGAGCATAACTAGATCTCGAATATGGGTTGTTAAAATACGCTTTCGCACACTACGCAACAACCCAACAAGATCATCATGGTTAAATCTTGATGTTCAATTTGGATTTATGAAAATTTTAGTTGGTATCAAAGTAGGTCAAGAAAATCATTAGTCCATGTATCATCTAGATTAAAGGTATCGACTCACACCGTGAACTTGTTTCAATTTCAAAATCCTTTTTATTGGATTCCAAAGAAGATTATGACTACTGAAAAGTCAAGCTGAAGACAATAATTAGAAGCATAGATAAAATGTCTGGACAATGGTGGAGTCAAGTTGGAGTCCCCCAATACAACCTGACACAGAAGGAAAGGCAGTTTCCAAACCAAAATTGTTATGGACATCGAAAGAGAAATGTCTTTCAACTTACAATGCAAAGGTGTTGTCCATAATTTTCACTTGACATGAATCGGTGCATATAGATTCAATCTTGTGAGTCAGCAAAAAAGCCTTGAGACAAACTAAAGATTCAACACGACATAACAACATTGTGAGAAGAACTCATCTAGACATTCTCGACTCACAATTCAAAAACATGAGGATGGATAATGATAAGAAGAATATTGAATTTAGTGCAAATATAAATGAATTAGCTAACGAATCACAAAATCTAGAAACAGCTTGAAAGAAAAGAAGCTAGTGAAGAAACTTATCCCGTTCCCTTTTCTGCGTCCTGCTCTTCGCGGTCTGTATCTCGTGACCTGCTCGGCCGCGTCCTGCATGATCTGGCCCACGTCCCGTGACCTGCTCCCTTGGTCAAACCAATTTATGAGCTCCACGGCTCCTATGTCATGTTGACCGCTCCAGTCCATGCATGTTATATCTGAACTTGTACTTTGCATTAGTACTTGTTCTTTTGGTGTTTTTCTCCTTTATAGTTATTAGGATTTGTTGTATAAATAAGTATCTTTTTATCTAAAGTTTACAAGAAGAGAATAATTATTCGTTTTTTCTCTAATTCTTCTGATCTTTCACTCGCTCTTAATATGTCTATCTTGCTTTTGTGGATTCATCTTTGTTTTACAAAATCTACATGGTATCAGAGGCGGTGATTGAGTCTCGGAAAATTTTTTGATCGATTTGTTTCTTTTGAAATCTATTCTCTTTAAAAAGTTTTTTCGGTCAAACCTTTTTAATCTTTCTTTGTTTTTCCCTTTGTTTACTCAGATCTCTCGTCATGGACTCGACCAAAAGCATCTCAATCTTGTTCAATGGAATCAATTATTCCATTTAGACGAAGATTGCTAACGCTAATCTTGACATGCGAGGTCTTTGGGATTTCGTGACAAGATCAGATGTGAACCCGATAGATTTAAGTACCGGACCAGAAAAATGGGAACAAAATAAACTCATTGCCTTAGTTGTTTTACAAAATTCCCTCGAATCTCATATGCTTCGTACATATGGGCATATAGAGTCTCCTAAGGAGCTTTGGGACGAGCTGAAACAAGTTTTTGGCAATAAATCCAATCTTAGTCGTGTGTATGAAGTAAAGAAAGGCCTTAATAATTTAAGGCAATAGGGAAAGTATTTTAACTAGACTTTGGATGATTTTAAGGAATTATGTTCAGAACTCAATACTTTAAGGCCTCATACTGCAGATCCTGTGGAAATAGCTCAAAGAGCAAACCAAGATCACTTAGAGAATGCTTTAGTGGGAACTTTGTTTAAGATATATGCAGCTGCTTCTAAATCATAACCCCACAAGTTGATTGGAAGATCTATGAATCCCATCATGGACCGGACCGTATCCAATAAAGTCCGATTTCTCCCTTCAGACACACCATTATGCTGCGGTATTCCAGGAAAAATCCACTAAGACAAAATTTCATTTTGCCTTAGATAATCGATAAACTCACGACTTAGATATTCACCATTCCGGTCTGATCTCAACACCTTGATACTCTTTCCGGTCTGTTTCTCCACTTCACTACAGAATCTCTTGAACATTTCAAAAGATTCGGATTTGTGTTTCATCAAGAACACAGATCCATATCTTTACATATCATTAGTGAATGTAATGAAATATGAATATCCACCCTTGGCTTGAATCCTCATAGATCCACATACATATGTACCAGTCCCAGAAATTCTGTAGCTCTTTCTCCGATTCTACTAAACGCAGATTTAGTCATCTTACCAGTGAGACAGGACTCATAAGTTGCATAAGATTCAAAATCAAAATGTTGCAGAGAACCATCCTTATGCGACCTGTTAATTCTCTTCTCACCGATGTGACCAAGTCTACAATACTAAGGATAAGTCTGATTTTGACGATCATCTAGCTTTCTCTTTTGGCCTGAAACATGCATGTTGAATAATTCAACATTAATATTAAGTAAGACGTAAATACCTTGTTGTAGATAACCATTCACAAATAAATCATCACCATGATAAATAGGGCAAATGTTATTACTGAAAACTGTTCGAAATCCACGTCTATCAAGCATAGAAATAGAAATAATGTTTGAAACAAACTTTGGAACATAATAACACTCATCCAACAACAAAGTTTTGCCCGTAGGCATAATAAGAGAAATCGATCCTACAACTAGAGCAGCAACACTTGCGCCATTTCTAACCTTGAGATTGAATTCTCCCTTCTTAAATCTCCTACTGATCCTCAGCCCCTGCAACATGTTGCAGATGTTAAAACTGCTACCGGTATCCAATACCCATTTGGACGAACCAATAGTAGTCAAGGAAATCATGAAAATATTTTTTATGGAAGTCTTACCTCATTTCTTTCCCTTAAGAGACTGAAGGTATTCCTTGCAGTTCCTCTTCTAGTGCCCATTCTTCTTGCAGAAGAAGCACTCAGCATCTGACTGGTCGGCCTTACCAACATCGCCCTTTGCCTTGGTCATACTAGCCTTGGGCATGCTCTGTCTGGTCTTGGACCTTTTCTTGCCCTTCCTCTTCTATTGAGAGGACTGCCCTAACGAACGAGGAGAAGGAGTCTTGAAGTTAATGTAGGATCATCTCCTGATGCATCTTTTTGCACAAGGTGCACCCCAACTTCTCAAGTTGTTCTATCAAATTTATCATCTTTAGAACATGGGGTCTCACAAGAGAGCCCTCACTCAGAGCGGACTTGAACAAAGTCCCTGACAACTTTACCTTACTGTGTTACTTTGTTCTCCAAACATCTTATTAAGATGTTCCATGATCTGCTGAGCATCCATGTGCTCATGCTTCTTGTGGAGTTCACCACACATCGATGCTAAAATGAGGCACTTTACAGTAATGCATTGCTCCTCATACTTAGTAAAAGCACTAAATGCAACATCGTTTATGGGATCTGGTGCTAGAGGAGCTGGCTTATCGATCACATCGATCAGCTTCTCATTAGTTAGCACTAGACGCAAGCTGCACTGCCATTCATCGAGTTTTCCCGAACAAGCTAATTGGTCTCGAGAATAGGACGTGGATTGAATTGAGACATTCTCGAGAGATCTGAAAAATAAAAGAACATACACAGTAGAGAGTTAGACATCGTAAACATCATAAAGACATGGACTTTACCTAAATGATATGCACGCTAATCAATGTTACAGTAACATCAGAAATCTTATTTCTCACTAGCATTAATCTACAACTATATGCCTGAGCCCCTCGGTAGTGAAGACGTTCCCAACCATATAAAATAGATTCTTCACAAATTTTATCCCTATAAAACTCGTAGTTAATAAAGTGAGGCTCTATAGACTATATGACATAGTCACCTAGTAGTCAGGTCGTCCCTATTAATATATTTCAGTTCATCCTTCGACTCATGGTCGGATAACCATTAAGTTCATGTCTCTTGGGTAGTCCATACATCTACATGAACCAATTGTTCCCTTCCACTAGACATCTAATGTCATAGACATATGAATCAAATGCTTGAACTACATGCCTCCTGGTAGTCAGGTTGTACCATGTAAACAAGAGCCTATTCATATCTCCACTTAGAAGGAAAAGTCGAACGATAAAGAATTTATCATTTAAAAACTCAACTATTTGAATTTTTTCGAGACTCATAGACATAGATCGATCGAGTTGACACTCAAGTCGATCCACTCAGACTATATTTCGATCGACTCATCGTACGTATCAATCGACTTCGACCCTCAAAGAATCTATACCGGTTTCTTCACTACCGTCACGTCATTTGAGATGAAACTGCCGTTCCATCTAGGGTTCATCCCTGATAGCCGCGTCACGCTCGCGGCATGAGACGGACAACCTTTCATGCTCGCCTAGGGTTTCACGGCCGAGAGCCTTCGTGCTCGCCTAGGCGGACGAGCCATCGCGCTCGCCTAGGGTATCACGATAGAGATTCGTCGCGCTCGCCTAGGCGGATGAGGAGACAAAATCTGCCGGTGTCAGATTCGGGTGCCTTTTCCGATTGGGCGATGACAACATCCTCACGCGCTGCTGATGATCTCTCCTTTGGCTTCAGTGCGCCTCCTTCAGCGGCCACTGCCCGGTCGTGGGTTCCCGGAGCCACTACACGCTTCGGTATCCCTCTTTGTCTCTGACAAGGACCGAAGAAGTTAACAAGAGCGATAGTAACACGGGAGCCAACGGTAAGACGGGAAGGGGAGGGATTCGCGCAGGCGCCGAGAACATAAACGCGTGCGGGCGGAAAAACTTAGACGCGACATCATCTAGGGGTTGATCCGTTTTCGGCCAAAATCGAATCCTAATCCTAGAAACAGACGACCAGACGCTCTGATACCACTCTTAGGTTACTACGTAGGGTGCGGAAGCGTATTTTAACAACCCATATTCGAGATCTAGTCATGTTCAAGATTGGGTTCGAAGGGTTGAACAAAAACACGAGGAACGATTCTAATGTTACCTGTTTTTTACGAATCTGACAACAACATGATGTTAGACTTGAACTGACAAGTTTTCTACGTGTATCCATGCCGAGATCGGGATTTGTTGTCAACGGTTGGCGTAGATTTGGTCCGGAACGAAAACTGACCTTTCGTATTCTTCGTTTCTCTCTGGTGGCTAGGGTTTTTATCAGCAAAAGAATGTATCGTTCGAGAAAAAACTGTTACTCTTCGTATTTATATATTACTGAACTTTTTAGTAATAACATTTTGATCCCAGAACTATTTAATATTGCATAACAAGCATATAACTTTCAGATCTTTTACCACCATATAAAATAAATTGATTTATTTACATTGCAATATGTTCAGTTTGAAGTACCCAAGTACACATGAACTCACCTGAAATACATCTCACTTCTTTGAGTTATTTTTATACTATACCCAACCGTAAACCTCATAGTTCACTCCCGTCTAGTTTGCTACACCATTTGTGTATAAACTTTACAAGTGAGTCTCTACACTCACCAACCCAATACACACAATGTTTGTTTAGAGATTCTCATGTATGTTTGACTCTTTTAATTTTATGCTTTATAGTTATATTTCTCTTACTTGTGAGTAGTATCAAATATTGTTTTCACCTCCTCCTTTTACAGTCGTTACATATTTGCAAATGATTTTTTGTTGTTATCTTCTTTATTTGAAGAGATATATTTTTTTTAGATATTTTCATTGACTCGCTAAGAATATGTGTTAGTTTGTTGACTTATTTAAATCTTGAGTTGTTTAATCCGTTTTGTTTGCTGACTTTTTTAACATAAACTATTTTAGATTAGACCCAAATTAGTTTATAAAAATTCTAATAGTTTAACCTAAAAGCTAACTTCAACAAAGTCTGTATAAAGTCTTATAGAGTATGAATTAATCTAAATTTTAATTTACTATCAAGCTTTCAAAATGAGGTCTATGTTGAGTTATTCTACTAATCTACCATAAATGATCTATTCTATAATCTAGAGCGCTCTTTTTTTTTCGAAATTGTGTTATTGATGACATACTCTCATACAGAGTCTAAGTTGATATAATTTATTTCATATTAAATCTAAACCAATATTCACCACTAGAAAATAATGATTTAGGGACAGAAAACAATCGTCCGCAAATGAACATTGCCAAATAAATATCGTCTGCAATCTGTACGTAAATACAAACGAAAACCACAATCCGTAAACCGTCCGCAATTTCGGACACAGGGTCGTCCGCAAATCGATGGGAAATACGACCAATATGCAGACGGAAAAGTTATCGGGAAAACATTGCAAAGTGTGCGGAAGACCATGACCCATCCTTAAATTTTGCAGACGGGTCGCGGTCGTCCTTAAATTTTACAGACAGCTTGCAGACAATATTTTCCGTTCGCAATTTTAAAAAATAAAAAATAAAAAATTATAATTAATTAAAATTACAATTTATATTTTTAAAAGGTAATAAAATTAATTAATATTTACACATAATTAACGTATATTACAAATTTGTCGGTGGTATTTCCGAATTATCGTCATCGCAATCATCATTCTCGCACGCATCCCAATTGATCGAAGGCATTTTTGCCTTCAGCATGCTCATCAACCGTTGATGTCGTCTTTCTGATTGTTGGATACGTCTTTCGAATTCTTGTTGCGACTCGAGCGATTGAGATACGGTATTTCGCATCTTGTGGTATGTCGCTTTTTACTTACATTTGGAGAAATTTGAATGTTGTGATTCCATTCCTCTAAGACCAATAATGCGACCTTTATACAGTGTACCTTGCTGTAAAACAAATATCGAAATTTAATTACAATTATAAGTAATAAATTATATTAAATTATAATAAATTTACCTCGATATACAACGCGTTGTATTCTTCCTAACTAAAAGAAGGTTGCGTTCCGTTTCTCTCGACAAAATTTGGGATACTCATTCCGATGCCATGTTTTGAACATCTTCATGAACCTGTTTTGCTCTAGCATCTACCCATGAACCGTCAGACTCTTTAATGTGTGTACGTTCTAGCAATTCTACTTATGAAGGTTCAGATCCATTCTTTCTCGTCTAAAATAAATTTCAAATATATATTATCAATATTAATCAAATGTCAAATGTATAAATTCCTAAACAAAGTTATAAATCTTACCAAATCTTTGTAAACTTCTGTGAAAGAGCGAGAACCAACGGTATGTGCACTCATCTTGTATCCTTTTCTATCAGAACAATGAGATAAACTTGCTCGCTCGCTTCTTTGACTAAAATTGGGATCATCCCAACAAGCGCACACTTGCTTCTAGACATTGCTTGCCATCCAAATGGGTTTCCTATTCTTCTCTCGATCTTTTTTTAGATTGTTTACGAGAGTTTGGAAATGAACTCCTGTAACTCGTTCAAATTCAGACTTTACTAGTTCGGTAATCTCGGAGTTTCAATAAATTTTTTTGCTAAAATTATCAAATAATTATTTTATTTAAACTATTATTTGAAATTTTGATTAAAACAAATATTATTAAAAACATACCACAAAATATTTTCACCAACATTCCTTAATGTCAGAGTCGGTCCGCGTCCAATTATAACATGGACAATATCGCAATTAGCTTTCATCGTCTTTGTTATATGACGAGAAAGTTGATCGCAAACAAACCTAAAAATCAAAATTAAGATATATTAACACTTAATTAACTAACTATTTACAAATTTACGTTTGAATTTAATGATACGTACCAATGTGCCTCGTTTACACGACTCGGATCTAAACAAGTTTACGCCTTTCCTCATCCATTGATAAGATTTCTTCCAGCGTTGGTTCGTGATGCATCTAAGGCTCGTGATGTATCATTGGTTCGACCGGTGGTGGTATGTATTGAAAATAAGGATACAAAATATATTGTGGTGATCCAGTGTTCACAAATAAATTCGGAATCGTAAAATTCGAAAATAGCGAATCAGATTTTCGCGTTTGTTATGGAGAAGATGGACCATTAGCCCTTTCCTCCGAATTAGAACGGTTTCTCGTGTTACTGCGTCTTCCAACGCGACGAGACAAACTAAATTTTTAAATTAAAATATTATAATCGTTGTTAATTTAAAATTTTAATTCACTACACTTAAAAAGAATTATGCTAACAAAGATTCCAATATAATTTAACAAGCTCATTAGCATATATAATTTAATATATGTGTTATTACCCTTAACTAATCAAATTTTTAACTACACTTAATCCATAAAATTTTAAATAATAAAATTTTCAATTAATGTTAATTCGTTTAAAAGTTTTTATCTCTTTTAGACATTTCAATAAATACTTAAAGTAAATATTCCAAATCTATAAGTTTAATCTAAATCTAACTAACTATATAACAAATCTTCGTAAATATATTGCATATCTAACATAATGTATAAATCAGCCTACCAAACGGACGGACAAGGACGAACGAAAGGCCGGAGGGGGATGGATGGTCAGACGGTGGACGGCCCGAGGGATTGAAAGGCATGGATCGAGGGATAGAGAGACACAGACCGAGGAATAGACGGAAGGACCACGGACGAACAGATGGACTGGTATGCACGGATGGGCGGAGACACACAAATAGTGGGGCGGACGGCGTCGGGTTGCTGGAGTCGCGGGTGACTTGAGAAAGTTAGGCAAATTTAGAAATATGGGGAAAGAGCTGCAGTGGATGAATTTAAAGCAAGAAGTCATTCATACAAAATCTCTTCACCGGTCAAAACTAGAAGGGGGATTTTCGCACAACTATATTCCTTATAAAATTTCTCTTGTTGTGTCGTAATATATCATCAGTAGAAAGAAAACGACGATGACAATCAAACCAACTCGTCTTTCATCCATATTTCAACTAAAAAACATTTGTTTCTCCATTCAATATGGATAAGCCAATCGACCATGCTTTGTCCATCCAGATAACATACCATAAGCTGTAAAATCACTTATTGTCCATATAAGAGCACCTCATAATATAAAATTATGTCACCTCGAGACGTTGTACGCTGGAACTCCCTTCGACAATTTTTTCAATTCTTCAATAAATGATTGAAGAAATATATTCAAACTTATTTTCAGATGACTATGCCTAGGAATCAGTATTGTTAAGAACAAAAACTCCATTTTATGTACATATCAGGTGGTAAATTATGCGGTGTCATAACTGGCCACAACGAATAATTCCTCTTGGACATCCTAAATGGATTAAAACCATCAGTGCAAAGGCCTAAATAAAAATTTCGACTCTCAGCTGCAAAATCAGGATATATCTTATTAAAGTGTTTCCACGCCTCACCATATGAGAGATAACACATTTCTCCTTCATGACTTGAATGTTCAGCATGACATCTCAAGTCGCTTGCGGTCTTCATAGATTGATACAATATTTTTATTCTGTCTGTAATTGGTAAATACCACATATGAAGATACGGATTCGATTTTCAATTCCTTGTCAGATAAAACCGATTTTTTCCACAAAATCGACAATTACTCAAATATGATGTCTCTTTCTTAAAAATCATGCAGTTGTCTTGACAAACATCAATATTTTGATATGGAAATAAGTTCAATGATCTCATCATCTTCTTTGTATCACAATATGACTCTAATCTCTTACTAATTGCGAAATAGAATCCATGCAATTCTCCGAAAGATTATTTTTAATCTTCAAATTCATCAAACTTGCAAATAAGGACAATCGTGAAAGATCCATTCTACAACCATCATAAAGTGGATGCCTAGCACTTTCTAACATTTCATAAAAACTTTTCGCTTTTTCATACGGATCTTCTTTAATATTTTCTTCGGTTCTATTATCGAATAAATTTTGCATCATTTCCATATAAGGGTTCATTTTCACATCTTGATAAGTCTCAAGCACTTTGTGATGTATAATACCCCTACTAAAATCTTCCACAACATTGCTAGGTCGTGGTGCAAAATTCTTTCCATGAGATAACCACATGAAATAATTAGAGTAAGCCTTTTAAATAAAGATGATCCCAAACGATTTTCTCATTAACGAATTTTTCATTTTTGCATTTGACTCATTGACAAACCACCTTATCGGTTTCTTTATAAACTTGTTGATTTATCGTCATCATCGTAAACTGTGTAACACGTTATATAAATTCCTTCGATACACCTTGAGTTTCTGGATCAATTCTTATGTACATCCATTGTCTAGAAACGAAAATATTCGATCTCGATAATATTAGTGAAATATATGAGAATTGTGTGTGAGAAACAGATTAGGGGTGGGCAATCCAGGTTTCGGGGGGGGGGGGGGGGCCACCGGTTGCTGAGCGCTAGGGGTTTCTTAAATTTTACGAATTTGGTTTTCGGTCTGGGTTCATCGGGTTTCGGTCCGGGTTTGGGTTGTTCTAGTTTTGAAATATTGAACCCAAAAACACCCGATTTGTATTTAGTGTATTTGGATATTTCGGGTAATTCGAATTCTTCAGGTTTTTTTTTTGTTATCTAGGTACGGGTAATTCGGGTTTTATAACGTGTTTTATGGGTTCTTTGTGAATTTTTGGGGTAATTCTAAATTTAACATACAAAAAATTAAAAATATATATAAAGTAAAAATCCATATACAAAAAGGAAAACTAAATGCGGATATCTAAAAAAGAGGAAAAATACAAACAACTCTTGTAGTTACGAGTAACTCGACTGAGTTACAAGACAAAGAATGGAAGTATAAAATGTGACTTCTTGATGATATCAGAATCTCTTTAGAGAGAACTGTCTCTATGTACTGGTTTGTTGGATTTTGTCAGAATGGAAATCTTCACTATCGTAGCTTCCCGATGGAGTGAAGATATAATGAAATAGAGACGACATTTCGGAAAAAACATCTTTATCAGTAAGCTATGAACAGCTGCTGAACTCTCGGGGGAGACGCTTAAGTCACATGAAAAGCGAAGAGAAGTGCAAGAAGCTTACAATGAGCCGAGGAAGAAGGCTAGAGAAAGATGAAAGTTAAAGAGGAAAACACACACGACTGCTATGAGAAACAGACACAACATATGGGAGGAGGAGGCGACGGACGAGAGGAGGAGGGACGACAGACGGGAGAAAGTTTTTTGGAGGCGCCGATGTGTGTGTGAGTAAGAGAGAGGATGCGCGTTAGGTTTAGGGTTTTCTTTTTTAAATTTTTTTTCGGGTTGTTTGGGTTCTTCGGGTTATCCGAACCCGAACCGACCCGAACCTAAATGGATTTTTGATATTGAACCCATATGGGTTTTCTGTATAACCCATATATCTCATGGTATGGGTTATTCGGTCCGGGTAACCCGAAATGCCCACCCCTAAAACAGATGAAAGTATGAGGGGCTTAAATAGATAATTTCTGGACCGATTAAGGACGGATTACGAACTAAGACAAATATTTCCCGACGAGGCGTCTCGAAAACGTCTCTAAATTCAAACAGTACCCACGTATCACTTATTATGTCCCCAAATTTGCGGACGAAAACAAAGTCTATCCACAAATTTGCAGACGGTCAGCTCTGTCGTCCGCAAATTTGCGGACGACCTCTATTTCCGTCCTTAATGCGCAACAATCCTTGATTTCGTCTTCAATTCGTCCGTAAATACGAACGACTTGTGGGTTGTTATTCCGTTCAGAAATTTGCAAACGAATTACGAACAGATTATCTTGTCATGGATATTCCGTCCGCAATCTATCTGCAAAATTCCGGACAAATTTGTCCGTCTTCAAATTTCGTTTAGAATTTTTACATTTTTAGTAATGATTTAACTATTCATTGATCTCATTTCAAAAATTAGCTTATAAAAAAATATATTCGTTACCTTCTAAATTATTCATTAATTTTGTTCTTAACCAATTTGAGATCATAAAAAACATAATAATATGATATACTACAAATGAATAAAATTAATGATTGAAAATTATATGCTACCAGTTTTGCTAAAATCCAAATGTAGAGATTTAAGTTTACAATATATTTACTTATGGTAAATGCAAATTGGTGGTAGCTTGAAATTGTTATCGGTTAAGAAAATAGTACTTTTATATGTTTAAAATAAATTCTATATATATAGAGATGAATGTCAAGAAAGAAAGAAGCCATGTGATATATATGTATGATAAAACCGACAACTTATGGGCTATATATATTTTGTATATAGTGGTGTTGGTTTCTCGAGAATGTTATTTACTTTATTCGCAAGACAAAGTAGGTACAAACAACTTCCCTCTTGTTACTGTTGATTCCATTTGCTTCTGCATCCTAAAATATAAAAAATCAAATGGACTATATATTCAAATAGTATCTCTTTCAAAATACGCATTTTCATATGCATATACAATTATATATAACTTTTGTTTAATTAGAATAATCAATAAACTATGACTAATATATTTATGCTTAATGATCCCTAAATCATGGCTTTCATTGTTCTTCCCCATACGTTGACCTTATGTATTGACTTTTAATCACCCATTTTTAAGGCTCTAAATTCGCCATTATATTATGTAGTGAATAGTGATATATATATATATATAATATGAATACAGAGTTTGGAACAAAAGGTAATGTGCTAAATAAGTGTTGAAGACATGTCCATATGCGTTTGGTCTCGAGGTCAATGTTGTTACACCAAATAAATAAATGTGAAAAAACATAAAGAATTTAATATACAAAATAAATTAATTCATAACAATGCACTGCATATGAAGGCATACACATATAGATATTTATAATACAAAAAAACTGTCCTAACTCTGTATGTTTTTTCTGTTTTATTACCTACGTTTTGTTAGATAATTAAAATCTAAAAAGTTAAATTATACCTACAGTATTATTTATATGGAAATCGTTAATATTGATGCTAAAAAATATAGTTTATATCATTTGAAATAAAGTCACAGTACAAAAAACAATACGTCATAATCTTCGATATAATATATATTTTCGGTCAATTGACATTAGATATAAAAGTTCTAAAATTTAGATTTTAGACTGAATAGTTGAAAATTTTGAAATATTAAATACAAATATTAGATATTTTCTAAGTTTTATCGTAATTTTTATAATAAGAATTGTATCGTTATACAGCACATGTGGCATAGTTTTATCAATTCAATATAATAGAAGGTGGACGGTCGTCCAAAAATAATAAAAGTGCCAAACAATGTTCAAAATCCATTCGTATCAACGCTTGACCCCTCAACCCCCAAATCAATATAAATGCCAAAGACCAACTACACGTGACGTAATTTCATTTTCTATGTTAATCATTATTTTTTAACCGATAATTTTTTTCTTCATATTTTAATAATAAATTTTGTACACCTTAGGATCCTTTACATACATAATTTTGTTTTAGTTATTAGAGATTCCGATTATTTCATTTCATAATATTAGCATTGTACATGATCATGTTTTAAAATATTGTTGTCAATATTGTCTATCCATATTGGTATCTACCAATGTAATTTTTTTTGTCCACATATAACATCTAATCAATTGAGCTAACTCGTTTTAGATTGGACATTGTGATTTTGACTTTATAATAATATATATTTATTTCATTTTCTATATATATTAACATTTTCTTCAAATCTCGTTTAGATTGTAAATCAAACGTGTACGTGAGGTTGACTTTTTTTTAGGAAAAGAGAAATATGATTACAAGGGAGGGGGAGACACACAATGATGAGTTTGATAACCAAGCTTGCTTATATGCATGATGAAATGGACCGATGTTGTATTATAACATAATCATGATGATTTGACAAACATCATATTATATACAAAGAGATTGGGATTTTTAAAAGAGATCAATCTCATACCTTACCAAATAATTTTATTCTCATGTAATGAAACCAATCAACATAACCACCACACACAAAATAAGGGGACCATATTCGTGTAATTTAACTCCTCAGATTTAATTTTATTCCAATTTTGATAATGCTTTTGATATTTAGGTGAACATAATTTTTATCACGATTGTGTATGCTTTTATTTTAAATTTAGATTAATCATTTTGTTTAACGCCTACAAAATATACAAATTGGTAGTAAGATTATTTTTTCAGGCCAAATTATTACTATTTGTTATATTGATATTTATTCGATTAATAGAACTTTGAAATTTAAAACCGTATTAATATTGACGACAAAAGTTAAATATATTTTGGTGAAGACAAAAATAAAACTCAATATGGATTAACTAAAAAGGTTTGAATAATTTAATTTATATAATGACTGAGTTCCATAACAAAAAAAATAAAAATAAAATAATAAACATTATATTTTTTTCTAATAAAAAGTGTATTTTTACCATTTTAATATTGGAAGTTGGGGGAGCAAAGGAAAGCTTGCACTGTAGAATACCCAATTGACTGAGAATCAGGCAAACGAACCACCAATCTCAGGACCCACACTCTCCCTTGCTCTTCTCCTTGTTAGATTTCCTCAATCTCTGTTTCATACTGTTAATAACTCGTTTCTTAATGGAAAAAAGGCTATTTTTTATTAAAAAATTAAACTGAAGCCACTGATCAAAGAGAATGTTACCACCACAATTCCCTTAAAACTGCAGTAACTGTGCTGTAAAAAAGCCGCATCCAATTAATATTGTTGATAATATCTAAGAAAAAAAATGATTTATATGTATTTTAGGGAAGTTTACCTAATATGGTGACTGTAAATTGTAAATTAGAAGTGTTGTTTCTGCAGAAGAGTTAATGGAGATTAATGGAGAAAGGGGTGTGACCAGTACAACTACAGCTGCAGGGTTCAGGGGTTCCTTGGAGTAGCATTTAAGACTAAGGAGAGACCCCAAACAAAAAAAACAGAACTTTTTTTTATTATTTTTCCAGAGGAATAAAGGGTTTTTGGGATTTATAGAGGTGATAATTTGATTTACAGTGGAAGATCTGAAAAAGAAAGAGAACAGAGGGAAGAAATGGGTTACCTTTTTCGTCAGATTGTTCTCATGATAATGGTGGTGGTGATATCCTTACAGTGTTGCAGAGTGAGCCGCTTTGGCATTGTCATTGTTGCTGATGCTGAAGACCTTGAAGAATGGAGACTGTTAATGGTGGCTAACGGCAGGAGAGACCGGACCCTAATCGGGAATGTCGCCGGAGAAGACGAAGACGAGAAGAAAGAGCTTCGGATCCTGGAAAAGTTCCGAGCTTTACTCGATTTGATCAAATCTTCTACTTCTCCACCAAGTCTAGAGAGCTCTGATTCTTTATCACCGTGGCCTGCTCCGGCGCCGGCTCCCTCACCTGGCGGTGGTAACTACGAGTCTCCGGCGTATTCCCCGGCTCCTATCCGGCCATTCCATCCGCATTTCCATCGTCCATTGCCACAAACGGGCTATCGCTGGAGACCACACGAGATTCAGAGGCGAAAACGCGAAGAAGGAACAGGGAAGAAGATTATTGTGCCTGTCTTGATCGCTACAGCTTCAGGAATCGGCTTCGTAGCTTGTGTCGTGGGACTGTTATGTCTTGGAGTGAAAATCAGGAAGAAGAAGAAGAAGAAGAACAGTGAAACGACTTCGTTTATGGGGAAGAAGGGTAAATTACAGAACTCTTCGACGAGGAAGGTCAGTGTAAATCCTACTCTGGATTATTTGTACCTCAACTCAGTGGGAGTTGATTTGGAGAGACAGTGCTCTGTTTCTGTGAAAGAGAGAGGAACAGCCAAGAAGGGTTTACAATATGACAATGGCAGATTGCTTGAGGGAGAGGTAAAGAACAGAGGAGAAGGGATTTTGCCTGAATCGGACAATGCGAGCAGTTCTTCGACCAAGGAGATTGTGTCGGTGCATGAAAATGATGAACAAGGAGTTGTAGTTCCTCGAGAAAGTGACTCCTCGGATAATGAATCTTTCCATTCATTATGTGCCTCCCAGTCTTTAAGATTGTCAAATGCCTCTGCTAATAGTGCTGTTGAATCATCTGAACATTTTCCTGAACGTGAACGGGAGATTCAAGAATCCTATGGAAAAGATCTCGGAATCCCTCCTCCTCCTCCTCCACCGCCGCCACTTCCGCAGTTCTCAGACAGACGGATTCACAATCTCACTTCGCCGGAAACTGTATCGGTGGCCTCAAGTTCTCATAAACCGAGGCCAAATCGTCCAACCCTTTTGCCAGAATTATCCGAAAAATCTTCAGATTCTTCCTCAACAACAGATCTTCAGACCCTTTCACCGCATCCATCTGAAAAAGCTTCAAGTTCTTCATCAAGCACTGATCTTCAGACCCATTTGCCTCCTGGATCTTCCTTATGCACCAATGTGCAAACTCCTTCATGTCCACCGCCGCCGCCGCCTCCACCACGACCTCTCCCTTTGGCGGGGAGCAACAAGATGACGCCGCCTCCACCATTGTCTCTGGACTTCTCTCAGCGTGCACCGTTGGGCAAAGACGGAGCTCCATTGCCTAAACTAAAGCCGCTTCATTGGGACAAAGTCAGGGCTACACCAGAACGCTCTATGGTCTGGGACAAGCTCAGAACAAGCTCCTTTGAGTAAGTTTAACTACAAGCCCTCAAATATTGACTCTCCAATTACATTAAGCTAAGTTCTTAAAATGATTCCATAACAAAATTGTCGAAGTTTTGCTCGATGAAGCCAGAGAATCACATTCTTTGTTTTCTTTCAGACAAAAATGTATTGATTATGTTGTGTTGTAACAGATTGGATGAAGAGATGATCGAGTCGCTCTTCGGATACACGATGCAGAGCTCAATGAAGAACGATGAAGGGAAGAGCAAAACTCCATCACCAGGGAAACATCTTCTGGAGCCCAAGAGACTGCAAAACATTACCATTCTCTTGAAAGCTTTGAATGCAACCACTGAACAAGTCTGCACCGCCTTGATTAAAGGTATATATTGTTTGTTACTATAAATACAACTATACATACACACATCTGCAGTTATCAGAAGAATAAGTCTAACCCTGCTGATGGATATAATATGAGACTATGAATGTGCTGCAGGAGAAGGCTTGTGTTTGCAGCAATTAGAGGCATTGGTGAGGATGGTGCCGACCAAGGAAGAAGAAAGTAAGCTGTGCAGCTACAAGGGAGCCATAGATGAGCTTGGCTCCGCCGAGAGGTTCATTAGAGCTTTGTTTGGTGTTCCCTTTGCGTTTCAGAGAGCAGAAGCAATGCTTTACAGAGAAACTTTCGACGACGAAGTTGTTCATCTCAGAAACTCTTTCTCAATGCTCGAGGTAATCAATTTTGACGTCTATGTTAATTTATATTGAATTTGGAGTCATATGCCTTTGAACCTAATTTATCTAATATGATATATATGATTTATAATTAATATTTTATGTGCTTAGGAAGCCTGCAAGGAACTGAAGTCGAGCAGGCTATTCCTGAAGCTTTTAGAAGCAGTCCTCAAGACTGGAAACAGAATGAACATTGGGACGATCCGCGGTGGTGCAAAAGCCTTCAAACTGGATGCTCTGCTCAAACTCTCCGACGTAAAAGGAACAGATGGAAAGACAACTCTGCTTCACTTCGTTGTTCAGGAGATCTCTCGGTCAGAGGGAATTAGGGTGTCAGACAGCATCATGGGACGGATCATGAACCAGAGACCAAACAAAAACAGAACCAATGAAGAGAAAGAAGAAGATTACAGACGAATGGGGCTCGATCTTGTCTCGGGACTTAACACAGAGCTCCAAAACGTGAAGAAAACGGCAACCATAGATCTTGACGTTCTCACGAGCTCTGTTTTGAATCTTAGAGATGGGTTGTTGAAAATGAGATCTCTGGCGCGTGAGAAGCTGTGTGGAGAGGAAGAATCAGACAGAACATTCGTGGGGTCGTTGAGTTTGTTCTTGAGGAAAGCAGAGAAGGACGTGGAGGCGTTGAGGGAAGACGAGAAAAGGGTGATGGAACAAGTTAGTGAGATAAAAGAGTATTTTCATGGAGATGGGAGGGGAGATGATAAGAACCCTCTGAGGATTTTTGTGATCGTCAGAGATTTTCTGGGGATGTTGGATCATGTTTGTAGGGAACTGAGGTGTGTGAGAGTTCCAAGTAGCCCTAGCCCTCTTGCTCCCTTCCGATGAATGTCGGATCCAAAAAGACATGACAGAGAGAGATTGGTTGTTTGTTTTGTAGGGTTTTTTTTTTCTTTCTGGTTCTTGTAGATGGAAGGAGGTGTGGTTTGGGTGCTGTAATAACAGAGGCTCTCTAGTGTTTTGTGGAGTAGAGTTGCGCTTTAAGGACAGGAAAAGCTCTGCCTTTGTGAATGTATAAACATATCGATATGTATGGAAGAATGAGTGAATTTATTATACCTTTTGTATATTATATTAGTGATTCTTGTAACTTTTTCCATATGACAATTTTTAAGGTGAAAATGCTTCCATAGTCCAAACAGTGAATAATATAAACATACATTAGGTTATTGTCTTATATATCAAGATAGTTACTTTAATTTTCTTTAATTCTTTTCTTTACTTTTTATCATTTTACATTTTTTATATAAATAATTATAAAGGCATTTGTTTTCGTATCAATAAAAATAATTCTTGCTAGCGTTGATTTCATCTGGTAACACGTGTATAAGTTGTGTCCAACTCGTGATGGAAAAACTCTGGTGAGTTAGAACGTTACAAGATGTAAATGTGATATGATGATGGTTTAAATAGTATGAATAAATTTGGCTTTTGTTATTGGTAAGATCAAGAAACCCTCATATGTCAAGTATATTTGATAATGCCAAATATGATATATGGGTTCGCTGCAATGACATAATTTGTTATTTTTTCGTCAATTTTGTGTCTAAGGGTATAGCACATAATATCGTTCACATGAATTTTGTGTTTGGTGTTTGCAAGATCTTGCTGGACGTTTTAACCTATCGAACATGCCACACATTTTTTTATGTAAAATATGATCTACAGAATCTAAAACAAGGTCCGTTAGATCTCAAAGCGTATTACACGGAGTTAGTCATGTCTTGGTAGGAGTTCAAATGTTCCAAAAAGCAACTTCACTTGATTGCGTCATCCATATCAAAAGGTTGATCACTAAAAATGTCAAACACTATGATTCATAGATATGATTTTCAAAATTCTAAATAAATGATGAAAATAAATCGAGGTTTATAATCAAACTGAAACAAAAACTTAGGTCACAAAATCAACAAAAAAGATATATATTTTTGCTAGTTAATTTGTTGTTATTTTTTTAGATGTTAGTTACCTTGTTTTCTTTTTCTTTACCAATGTATATGAACTTGTTTTTGTAATTTCTTTCTCTTTTGTTGATAATATAAAAAAACGTTTCGCAAAAAATTTTCTTTCTTTTCAATTTGATTTTTGTAACTTTTTTCTTTAGTTAGAAATACAGAAAATTTCCACATACATTATCCTTATTTTTTCTTCTTTCCATCTCGTATTCAGTATTCAAAATGATTGATCATAATCCTTAGAATAATTCGTATTAATATTTTCGATTACGTTAAATGACACGACAAACTTTTATGAATTAATGTTTGATAAATAAAAATGAACGTTATAAACGAAATTACTCCATCTCATAAATTCGTTACTCTAAAAAGAACAATGAGCTAGAAAATTACAAATCATTCTATAGTGAACAACTTTATTTTTATTAACCAAATTGTTTGTTATTCATAAACTACAAAAAGTTTGAAGTTAAATATAGTTTACTAACAACCATATGATAAAGACATGATAAGGATTGAATTGGAGATGATTGTATAAGTTTTAATGTGATTTTGGGTTTCCAATAATTAACCATACCATATTTAATAAGAAATATTTATATTTTATTGATCTCAGACTATCTCTTTAAGTGAGTGATTCTAGCGTTCTATCCAAACGGATCCTGTGAAGAGTTCTTTGCATCGACGATTCTGATATCTTTGAACAAGGTATAACATTTTGTACTTCTGAGAGGTTGGAAACCAACATATGCTTTCGTTGTCTCTTTTCTCAGCATTCTAATTTCTGATTTTATAGTTTCAATACAAAAAGTATAATCGTAATTAAATATAAGATGTGAGATACATGAGACTTGTTACCCCTAAGGATTGAAAAGGATGAGTTTTTTGTACCAAATATTTGTGTTTCATTGTGGATAATTTCATAAGTCACATGTTTTTTTGTTAAATTACTAAAACATTACATTTGAGTTACTAAAACATTACATTTGAGTTATATTGCGACATGCATTCCATGACCGAAAATAAGTGTATTGAGTGTTATATTGTGATATCCTACGTCGGATAGTAAAATGAATAATGATTTCATATATTTATAAATGAAATGGAGCATTCTAAACTTTTTAATATATATATATATATATATATATCAATAGGTGGGAGATCTCAAAAACATGAGATCTACACAAGAAAGCTTAATCAACTCTTGAAGGCATTTCCAAAGAAAACATACAAAAAGAAGAAAAAAATCTACTTACAAACCCTAATTAAACAAATGAGTTTAGAGGAACCAAAACACTGCAAAAGAATCAACTCCAAACACTATAGAAAAAGCATAATTAACTCTAAAAAGCTCGAGACGCGAGATTGCACAAGAACGAACTCTAGATTCTACTGCGAGATTAATAGAAAGAATGGTGGGGTTATATATCATCAAACATAAACTATGAGAATAACTAGATACACAGTGTATTTCATATCTCATGTACGAATTTCTATTTTTTGTAGGATAATCAATTAAACATATGAACTTTATCTGAAAATATTTATAAAATAACATAAAATATGCCACAATAGTCACAACAAATAAAATTACATATTTTTAATATAAAGTTAATTTTTTATCACTTTAGTTTAGTTTTGGTTGCACGTATCTCAAACAAGAAGCAAGGAATAATCTATCAAACCATATGCACTTCTTCATCATATACCTTTTTCCCCCACAAGAAAGATAATACCCTAATTAACAAGCCATTTAATGAATCTTTCCATAAGCATAATCATTTCCACAATTGCCCTCTCCGCTTCTTTCTTCCTTCTCTCACCCATCTTGAAGCATAGCCGCGGCCAAAAGACAGCAGCCGAGAAACTGAGACTCACCAGCGAGGCGTTGGTCGCGGCCGAAGAGAGCCTCTTGAGACTCCGAGAACGACATGATGAAATTCTCAAGGAGATATGCTCTTATTATCTCGTCAACCAAGAGCTCCAAGAGGCTCTAGTTGCAGCTCGAGCAGCCATGGAAGAGGCTGCGAGGTTCGTGGTTGAGCTTCGGAGATTGCAGCTCAAGATCTTGAATTCTTTTCCTTCCCATGTTTAATCCAAAATTTAGATTACTATGTATACATTACTTACATTCATATATGTCCAACTGATGGATCAACGAGTTTAGATTCTATAATCGTGCCATGAACCCATTTTTTTATATAAATTGAAAAATATCCAACTTAACTCAATATAAAAAGCACATCAAATTAAAACTTGTTTTGTAGATGGAGAATTGTTTATATTATATATATTACTTATATTCATGAACAACCTGAAAGTATTATGCCATTATTTAATATTTTCAATAGTTTGAGTTTAAGTCGTAATTATTAAATAGTTAATAATTATAAATAAACGAAAAACGAGTTTTCATTATCAGAATTAGAATTCTAAAAACCTAAAAACCCTAGCCGTCAGAAAGAAAACCGAAAAACGAAAAACGGTTTTTCGTTCTTCCCGAATCCGCATCAAAGTAGATCCGATCTCGGCGTGGATACACGTAGAGGGCTTGCATTATCAAGCCTTGCATCCGACTATCACACGTTCAACACGAAAGGTACTACGGAATAGTTTCTAGTTTTGTTCGATGTTGAAACCCCGAAAAACTACTCGTTAAACATGACTAGATCTATAATCGGGTTGATAAGAACACATTTCCGCACCTAAATCAACCCTACAGTGGTATCAAAGCGTCTGGATGCATGTTTAGGATTAGTTTTCCGATATTTTTTTATGAAAAAACGGATAAAAAAAACGTAAAAATCGCGCGCGCCTAGCGAGTGCACAAGAAAAACAGAACATGAACCGTGCAGAGTCGCCTGGGCGGCGGCCGAAACCCTAGCCGGCCGCACGAGAGTCGACAGTCGACGGCGAAGGGTCGGCGCTTTCTGAGGTGACCGGCACGACACAGGTGAGGCGGCGAGGCGGTGTCTTCGTGCGACGGAGGCGAGCGATTTGATCGCTGAAGCCACGCGCGAGAGAGAACTCGCGAAGGGAAAGATAAG
>CM071871.1:10413299-10424510 GCA_036759665.1 Gynandropsis gynandra
GTATCCTTTGCACGAATGACGTCCGCAATCGGCTTATACTCTTCGGGAAGACCGTCTAGGATTGCATCGCGGACATCTTCGTGATCAAGCGGCTTTCCCAATAGGGCAAGCTCATCAGCAGTAGTGGTGAAGGCACGTAGGTATTCATCAATGGATTGGGATCCTTTTGATGAGCGCTTGATCTTATCACGGAGTTGGAGAAGGTGGCCGCGAGACGCTTTGCCGTAAGTGTTGGCAAGCGTCTTCCACGCCTCGTAGGTGGACGGGGCGCGTGCTATTAGGGGCTGTAGAGAGGCCGAAATTGCTCCAAATAGGGCTGAAAATAGGAGACGATCTTGTTGCTTCCATGGCTGAAAATTAGGGTTGTCGACAGACACTCCATCACGGTGGATCTTGGCCGGAGGAACAACGGAGTTGTCCTCAATGAAACATTGAAGATTGTGGCCTTCAAGAAGGGCACGAATCTGAACATTCCACGTGAGAAAATTGGTCGGCGTCATCTTGGTGATATTGGCCATGTTGACGGTGAGAAGTGTGCTGAGTGGGTGTTGTGGATCGCAAGTCGGGGCCGCATCGGAGACACGGGCGGTAGAATGACTTGTTTGGCCGACCATGAGTTACGGTTTTGGAGGCGGTGAGCAAGAGATGCAAGATCTAGGGTTTGGTATTGTGGATCTAGGGTTATATCTTAGATTAGATCTAGGTTAGATTGATAGAGGATCGGTGGCCACAATGGGGTAACCGGCGGTCGCGATGCGGGACGAACCGGGACGCGAGAATAACGGGCTAGGCGGTGGAAGTAGAGCAAGAGAGGCACGAATTAGGGTTTGGAGATTTAGATCGAGGGTTTGAATAGTAGATCTAGGGTTTGTAGGGGAGGATACCGGCGATGGAGCAGCAATGGAGTGCGGCGTGGGACAAGATACTCGCGGTGACCCGGGACGTGGTGAAATCGGGCCGGTAGGGGGAGTGGAGGACGACGGCCGGAATTTTAGGGTTTTGATGCGTTTTCTGGCCGGATTTTTAGGAGAGTTTGTTACGTCGTTAGACTTAGTGCTCTGATACCATGATAAAATCAGATCTGAATAATAGATTCAAATGAGCCAAAACGGCTACATATACAAAGTTAGACCTAATTACACAATAATAGATCTAATTACAAAAAGACTTATATACCCTATACATGTATCCTTTACAACAAGAGCATAGTTAGAGCGCTGCAATATCCGACGTTTACGCGACCAGATATACAATACTTAGTCCAACAGTTATGCTTGTTTCTACATGATCTGCAACGGGTTCTACATGACCAGATATACAATACATGTAACCTCGTCTTGCTGCTATGAAACGGGTTCTTCGGTATATTAAGAGTACCTCACACCTCAGCCTCCAACTTCGTCCCTCCACCCTCACGAAACTTGTCGTCTACTCTGATGCGGAATGGGCAGGTTGTTCGAGTTCTCGGCGTTTAACATCAAGTTATTATGTTTTCCTCGGTGACAACCTACTATCATGGTCTTCAAAGCTTCAACCTACCGTATCTCGCTCTAATGTTGAAGTAGAGTATCAGGCTGTCACAAACTCCGTATCTGAAACCTGTTGGATCTGAAACCTTCTCCTTAAACTTCATTGCCCTCTCAAAACGTCGACTCTTGTTTACTGTGATAATGTCAGTGTTGTATACATGTCAACAAATCATGTACAACATCAGCGTACAAAGCATATAAAGATCGACATACACTTTGTTCGGGAGAAGGTTGTTGTTGGGGCTGTTCGAATTCTTCATGTTCTATCGTCTCGACAAATGACTACCATCACTGCTTTTCTCGGAGTTCCAGTTCAGTCTCTGTGCTAGCTCCTCTATTGCTAGGACTGTGGGGGCGTGTTAGTATTATGGTTATATGAATATTGTGTAAATATTCTCTCCATATAATTTTGCCCATAATCTAGATTCTCTTGTGTACTATATACATCCAATGAGTTTGTTAATAAAAGACACAAAAATATTTTACACAATTACAAACACTACTCGCAATCGTGGATGTGAGATAAAATAATGACGTCGCCATATGCTACCTGAAACTATATTGTTCTAGCGTTATATAACATAAGAAATAGTGGAGTTATTTGAACCTAAATGCATAGTGTTTAACACAAGAAAAATATCATCTTACATTTATGCTTCTAGTCCGAGCACAACTTTCTTGTTCGTACCATAAGTAAAACTTTATTATTAAATACTTTTCATTGTCTTTGCTATTAGACATGTTTTAAAATGCAAAAGTTTGTTGTATAGATCACAGTCATCACCATAAACACTCGTTGTCTAAACCCTTTTACAGATTTTAATTTCGATAAAATAATAAAAGCTGAAAATGATGTCTAAAAACTACACAACAATCATGGATCATTCGGATCTTGTGTTGAGTTGTCTTAATTAAGCTTTAACTTTGGTTTTGATAATGCTAATGGCACTAACTTGGTTCCCCGAATCTATCATAAACCAGTAAACAATATAAACGTACATCAATAAATTCTTGTTCAGACCACTGTCTCGTGTTGGATTTCCGACAACTTATTAAAAAACAAACAGACAAACATAGGCAAACATTGCCCATTGATGAAGTACATTCTAAACGAATGTAAAAATATTACACCATCGAAAAATGAAACAGTGACGTCTTTTAGATTTTTTTTTATTTTATTTGGCCTATCTAACAAGCAGAAAGATATGTGGGTTTATGGGCTTTAGATGATTGGAAAACAAGAGAGAGCCATATTAATTTACTCGGATACATACATGTATATGTATGTATATATATATTGCCAAAAAGCATGGAAATTTCACCCCAAGTCTCTCTCATTCCATTGTGTCACAAGGGATGGTAGGGGACGTAGCCCAAACAGCCGGTAACGTTGGTCACAACATCGTTGCAGGTCGATAAGAGCCTCATCATCTGCTGCGAGATATCGACCTGATGATGGCTTGGTTTGAGAATATTGACCGAAGGGAGTTTCGAGTATTGGGGAGGAAGAGGAAGAATGGGTGGCATTAATGAAGCACAAAGTGGTGGAACAACGTTTTGAATCTTCTTACTAACAATTTCCATTGCAATAGATGATGATGAAGAATGTCCACTGCCACTCGCATCAGTGTAATTCCCATAGTTGCTATTCTTGTTGAAGGTATTGTTTCTATTTGTAGTAGCCTGCAATGGTGGCTCTATTGCCCTATTGGTCTTATCTTCCCCATCCAACATGAATTTCACTCGTGCCGTTCCACGGTTGCCATTTCCGTTGTTACCAACTGCATCATCGCCTGGCTTCTTCAAGCAGGACTTCAGCTGTATGGTCGGTGGTGGTAGAATCGGTTGGTGAATGGATGGTGGTGCTTCCCTTGGCCACTCGTTCTGCGGTTCCATGATCTGTTCATCCCCCTTGCCCTTCTGAGGTTCAGGAGGCTCAGTGGCAGGAGCTTCAACGTCACGGATAAAGTACCTCACGTTCACATTGCCAAAGAGAGAGTTGTTTCCTGTTGCGTATTTGAAAGCAGTCTGTGCATCGACTTTGTACAGAAAGACAACTCGGCAGGTTGAGGATTTCCAGAAGATTCTGATGGCTGACTGATCCAACAGCCCAAAGCGGCCGAACCTTGCCTTCAGCAGGGCAGATGAAGGAAGAGACGTACCTGGGGGAAACTTCATGACCAGCATCGTGGGCTCAACTATCTTTGTCGACGGTGGAGCCGTCTTCTTCGCTGTTTGAGCTTTGGCAAGATTCACTTGGGTGGTGGGTACCCCACCAGGTTGCTCTCTTATTGATTTTACAGGTGCGGGATTTAGACCTGTTTGTTCCTTTGCCGCTTGACTCATCTTCTTCTCAGAAGCCATGTGTTTCGACTGAACAGTTTTCTTCAGCTTCTTAATCGATGAGATTTCTTCTTGCCGGTCAGATAATAGACGTTTTTTCCCTGATTTTGACAGATCATCAGTTCTGTTCATGACCTTAACTGGTTTTGAGAGGCTTGTGTTTTTGGCATTTTCAGCAGTTCCGGAGGGAGGAGATAAAGCCAAGCTTTTCTGGAAAATAAGCGAACGAAACCGCAGGAAGAACTGCCTTACAGCTCCAAAAGAACTGATGTTGGAGGACCCAAAGAAAGGGTCAAGGGCAAGAGCATGCAGATGATTCAAAAGCTGTGGTACCTCTAGATCGGTGTTTCTTATGGTGACCTTATTGGGATGTCTCTTCTGATGGTTTGCCTTGTCCTCTCCCTGTGATGAATCAAGCTGGAATGATTTGTTGGCCAGACTTTCACCAGAAGACAAAAGCTTCCTCTTTTCTACATGTTCAGAGTTTAGTTCCGACCCAGGCTCTTTCTTCTTTTTCTTTTTCTTCTTCAGCTCAGGAAGAGCATGCTCCGAACCCATTTCTCTTAAAGACCGTTTTGGAACTTTGACCTTCTTGATTACACCACTGCCAGAACTTTTCTCCTCTAATGGTGATTTATGAGAACTGGAACTTGGAGGAGAACCAACTGAAAGTTGACTGGAACCTTTGTTTGATCTGGAGAGTTCTCCAGTCTCATTTTGTTTAAGATCAGCCGTACGTTCAAGATCTGCATCACCGGGGATTTGACATGTTTTCTCCCCTGTTCTCTCCAATGATGTTCGTGCAAAACCTTTGTCTTCATCTAAGGACGGCTTCAAACCGAGAAATTCTTTACCGAGCACATCTCCATTCGAAAAGGTAACATCCGTGCTGACAATCCTAGCCTGCTCATGTTTCACCTGAGTTTGGACAAGGGGAGATCTCTGCAGTACATAATTCCCAGCAGCAGATCCATCGTCACCCTGAAGCTGAGAGGCTCCTGAACTTGCTTGGACCTGGCCATACTGAACTGTCTTTGAATCACCAACTTCATCCCTTCTTATAAAAAGATACTTGTCTTGTTTTGCAGAGTCCTTGACTTTTACCGGTTTTTTAGATATATTCGGATCACCCAGAGTTTCTGCTATGATCAGCGGGCCACTCAAGGGAGCTGGAAAACAAAAGAATTGAATGAGAAAATACAGAATAGACTTGAACTGCAAATCAAACAATCAAAGTGAAGCAGTTAGAGAAAGCAATGGCTTCTCAACATTCAAACAGAGGTTGGCATAAAACTTTCACAAGCTAGGCTACCTTCTGCTTTGCAAAATTCAAAGGCAGAGACATATGGAGCTTCTTTCATGCATTCTGATGACAAGAATGGAGCTCAAAAGCTATAACTAATCATTCCCTTTTAAAGGATAAATGAGGCTATGATTATCCGGGCTATCGAAACTCTAAAACCCAATACTAAAACTTCAATCAATGGGAAAAGATTAGATCTAGATGAAATGACACACATATTTCGAAGTGTCACATTGCAATAAACAACCAATAGGCAGTGACTACATGACATCAATTGGCAGAGAACCTACCAGAATACAGATACATAAAACTCATAATAACTCCTTCAGTTGAACAGTATCACGTTTTCGTAACATATCATTAAAGGTTCATGAAGCATCATAACAAAAGACATTTACAAAGCAGATATTAAGAATGTAAGCAACACAATATCACAATCACCATTTAGGCAATGATACCTTGAGGGGATTCTTTACTAGGTGGTTCATGTGTATTCAAAGAAGAGCGGGCAGTTTTTCCCCCAAAGGCCTGAGCATATGTCTCATCAAACTCCTCGAATATAGCCCTACGGAAAGCAAACACAGCTGCTTTGCTCTTGAAAAAGTTTATAACATCTGAAAAGCATTCTTGAGGAGCTAATGCTAGCTGCTTCACAAACAAGAGGGTTTCAACCGGTGAAAAAACATCCCTAGCATTCTTAATCTGTTCTGCAGAGTACACGGCTTGGGCTTCATAATCCAGAACATCTACTGCAAAGTACCCTTGAGTACTAGTAGGCCTAAAATTATACGGATTCCGACACTTACAAGTCAAGCCAAGAGCTGATCTCCTACTCGCCTCATCCACAGCCTCCTCCACAGCCCTCACAAAGTTCTTTAAATTTGTTTGCTGCGATTTTTCCACGTAATGTGGTTCGAACAGAACAAGCTCAGCAGGATCAACCCATCCGTAACTACTATCCCCAAAGAAAGCAACAAGCACATGACCTGTCCTCCTCGTCCGACGAACAGAGGGCGTGGCAAAAGCTTCATTGAATATATGACCAGGCCACCAAGGATGCGACTTTACCTTTCCCCATACCAAATCGCCCACTTGGAACCCATAACTCTGTGCCCTCGCAATTCCAGTACCCACTTTCTCACTCGCAACATAATCATCAAACTCAGATAGTAGAGATTTGTAATCCGAAACAGCGTACTTCCCTGAATCGCCTCCTCGCTTTTCCTCGTTCAGATCCATTTGCACCTTCTTGTCAGACGATTCGGTTTCAAGCTCTTCAAATCGATCATCAGACGCTTTGTTTTTAACCTCGGGACTGGGATTTGTACTCTCCATTGTGCTATCAGTAATATATTCTCTTTTCGTTTCAAAAAACATAGGTTGCTTGTCAGTATTGCCATCATCCTCACTCCCTTTGAACGCCCCATGACCTACCTCCTCGGATCCTTCGCTGTCTGAAACCCTAACAACTCCATCATCATCACCACTTCCTCTCTCTGTAATCTTCGAATCTATATCCATAGACGGAGCTCCGCCGTCGTTAGTCTCTACCAATAGCCCAGAATCCTCGCCGCTAAAACCAACGCCGGCATCACCAGAAACCATAGGATTCACCTCGGTATCTTCAACAAAATCCGAGTTCCGGGACAACTCAGAATCGTCGGCCATCAAGAATTAACAACGAACGAAATTATTCAGAAATGGCGGAAAACCCTAGAAGAAACCAGAAAAGGAGAAGGAGCAAACCGATGTCAGAATCCAGGGAATATCAAACTCAGTTAAGCAGCAACGGAAAATCAAAGTACGTTTGCTTGGGGATATGAGGGGCGTTTTTGGTACAAAATATGTCCTAAGCGCCGAGAGCCAGGTACAGAGATAAACACCATGTCATAAAGAAATGAACAAAAGGAAAATTTATTTTAATTTTAGACATTGTAATTTTTGCATTTAATAAAAATATACAAATTTTAGTCCGTAATCCCAAATCAAATTTTGAATTTTAACGTAATGACACGTCAGCAGTTATTCGTTAACAATTGATCGCATGATTATTACATCCATCACCGGTAATTATATCATCAAAAGATCAAAATAAAAAAAATCGATTTTAAAATAATTAAAAATAGATTATTTTTTTCTTTTACATCTTTCATCTAAGACTGGATAAAATATTTGAGAGGTTCATATTTGATTTGTAATCTACTCGAAAATTTGAATATTCATGGATACAAATGCAATACAATTATTATAAATCATATATTTGATATACAAATACAGATTATCCGAATTATTTGTATCCATAAGTACTAAATAGATAATTTATTTAATATATATATATAACAAATTGATTTTAATGATCAAATTGTTAATAAAAAACATTATTAATCTTATTTTGACACTCATTATATAAATATATAGATAAATATGCAATATATTTATGATTAGAAGATTAAAATATCAAATATTTTAAAATAATTAATATTGTTGAATCTTTAATTTGCACTAAAGATTAGATTCTAATCCAAATAGATTGGATAATGTTACAGAGACATTGCAAGATATCAGAAAAAATAGGACTCACTAAATATGTAATTTTTATACGAGTTTTATATTAATATATTAATTTGATGATCTAACAATTTGTTTCATTGTTTTAGGTGAATTGGCGATATTCATAGAGTCATTGACGAAACTAATTTAAATAACTGATGTGGAGATGGATGTGAACATCAGGTGTTTTGTTTTATTTATATCATAAATCTTTGTGTTTTTGCGTGATTTGAATTTTAGTTTTAGATTATATTTGATGATTATTGGTTTTTATTAAAATCTTTTGTTTTTGTTTTTACATTAAAAAAATTTAGGTTCGAATACAGATATCGATTCGGATATTCGTATGTCCGACAAATATTCGTATATACAAATATTAGAGTTTACAAATACAAATAATAAATCTAGATATTCGACGAACACAAATACAAATACAAATACAAATACAAATAGTTGTATATTCGCGGATATTCGTTATTTTCCAAGCCCTACTTTGATCTATTCTTTTCCTAACATTTTTACTACCCTTTCTCCCTTCCCAAGGATTCAACTATAAATGGTAAGAAATCAAACTTCCAATGAGAGCCAAAAGCATAAATCCAAGTTGTAATTCACATTTGCATAAAATCAAATAAAGGTGATTATAACAACATGCATGAAAATTTAAAATAAATACAAAAAAATCAAATGCCAACCTTCTTCCGACAATCTTCCACGACCTTTGCCGCCTTCTTCATAGCGTCATTCACACTCACCCTTCGTTGGCTCTGGCGTACAAGAGGGCATTAACAATCCTCCATAGGGATGTAAAATGAACTAGCTCGGCTCAGCTCGCCATCAGCTCACAAAAAAACGAGTTGGCTCATCTCGACTCGTTTTCAAAACGAACTGAAAAATCCTTACTCAGCTCAGCTCGTCTCTAACTCGTCAAAAAACAAGCTGGCTCACGAAACCATTTAATTTAAAATAATTTTAACATATTAATATTATATGTTAAAATAATTTAACATATTAATATTATTTCTAATTTGATCATTAAAATCAATTTTGTTATATATGTATATGCATATTAACCAAATTTTCTATTTAATACTTATGGATACGAATAGTTCGGATAATTGAGTCTACTATTTGTATTTGTATTTATCTTTGTCGAAAATTTGATTTCTAATATTTGTATTTGTATTTGTATAAGCGGATTTTGAAATTTTGGTTCGAATACGAATCGGATACGAATACTTCAAATATTTTGCCCAGTCCAATGTTAATCACCTTCAAGCCAAAATATTAATCCAAATATAAATTTATTAAATATCAAAATACTAAATGAAAAATAAATTTATCGAATATCAAATAAAATATTAAATATATAAACATATTTTATATTAATTTTAAAAATATATTTTTATTTTATAATAAATTATATTAATTTAGTAGAATAGGTAAATAATAATAATATGTAAATAATATATTATTTTTCTTTAAATAGTATTTAATAAATACAAATAATATGTAAAAATAGCAAAACATGTGATTTGCATGAGTTTTGTACCCACTCGCCTAAGCTCTAACTCGTTCTCCAGCTCGACTCGCTTAAATATGATCCGAGCTAGAACTAGCTCGCGAGTCGACGCTCATTTTACACCTCTAATCCTCCGCACTGATCTACAACCATTTTTCGTCATTCGTCGCGATGGCAACATCCTTTTTGAGCCCGATGGGAACACTACGATTGATAAATTATCTATATGTCGCAGAGACGATATCACGATCCTCATCATGCGCTTCATCATTTAGATATAGCTTGTTGGAGGTGAAACACAGTCTACGTAAGATTGCTGAGACATTAAACTTTCTCCATAACAATGCTCGTCTCAACCATCAAGTGGTCTTCATCTAAATATACAAAAGAAGAAGAGACATGACTGATACCTTTGGCATAGAAGTCTTATGTCTTCTCTAAGAGCAGGACTTTCAAGGAATTGATCACCACTTCAATCCACATCGAGTGTTTTTACCTGGAAGTTACAATGACCACAATACTCGTTCCATTCAAACAACATCTCCAAGATCACTTCTTTCTTGAAGCAAGTCCTGTGATCTTGCTCATCGGTGATCCCCTGAGAACAAATCTATATGTGTATACCTTGTTCTTTTGTTCGGATCGAAAGAAAATCCAATTGCTTAATGGGTCATAGAAGGGTTCACACGAACATCCAATATTAGTATTTGAGATGCTCTTACTAGTGAAATACCCTATCCATATGTTTTGATTGAACCAAAAAAGAGTTTGCATCGGGATAATTCTTAAACTATTTCATCGACCATTAATGCAACACTCAACGAGGGACTAAAAGAGCTTATTGTCGAGATTGACGGTGGTCTTGAAACAAAGCAAGTGCACGCAATGAGAAGAAAACAATGAGCTGAAGTATGATATGATCTTAAATCGATGTTCTATTGTTAGGAAGATAGATTTGGAACGAAACCCACTAACAGCCTGATAGTTGAACCTTTAACTTATCTTCTCCAAGAAAAGACGTCCTAAACCTAGAATACAATTGACTAGAGAACCTCAAACGCCACAAATGATGTCATAATACTTGTGATTTGATCATCTCGTTTTCATACGTATTTCTTGTACGATTTTAGGGATGTTTATGATATATATGCGTTGCTTTACGTATGATTCCGTATCCGTTTTACTTGTTTTCGTGTTTTCATGTTCTTACAGGTTTTCACGTGTATTTGGTTCATTTTGGAGCTAAAGGACATGCACGGAGCTAAGGAGCAACTTCGGGGATCATCACGGGACAAACGGGACGAGATTTAGCAAGAGAAGCCTCCACCCGGTCGGGCACAACTCATACCCGATCGGGCAAAGGCTACGGCGAATTTTGGTGCGCATTCACGCACGACTCGGGCAAGGAAATGCCTGACCAGACGCCTTACACCCGAACGGGCGGACATCATGCCCGATCGGGCATCCCTTACGGCCCACGACCTGCGTGACCCGACCTAGCCGCACCCGAGCGGGCACATTGAGAGCCCGAGCTGGTCGCGACCCGAGTTACAAGCTAAGTTAAGTAAAATAAACTTAAAATAAAAGGAAGCTCGTGGGGGGGAGGGGGATTAAGGCAACACTTGGACCGACTTAAGAGACATAAAAGGAGGCCAGAGGACGACATGAGGGAGGACGATACATTCAGTTCGTGATTGAGGAGATTCTTGCGAGGAGGCAAGCTAGGAGCATTGGAGATCAACCCGACACTTCGGTTTCGCTTGGTTTTCATGTTCCTTAGACTTTCTATTTCGTTTATGTTTGTTTACATACGCATGAGCGAGTAGTTTGTTTGTTCTAGGAGAAGGGATTAGCCCTTGGCTATCCCGAAACCATCTTTTGATTTATCTTTGAATGCATCTTCCCGTTTTCGTTTATCTATTCTCTATCTGAGCGCTTAATTGACTTGTGTTTACAAAGGCCAC
>CM071871.1:10425649-10442201 GCA_036759665.1 Gynandropsis gynandra
AACCTCGCCATGAACCACACCATGTGGTCGACTCCGAGAGGTATGCCTAATAGCACTCGTCGTTTATATGAGCCTAATCATAACAGAGTTATGGGTAATGCAGCGAATGCCATGTACTGTGCGAATTGCGGAGATACGGAGCATGTAGCGTATCAATGCACGGTACATGAGGATTTCGAACAGATGAACTATGCCCAGCAGCAAGGCAACACTCAATTCGGGAATACCTACAACCCAAATTGGAGGAATCACCCGAACTTGTCATACCGAACGACTCAACCGGTAAAATATTCGGAGTTTTCGCAAAGGCAGCATACTTTTCAGCAAAACAACCAGCAATTCCAGCAAACTCAGCAAGTTCCGCAAGCCTCTCAACCTCCTCAAGCCTTTTCATCAAACCTTGAGGCGGTATTGCTCGAATTTATGAAGAAACAGGAGCAGCAACAATCGATTCAAGCCAAATTCGATGCGGATGTGGGGACAACGATCAACGAGCTCAAAACTCAGATGGAATCCTTGAGTAATCATTTGAAGAGTTTAGAGAACTCCGTAGCACAACAAGCTGCCTCATCCTCTCGGAATCCCGGACAGCTCCCAGGTAAACCCGAGCTAAACCCAAGAGAGTACGTGAATGCTATTTCTGTGTGCAGCGGTGATGTGGTTGAGAATTCGCCCTCGAAAGAGCGAGGGAATGCTGCTGGTACGTCCATGAATAGAGGAAAAGGTAAGGTTGCAATTATGGAAGGAGTGGAATCAGATTTAGACAAACCATATATTGCTCCACTGCATACAAACCTCCTATACCGTTTTCTCAACGATTAGTAAGCAGTAAGAACGAAGAACGAGTGGGAAGATTTGTAGAGTGTCTCAAGAAGCTTGACATCAACATCCCATATGTGGAAACCCTCCAAAAGATGCCTAATCATGCCAAACTCATCAAAGAGGTACTGTCCAAAGAGAAGCATATCGAAGAGAACGAGACGGTAGCACTCACCGAGGAATGCAGTGCAATTCTTCAGAACAAGCTGGCACCAAAGTTAAAGGACCCCGGAAGCTTCTCCATTCCATGTACAATAGGTAACCTCGATATCGATAATGCTTTGTGTGATTTAGGGGCAAGCGTGAGCATCATGCCACACTCAGTTTTTAAGCGGATGGACTTCGGGAATCTTAAACCTACGAAGATGTCTCTACGCCTCGTGGATCGTACGGTAATACATCCGGTGGGAATCGTTGAAAACGTTCCCACCATGGTAGGTAAACTTTGCATTCCCAGTGATTTTGTTGTACTTGAGATAAACGAAGACGCTAGAATACCTATTATTCTTGGTAGACCGTTTCTAGCTACTGCAGGTGCCCTGATAGACGTACAACAAGGAAAGCTGTCCTTACGTATCGGAGATGAGACGATCGAATTCAACCTGTCCAGCCCCATGAACGAATTCTCATTCAAGGAGTCTTGCTTTACAGTTGATTCGCTGGACGGGTTAGAGAAAGACACACACGATCAAGTAAGTGTTTTCGATTCTCTTATACAGTATTTGACACGAGTTTGCGACAATGCAGGATTTGCGGACGAAGGAGCTGAGATGTACACGAAATTCATGAGTGTTATTGCAGCACTAGGAGACGCCCCATGTGAGGAGATACCACGTGATATGCATGCTGGTTTCACAGCGGAGAAGACGTCCGAACTTGAGCCCGACCCTCCGCCGACTTCTTCTCGGTATGAGTATGTTGAACGTGATAGAATGTATCTTGCTGTTATGAATGCTAACTTGAGTGCATATGAGATGAGAAGGCAACCCACACGTGTAAAGAAGCGTAGAAGAGTCAGCTCTTCAATATGTATGCACGGACATTATACGGAGGACAGCCACGAACCTTCCACCGAAACTCAAAGGAGATTGCACCCGCACTTGCACGAGGTAATGGAAAATGATGTCATAAAACTTTTCAATGCAGGTATCATCAATCCAACCTCGGGCAGCGAGCAAGTGAATCCCGTGCATGACGTGCCAAAGAAAGAATCAATGACTAAAGGATGGCACGACGAAAAGATCCTACCTCATGAGATCCAACTGGGTGACTTAGTTCTACTCTTCAATTCTCGTCCTAATATTTTCTCGGGCAACCTACTTGCTTGTTGGTCTGGTCCTTTTCAGATACGAGAGGTATTCCCGCATGGAGAAGTAGAACTCTGGAGTGATTCGGGTGACACATTCAAAGCTAATGGACAACGGCTAAAGCTCTACCAAACCGCTCAACCGATCGAAAGTGGAAACTCCATTCCCCTTTCCAATCCACCCGTCGCACACGCATGAGGAATGGAGACGTCAAATCTTAAAGACGTTAAATAAGCGCTTTCTGGGAGGCAACCCAGCTGTTTGATTTTATTTTTCTTAGTTTTTAGTTTGAGACTCGGTTATTCATTTTCAGTATAAACAAAAAAAAACCACAAACAAACGTGCTTCACTTCCCTTACCCTCCATCGGAGCTTCACGTCGAGGATGCCGTTCAATTCAAGTCTGGGGGAGCAGCTCACGTTTCTCAGGTGCTTTCGTTTCATTCTCTTTCATTTTCCCTTTGATTTTGTAGTTTTTAGGTTATTTCGTATTTTTCAGTTGTTTTTGAGTCAGAGTCGTCCTAAGACACTTGTCCGGTGCCACGTTTTGAGATGAAACCTGAACCTAGGATGCTTAAGAAGTTAGTCTTTCCGTGAGATTTTGCATGTTTGAGCTAGGTTTTCTCTAAGCATTAGAGCTTATTAGTCGGCTGAAAAACAATAGGTCGTAGTTCTTTCGGAATCCTAGTGTCGCTTGTGGGGAGGTTTAGACGAGGTGGCTAGGCTAGTTTATCGTTTATTCTCTCTACCCAGATGCATATACTTCGTGTAGACGATGCTTTACTTCTGTTCTATTGAGGATTATTGGATCATATAAAATCAAGCTTATTTTGCAGATTAAAAACGCACACTAACACTCCGCTGTCGATAGAAATAATGCCTAAAAAGCATGATCAAAAATCGATATGAGTGCATCGACCTTGTTACTCTTTCGGTGGCTCGGGTCTAAGTGGTGGGTTGGCGATCATCTTTCTACGTCCTAAGGGCATGGCACAAAAAGCCGCCTACTCCGCTGCACTCTTAAACGAGATGCATGAGTATACCGTCATCGGTAGTCTGGGTCTAAGTAGAGGCTGGATCCCTTCAAGTCCGACGTCCTAGAAGCCTAGTGTGTATGCAAAGAAAAAGAAAAAAAGAAAAGAAAAAAATAAAAAAGAAAAGGAAACAAAAGAAAAAGAAGTCATAAAAAGAAAAGAAAAATAAAATAAAAGAAAGAAGCTCGGACAGAAAAGAAACAAGTATCCTCGGTTGATCTAGGTTTAGCATTGTCTGAAGTCTTGTTTGATGGAGAGAATTACGGTAGCTTGTCTAGTTTTCCTTTGATTTACTTTCTCATGGGTAACCATGGTGGACTTAGGATTAAGACTGAAAACTCGATTAGGCCGAATTTGCTCTCGACATGCTAGTTGATCGGTTAGGTTCGCTTTAGCGATATTTCTAGGAGAAGGGGGAATTCTCGGATTTTTACACCCCATGTGTTCCACATTTACTTTTGCTTAGGGACAAGCAAACATTCAAGTCTGGGGGATTTTGATCATCTCGTTTTCATACGTATTTCTTGCACGATTTAGGAGACGTTTTTGATATATATGTGTTGCTTTACGTATGATTCCGTATCTGTTTTACTTGTTTTCGTGTTTTCATGTTTTCATGTTCTTACAGGTTTTTACACGTATTTGATTCATTTTGGAGCTAAAGGACATGCACGGAGCTAAGGAGCAACTTCGGGGATCATCACGGGACAAACGGGACGAGATTTAGCAAGAGAAGCCTCCACCCGGTCGGGCACAACTGATACCCGATCGGGCAAAGGCTACGGCGAATTTTGGTGCGCATTCACGCACGACTCGGGCAAGGAAATGCCCAACCAGACGCCTTACACCAGAGCGGGCGGACATCATGCCCAATCGGGCATCCCTTACGGACCACGACCTGCGCGACCTGACCTAGCCGCACCCGAGCGGGCACATTGAGAGCCCGAGCGGGTCGCGACCCGAGTTACAAGCTAAGTTAAGTAAAATTAACTTAAAATAAAAGGAAGCTCGTGGGGGGGTTAAGGAAACACTTGGACCAACTTAAGAGACATAAAAGGAGGCCATAGGACGACATGAGGGAGGACGATACATTCAGTTCGTGATAGAGGAGATTCTTGCGAGGAGGCAAGCTAGGAGCATTGGAGATCAACCCGACACTTCGGTTTCGCTTGGTTTTCATGTTCCTTAGACTTTCTATTTCGTTTATGTATGTTTACAGATGCATGAGCGAGTAGTTTGTTTGTTCTAGGAGAAGGGATTAGCCCTTGGCTATCCCGGAACCATCTTTTGATTTATCTTTGAATGCATCTTCCCGTTTTCGTTTATCTATTCTTTATCTGAGTGCTTAATTTACTTGTGTTTGCGATAGGGTAGCAACGATTGAGGGTAAAACGGATGAATCATAGATCTTATGGGTTTAGTTCAAGGTGTCAGCCACGAAAGTAGGGGGTAACTTGTCTAGATCACGTGTCTATGCCTCGAGAGAGGGTAGATCATATTAGGATGCCTTAGATAGCTTAAACTGGGATTGCATGATAGATGGATTGATCGTTGGTTTCGGTAGTCTTGTGGTGAAACTGGATTCCTAGAACGTTTTTCCTATCGTTAAGAACCAATTCATTTATTTACTTTCAGTATTTCATTCTTCAACCATATTTGTTCGTTAACAAGTTTGATTCATAGTTCGAGTTTAGATTGTATTGCGTAGTCTCTGTGGGATCGACACCTAAAATACTACACATGTGTCGTGCACTTGCGGGTAATTTAGGTTATTTTATTTAACTTTGAGAATGCATCATGATTTAGTGTTGATAAGTTGAAGAACAACTCGAAATATTTTCCAAGAGTTCAATAGCTTAGTCTCTAGGATTAGCAAGAAAAAAAACAACATTATTGATAAAAAATTTGATAATAATGTCATATTAATGGTCCTCTATTTACAGGGACCTAACAATAATGGAAATTAATAAAATAAGACAACTTAACTAAACTCGGATAAAATGCTCGATTGAGCGATTTAACTGCTTGGTCGAGTGTCGTCTAAGTCTTAAACCTAAATTCGCAAAAGCTAAATTACATTTAATCGAACAACAGTAATGCTTGGTTGAGCTCTCAACACTTGGTCGAGTCCTTTAGTGCTCGGGCCGAATGGTCAATCCTTCTGCATGCTGCAATCGTCCAATGGGTTCGTTCGGGTTGAGCATGCTTCTGTTCAGGTTAGCTCTCTTATCTTCTTGTTCCATTCGACCTCGTCCTCTTGTAGGCACATTACATAAGCTTCTCTTGATTCTCTTGTGGTGCCTTAGCAAGTTTTTCCACCACCAATCGAGCAAACACGTTCAATAACCTCTTAGCTTTAGCTCTAGTGTTTGGTCCTTGTATTGTCGGTATGTTAGGTGGTCAAGCCTCATCCTCATCATCCCCTCCTTGTTCAAAAGGATTTGACCTCAAATGAAGATCATCATCTGCATCAAAACAAGCTAACTGAGCAACATTGAAAGGCGGACTAACATTGTACTCACCATGCAACTCGCTCTTGTATGCGTTTTCATTTATGCGTTCAAGCACTTGAATTTTTGTTGTTGAGGAAAATGCTCCTTGCGTAAATGGATCCACACTAGATCTTCTGGTTGAAAAACCACCTTCTTCCATACCTTGTTTGCATGTTTGGCATATAGTTGGTATTCTTTTCGATGTTGGTTTGTGCCTTCTCATGTATCATTTTTCACAAACTCGACATTTTTCTTGTCATCAAAGTTAGTAAACGTTGACGACGGTAAATGGGCAATGTCTAACGTTGTAAACAGGTTAAAACTATACACGATCTGGTATGGTGAAAACTAAATAGCACTATGAACCGTCTTATATGAAAACTTGACATGAGGTAGACACTCTTCCCATTTTTTCATATTACTTTTGAGCAATACTTATAATAAAGTCGATAAAATCCGATTAACACCTTTTGTTTGTCCATCGGTTTGAGCGTGACAAGTAGTGGAGAATAAAAATTTGGTGTCTAACTTAGACCAAAGCGTTTTCCAAAGGTAACTAAGGAATTTAACATCTCTATCAGATACGAAAATCTTATGAATGCCATGCAATTGTATAATGTCTCTAAAGAACAATGTAACATCATGTGATTCATCATCAGTCGTATGATATGCAATAAAATATGTCATCATAGAGACTCGATCAACGACAATAAAAACATAATCGTGTCCTAATTTAGACCAAAGGATACCTAACACAAAATCCATATAAATATCCTTCCAAGGGTGATTCAGAATAGTTGATAGTGAGTACATACCATGGGGTTGCAAACTAGATTTAGCTTTCTTACACGTGAAGCACCTTCTGCAGATGCACATAACATCTCGATATAAATGGAGCCAATAGAAATGTTCCTGTAATACGAATAAAGTCTTGGTCGCTCCAAAGTGTCCTATTAATCCTCCCTCGTTTGCCTTACAAATCAATAAATCTCGAACATAACTTTTGGAATGCACAACTTAATTTCATGAAATAAATACACATCAACACGAAAGTATTTACCTGTGACGGTGTTCTCATAAGATTTGAATCTTTTACCAAAATGAAGATCAATGTCGTAGAGTTCCTTAATTTGTTCAAATTCGAGCACCCTTGTGTCTACTGAAAAAAGCAAAGATAACTCGAGATAATATGTCAAAAATAACATCTTCCTTACCTTGCTTGTACTAGATGGAGTACGGGAAGGTTTCTATGAAATGCATCCACTTGGTGTATCTATGGTTCAGCTTCTGTTGCCACTTGTTTTTGTCCTTGCTAATCCTAGAGATTTAGCTATCGGAATCTTGAAGAGATTTTGAGTTTTTCTTCGACTTATCAATACTATATCACATATGTTCTGATGTCATTCGTGGCATTTGAGGTTCTCTATTCAAGTTGTAGTCTAGGTTTAGGAGATCCTTTCTTCGTGAATACAAGTTCTAGGTTCAACTATCGGATTGCTAGTGGGTTTAATTCCAAATCCATCATTCTAACAATAGAATGTAAATCTAGGATCATATCATACTTTAACTCATTGTTGTCTTTCGATGCGTGGCATTTCTCTTCTTCAAGACCACAGTCTTATCTTAACAACAAGCTCGTTTACTCTCTCAATTAGTGATACATGAATGGTCGATGAAACTGTTTAACAATTTTGAAGATGCAAAAGTCTTCTTTGGTTCAATCAAAGCGTGTGAAGAGGTTACTCCTCCTCTTCGATTTAGTTCAGAACTCAAGAACAAACTCAAAATTTATTTTCGACATTAAAACTAAATTTTGACGCTACAAATGTGTAACTTCGACGCATAAGTGAAATTTCCTAATTGGTGATACTTTCTATCTAACTAATGACTCTTTCTGTTTAACTTCGACACTTAAGTGAAATTTCCTAATTGGTGATACTTTCTATCTAACTAATAACTCTTTCTATTTGTTTCAAATTTTTCCTTCTCTTTGTTTTCCTTTTTGCAATTTTCTTTTTTTTGGCGTATGTTCTTTTCTTATTTTTGCTTTTTAAGTTTTTCCCTTTCATGTTTTTCTCTTATTGTTTCTTCTTCTTTTTGTGGTTTTTTTTGCAATTACCTTTTTTGTTTTTCTTTTTTATTCTTCTTTTTTGTAGAATGACATAACTAACTAAATTAAACTAACACTTAATAAATTAAAGAAAAAAATTATCTAGAATACTAATAGAATGACAGAAACGAAACTGGATATGCTAACGTAAGAATGGTGCTACGATACCATTTAATAAAATTCTAGATCAATGTTATATTGTTAGGAGGATGAATTTTGAATGAAACCAAATAGCAACCCGGGAACTGAACCTAGAACAATTCTTCCCGAAGAAAGGATATCCTAAACTCGAACTACAACCCGACTCGAAAATCTAAAACGCCGCAAATGACGCCACAACACTTGTGATCTAATGTTGATAAGTCAAAGAACAACTCGAAATCTCTCCAAGATTTCGATAGCTAAATCTCTTAGATAAACAAGGAAAAATATAATTTTAAAGATAAAAACTTGGACAATAATACCATACAAAGGGTTCTCTATTTATAGGGACCAAACAACAATAAAAACATAATAAAATAAGATAACTTAACTAAACTCGATTAAAATGCTAGATCGAGCGGTGTATTTGCTCGATCGAGTGTTTTTTAACTCTTAAACCTAAATTTTCAAAAACTAAAGTACGTTCGACCGAGCAACAATAATGCTCAATCGGGCTCTTAACAGTCGCTCGAGTCCTTTAGTACTCGGGTCAAGCGGTCATTCCTTCTGCATGCTCCATTGGTCCAATGGGTTCTCTCGGGTCGAGCACGCTTTTGCTCGGGCTGAGCGCATCGGCTATCTCTTGTCCAATGGGTTCACTCGGGTCAAGCGGTATGTTGCTCGGGCTAAGCACCTCTGACTCTCATACCTTCATGTTCCCTTCGACATCGTCCACTTGTAAGCATGTCATATAAGCTTAACTTGATGTATTTTGATGCTCTTGTGGTGCCTTAGCAAGTTCGTCCGCTACCAATCAAGCAAACACGTTATGCATCCTCTTAGCTTTATCTCTGGTGGTCTTTGTGTTGTCCATGTGTCGGTTGAACCTCATCCTAATCCAAATAGTTAAAGGTGGACATGGGTCAGATACCCAGATTTTTTAGGGTAGCTGAACCCAAACCCGAACGGATACCCAGATTTCAACTCGAACCTGCAAGACGCGGGTACCAAAGGCTCAGATACCCAATCAATAAGCCGAATACCCTGAGTACCCAACTCAAACCCTAATATAGAATTAAGATAATACAATATTACTAAATATTGAAATGATAACAGTAACACACATTATCAATCATAAAAATTAAAATCTTACCAAACAAATAAAAATTCAACCTTAAATCAAGTATACAAAAACCATGAATAAAAAAATTGCATAGGTGTGTGGATATAATAAAGGCATAGGTGTATGCATATAATAAAGGGTTCTATGAGAGATTTACCAAGGCATTAATGGATTGTATCTCATCCTCATAAACCTTGTATTTTAGATTAAAACATTAAAAGAAATTAAATGATTGTGCATGGAAAATTAAAATACTGTGAAAAAAAAACTTTATCATCCAAAACGATGAACAAAATCTAATCAAGATTATGATACTAGGAAGACCCACAAGGAGTAATTGGAATGAAACCTAGGACGAATAATTTGAAGAATAAGATGCAAAGTTTTGGTTCCAGTTATAAGAACAAGAAATGTTAATTTGAAACTCTTACTTGCAAAAAACCTAACGACGTGTTTGAAAAGATCTAAAATTACATCGAAAATGTCAATACATTTTTCTGTTTTGATAAAGGAAAATTTAGTGCAATAGTTCCACAAACAAGAGCAACAAATGAGAAGAACATATCTGAGCAATCGTTACATTGTTTATGAGTTGGGAAATCTCTCATAGAACCTCTTATTATATGCACACGCCGAAAAAATATCGACAAGCCAACCAGACCAGATTCGATAGACCAACTAGACTAATATCGATGGACCAACCAGACTAGATTCAACGGTAACGAAAGATAAATATTGCAACAAAAGACACCTAGAACCGAAGAAAATATTGACGGACGAACCATACTAGATTCGACGGACCAACCAAACCAATATTGACGAATCAACCAACCAGATTCAATGGCAACGAAAGAGAGCCAGACCAATATCGATGGAGACAGACTAACCAAAATAGAACAAGACAAAGAGAGTTCCTTACCTGCGAGAGGCGAGCGGTGAAGGCAAACACGACCGACGAAGGCAAACACGATTGGTGAACACAAGACAGTGATTGTGGCGTGTGTGAGAGAGATGCTAGAGCTTGTGAATCGTTTTTGAAAATTAGATAGAAAGAGAACAAAGACAATGAACTAATAATAACCCTAATGATATTTCTTTAAATAATATAATATATATGGATATTATAGTAATGTTTTATATATCCAAACTCGAACTTGGATCTGCGGGTTCGAGTATTTCTTTTTCCCGGGTTCGGTACAAGCTTCGAGTCAAGACAAATTCTTCGAATAATTTACCTATCCCTAGAAATAGTTATTTTCCGGAGCTGAAAAGTCATTGATAGTGATGCAGAGAAGGAATAAAAGGAAGATAAGATAAATGTATGAATAAATGAAAAGCATAAAAATTATAGTGATGTAGAGAAGGAATAAAAGGAAGATAAGCAACCGGAAGTCTGATGAGACCAAGAAAGATGTATATGTGGCACTGTGAGAATTTTTATATCCTTGGTTTCATGTCGTTGATCCGACGAAAAAGATAATCGAATAGAATAGGAGAGAGAAAAATAAAAAATTTAATATTTTTTTATTTTTATTATTTTTTTAAACTCAATTTTTATTTGACTTTTTTTAGTGACATAATTATTGATGTAAAAACCGCGTCATCGATCGTTAAAAGATAATTAATGATGTATCATGATGTTACCCTTGAAATATCATTTGGGAGTCAAAAACCAAATTTGTGTATATTTGTGAAACCTTAACCAAATGTAGTGATTATAATGTTGAAATGTAGTGGTTATAATGTTGAAAAATATATATATAATTCTTTTAGAAATAAACAAATATGATGATTAAAATGATGTTTCTCTAAACAAAATAACGATTTTATTTTTATTTGATTTTTCCTATTGATAATTCTAAATACAAACTTAAAATCATTATTTTAAGTGAAATATGAAATCAAATCCTCAATTTTTTATTTATTTATTAAATATACATATTTTTCAATGGAAAAAAGTATGTACTATCTTATTGAATAGGGAAAACAATCTATTTCTCCCTGAATTTTACCACTTTAATCATATTCCTCCTGAACTTTCCTTCTCATCCTATTCCTCCTAAATTATCATTACTCATCTTATTCTCCCTTAAACTTTAAAAATTCATCCTATTTTCCCCTCCGTTAACTTTCTCTTAATTTTTCTGTTAAATACTTTTAAAACAACCTATTTCCTCGAACTATATGATTTCCAACCTATTTCCTCCCCCAACTCTATGAATTCCAGCCTATTCCCCCAAACTATGTAAACGATAGCTTATTTCCTCCCGAACTATATAACCTATAGCTTAATTCCCCCGAACTATATAAATCTAGTCTTTTCCCCTATATAATTTCTCTAAAAGTAACATATTTTCTTTACTTTTAATGCATTATTAAAGTTTTTATATTACAAAATATAAAAATAAAAAATATTTTAAATTCTAACAATTACAAAAAATTCTATACGATTTCTCTAATAGTAACATAATTTTAACATAACTATATTTCACTCAAATTTAACACGATTTCACCCAATTTTAACCTAATTTCACCGAAATTTAACCCGATTTCACCCAATTTTAATCTGATATAACCCAATTTTTACTCGACTTCACTGAATTTCAACACGATTCACTCCATTTTTATTCGATTTCACTCAAATTTAACCCGATTTCACCGATTTAATCTGATTTCACCCAATATTAACCCAATTTCACCAAAATTTAAATTTAACCCACATAATATTAATCATATTTCCCCCAATTTTTATTCAATTACATCCAAAATTAACCTGATTTCACCCGATGTTAACTCAATTTCATTAAAATTAAAATTGAACGAATATATTTAAAATTTAGTTAAATCGGATTTAAATTCGGTGAAATTGATTAAAAATTAGGTGAAATCGAGTTGAATTTTATAGGTAAAATTAGATACGAAGACTTCGAATATTTTACCGAACCCTAGCGCTAACCAACTGATCTTGAGTTCGAAAACATGATATTCACCCACATTATATTTATATCGAAACCGGATCGACCAACTCCTTTTCAACATCATATTGTTCCTATCCAAAAGCTCATGTAATCATTTTGTATATTATAGTTTTAATTTCGAGTAATGTAAATATATCTTCAATTAATAACCGATAAAAGATCATTTTCGTATTTTTGTATATTTTTAATTCGTTTTGGATCCCGACACCACCATAAATTAAACATACATCTATTATATATAGGATAAAGATACAAGGGGTTAGTGGATATTTATATAAATGCACTCTAAAAAAATCAAATGGGAATGGAGCTGGCGACAGCAGGATAAACAACGGTAGCCGGATGAGCCATAATACTGCGACCTTTGGCATGCTTAAAGCAATAAACCAATGCTCCGATGGGCCATTCCACGATTCCAGCCACGACAAAAGCCACGAACCCTAGCGTCGGTCCAACTACACGACATCTGCATGGGTTGCTCGACCCGCACTCCACGCATATCGGTATCATCTTTAAAACCCTTATTTGTTCGAGAAAGATCAAAGCCCGAACCTTCTTGATTATGATTAGTGGAGTAAGATGGTTGGAGTACTTATAGATATGTGATTTAATGAGTATGAATTGAACACGGTGTAGAAGATTATAGAGAGCCGTATTGTGAACTCTATGTAGAGAGTTAGATGGATCATATGGGGTGTTTCTTTTTTTTTTCTTTGATGGGTTTGGTGTTTCTTCTTGGTTTCTGAGGGTTTTATTTACATTTTTTTAATAAGAAAATCGAGTTTTTTAGTCATGCACAAGCTATTAACGTGTCGGGTTTCGGACAAGGAAACTAAAAACGTGGCCTAAGAGAGAGATCTTCCCTTGTGTACGTGTTTACTTCTCTTTATTCACTTGTATGACTTATCATTGGACGTGTAAATTTCGAATGTATCAATTTCTGTCTTTTTAAATGTATGGATTTCTTATGATAAAGAACAAGAGAAAAAGGAGACAAAAAGAGGAAAAATAACATCGTATCCAACCAAGTCGTAGTTGGAGATTCCTCTCCCAATATTGTGTGATATGTTTTTACAGAATGAAAAAACAAAAAAAAATATTCCAAAAATAATAATAAATATGAAGTAGAATTTAAAAATTTAAGAAATCTACGGAGACGTAATTTGATTCATCGAAAATATATAGAAGAGTTTTGAATTGAATTCTAACGAACACTTCGTGATAAAAATAGATTTTGTTTCTTTTTAATAATGAATTAAAATATTTTGTCTATTTGTCTATATATTCATTGAAATCACAATCCATGTATTTATAGAAAGTATAACTTTAATTATTTATAATTTGATTTCTCAACAAATCAAAAATTACGAATTGATTTCTACATTTTTTATTTCATAACAATTACACTCTTTAGCCATAAATTACTATATGAAAGCACTTAAATGTTGATTAATAATATAATGATACAATACATTTAAATTATCCATATATGACCGTAAAAAATCTTTACAATCTCTCATTTGACCATATGTGTATTTGAAGATATATATGTACTGTATAAACTCAAATGTTCTTTCACTAACCACTACGAATATAGAATCATGGTAGCTTTCACTACACGATTTGTAATTAAACCTTCCATGATCATTGGTTGTGATATGACTAAATGACATAAATCATGTTATGAATGTGTAGCATAAAAACCACATGAATGTGATCTACAGATGTCGATTTTCAACTGGTATTCTTAAGCGAGATCACTGAATAATTTTATTATACCAAGTGAAATAAACATAAGATTATTTTATTTCTGATCAGAAAATGTATATGTATTGCAATATATGATATAGAACACAAAATACAAAATAAATATCAAACTCCCACTAAATGATAGAATCCTCAAACCCTGGAACACTCATTCGGACAATATGCTCATGAAAAACCTTGGGTGAAATAACTTTAGTAAGAAGATCCATATCATGGAATTCGTCCCAGTGTGCTTTATGAAAATCTATCCACTCTAAACTTATAACTAGGAATTTAATATCGACATGTTTCGATTTTGTTGAGCTCTTGTTGTTAGAGTACAAGATGATATATTTATTGTCACAATATATCTTTAATGGTCGTTCTACGCCATTTATAATTCGCAGTCATGTGACAAATCTTTTCAGCCAAATTTCTTGGTTTAACGCCTCAAAACAAACTATAAATTCTAGATCCATGGTTGATGATTCTATAAGTGTATGTTTGGCACTTCGCCAAGAAATAGCTCTACCACCCAATAAATAGATGTAGCCCGAAGTAGATCTCTTACTTTCTTGATATCCAACAAAATCACAGTCAAGATACCCAACGATCTCCAAATGATCCGATCTCTGATAAGTGAGCATGAAATCTTTTGTTCTCTTCAAATACCACATGACTATTTTGGTTGCTTTCCAATGCTCCATGTCTGGATAGCTTAGTTATCTACCTAACACACCAACGATGTACGCAATATTTGGACGTGTACACATTTGAACATATATTAGGTTACTAATTGCTAATGCATAAGGAACCTTCTGCATCTCCTGAATTTCAAGATTATTTTTAGGACACTGATTGATACTAAATTTATCCCCTTTAGTGAGCAGAGTATTTCTTGGTTTTACTATCTTGCATGCCAAATCTTTTAAGTATTTTATCCCTACAAAAAAACCTCATATCAACAAACGAATCAACGAATCCGTCTGTTGATGAACTTTTCTAACGGATTGCAATGGATATGCGAGAACGTGCAACGGACTGTAATCTGTTGCAACTATCTACGGACGAGCAACAAATCATGTCCGTTGCTACCATCCGTTGACACGCCGTTAGAAAACCAAAAATGGGCCAACAGACATCTATTGCCCATTGTAACGGATGTCTGTTGGTATTTGCAACGGATGCCCGTTGAAAGTATTAATTTCGAGGATTTTTGTTTGAATATTTTCGTGTGATTTTGCAACGGGCATCCGTTAAGGATTCCAATGGATGTCCGTTGGAAAAAACACAATTTAATGATCAATATCAAGGTTTTAGCATCAAAACATCAACAACAAATATATTTTCAACAAAATATCATCTTCTTCAAATAAAAATATATATAGATCGAGAGGGTGGATGTATAGAAGAAAAGATCCTATAACCGAAGAAATTACGCAAGAATTCTTACACGGATTTGAGCAATTCATTTGTATCGATGCAACCTTTGTGTCAAGAACGCGGGACAATGTTATGTCCATGCAAAAGATGCAAAAACATAAAGTGTCGAAGTCAAGAAACTGTTTGGAAACATCTTTACAAGGTGCATTTTGTAGAGAATTACGAAATTTGGTTATTTCACGGGAAAATTGCGGTGTTAGAGATATTGTGCAAGAAGAACAAGTAGAAAGAAATGAAAAAGTTATTTATGAAGCATCAACAACCAATCCATATGTGGAAAATGATGTTAGATGCTTTTCCTGGAGTTGTTGAACAAACGAATGAAGAGATGTAGAACAATGAGACACGTCGATTTTTTAACTTATTAGATTCGGTAAAACAACCTATATATGAAGGTTGTCGTGAATATCAGTACTCCTTATATTTATCTTCAAGATTCATGAGTATAAAAACACACTACAATGTTGCTGAAAATTGCATGGATTCATTTTACAAAACCATGCGTGAATATTTACCGGAAAATAATCAAGCCCCAAAACATACTACGAAACAAAGAATGTTTTAAAAGATTTGGGAATACCACATGAGAAAATTCATGTTTGTAGAAACAATTTCATGTTGTTTTAGGGAAACGATAAAGACTTGTTGGAATGCAAATTTTGCGGTGCAAACAGATTTCGGCCAAAAAAACATCTTCATGTAAACATGTACCATACAAAAAATGTTCTATATGCGTGTGGTAAACAAGTTGAGAAGGTTATTTGAATCGGAAAAAATCGCTGGGAAATGAGATGGCACGCAGAACACTCGATGGGCGAAGAGATAATGCAACATCCATCGGATGGTAAGGTTTGGAAAGATTTCAATGAAATATTTCCTGAGTTCTGATGTCGGAAATTCCCAAGCAATATATTTCCTAGACCACTTCACCGCAAGTATACGGATCGTGTAGTACCAGGGTCGAACTCTAGGGACTAATGCAGCCTTATCCTAAGAATATCACTAAACTAAGACGAAGGGAAGTAGATGAAGGCGTGGTGCAAAATATCTAAAAGACTAAGCTAATGGTGGCAATGACAATGGGGTTCGAAGACTTGGCAATGACGAACATTACGGATGTCGGGATATCGAGAATCGTATGGATGTAACAACTAAAGATCATAAATCTATCGAATTATCTTGATAACGGGAAATTCATGCTCTAAGGTGAGGAGTGATTCTTCCGAGCCTAAACCTCCTAACCATGAGTACGTGCAACCCTACCTTCCAACAGTGATTAACCCGTACTATGGCAGCTTTACGAACGCAATCCTAATTCCTAAGTCGATTAACCGACCGGTCAGATTCTCATTAATCGAAC
>CM071871.1:10443182-10458059 GCA_036759665.1 Gynandropsis gynandra
ACCTATCCTAAAATTGATACACTTTCAGTGTTATCAAACTTCCCCAGACCTAAACCTTTGTTTGTCCTCAAACAAAACTAAAGCCAAGTACAAGTACAAGCTAATAACGATGGATACTAGCACAAAAAGTTCGAAGAGTTAGTCATTCCGCAAATCAACGCGTCACATGAACAAAAGCCTAAGCGTACCGAGTATAGCCTTATATCTACCGAAAGTGCTGAGCCATGAAATCCTACCAAAAATCTAAGTCTACTTCACAACCCTAGATAACGTCCAAGCAATCTACATACCAATTCCCCTAAGCTTTTCATATCATTAAAATTGTTTTTCTCGTTCTTATTCTTTTCTTTCTCGATACTTAGATCCACACTTTGTTCCTAGGACGTCGAAGTCGAAGAGGGATGGCTTTCTACTTAGACCCAGGCTGCCTATGGCACACTCATAAGGTCGCGTGACCTTAGCGGAGTGAAGAGGTGCGTTATTGAAGATCTTATTTTTTCTTCGCTTTTTATTTTTTTTCTAGATTACGCAACACTCTAACCCTTAGGATGTAAAAAAGCGCCTCTACCCACCACTTAGACCCGAACCATCGATCATCGATGTACTCATGTCAATCCTAACTCGGAATAGTAAAAAAGTTATCCTAGATGACAGCGGAGTATAAGCGTGTGGAATCTAATAACTCATGAACGGTATGAATATATCAATTAAGCTAAGGCTAGACGGTATACACGGAGATATGACTACTTGGTACCGAAACCTAAGGAGTGAATTCAACTATCGATCGTGGCTTCAAACACAATTACTCGACTAATCAGTATCCAAAAGGCTTCTAAGCAAACCTAGACCATTATCCATGATTCGACAAGGTCGCAAAGATGACTAAAGCTCGAAAAAAAATTCACTAAGTATCCATCTTATTCCTAAACCTAATCCTAAGCGCAAATATGTCACTCTAATGAAAAATCCGTATCACTAAACGAAGAGTACCCCCCAGACCTGAACGGAACACAGTCCCGGTGTTCGAGACCTATGAGGGATACCCGCATGCCAAAAATCCGAGAAAATATAAAAAGGATAACGAGTACACCTGATGTGTGTGGCTTTCTCGAATTGTGATACATCCGGATTGTGATACTCTTTTTCTCTAATGCATGTGTTAGCGTGAAAGACCTGAGATGAAAATCATGCAATGCAAGACATAGAGCAAACAGCACTCTTCGTCCATACGACCCGAATCAGAGCAGAGCGACGAGTAATGCAGCGAACGCCATGTACTGCATAAATCGTGGAGATACAGAACACGTAGCTTATCAATGCACGCTGCAAGAGAATGTGGAACATATGAATTACGCCTTGCAGCAAGGAAACACGCAATTCGGGAATACCTACAACCCGAATTGGAGGAATCACCCGAATCTGTCATACCGAATGACTTAACCGATGAAGTATTTGGGAATTCAGAAAAGACAACAAACATACCGCAAGATAACCATCAATTCTAGCAAGCTCAACAAGTTCCGCAAGCTCCTGAATCTCCTCAAGCCCCTTCGTCAAACCTTGAGGGAGTGCTGCTCGAATTTATCAAGGAGCAAAGGTAGCAACATTCAACTCAAACCAAATTCAATGCTGATGTGGGGACAGCGATCAACGAGCTCAAAACTCAGATGGAATCCTTGAGCAACCATGTTAAGAGCTTAGAGAAATCAGTAGCACAACAAGCTGCCTCATCCTCTCAGAATCCCGGACAGCTTCCAGGTAAACCTGAATTGAACCCGAGAGAGTACGTGAATGCTATTTCTGTGTGCAACAGTGATATGATCGAGCATTCGCCCTCCAAAGAGTGAGAGCAAGCTGCTGGTACGTACATGAAAAGAAGCAAAGGTAAGATTGCGATTATGGAAGGAGTTGAACCGGATTTAGATAAACCATACGTTGCTCCACCGGCGTACAAACCTCCTATATTGTTTCCTCAACAGTTGGTGAGCGGTAAGAATGAAGAACGAGTGGGCAGATTCGTAGAGGGTCTCAAGAAGCTTGACATCAACATCCCATTCATGGAAGCCCTCCAAAAGATTCCCAATCATGCCGAACTCATCAAAGAGGTACTTTCCAAAGAGAGGCATATCGAAGAGAACAAGACGGTAGCACTCACCGAGGAATGCAGCGCTATCCTTCAAAACAAGCTGCCACCAAAGTTGAAGGACCCTGGAAGCTTCTCCATTCCATGCACAATAGGTAATATTGATATTGATAATGTTTTGTGTGATTTAGGAGCAAGTGTGAGCATCATGCCACACTCAAATTTCAAGCGGATGGACTTCGGGAACCTCAAACCTACAAAGATGTCTCTACACCTCGCAGATCGTTCGGTAAGATATCCGGTGAGAATTGTTGAAAACGTTCCCACCATGGTAGGTAAGCTTTGCATTCCCACTGATTTTGTTGTACTTGGGATAAAGGAAGATGCTAGAATACATATTATTCTTGGTAGACCGTTTCTAGCTACTGCAGGTGCCCTGATAGACGTACAACAAGGAAAGCTTTCCTTACGTGTCAGAGATGAGACGATAGAATTCAACTTTTCCAGCCCCATGAACAGACCCTTATCCAAGGAGTCTTGCTTTACAGTCGATTCGATTGACGAGTTAGCGAAAGACACGCTTGATTAAGTAAGTGATTCTGATCCTCTTGTACGATATTTAACACGAGTTTGCGAAGATGCAGGATTTACGGACGAAGGAGCTGAGATCTAAATGAAATTCATGAGTGCTATTGCAGCACTAGGAGATGCCCCATGTGAGGAGATACCACACGCAATCCATGCTGGTTTTGCAGCGGAGAAGACGTCCAAACTTGAGCCCGAGCCACCTCCGTCTTGTTTTCGGTATGAGTACGTTGAACGTGATAAAACATACCTTGATATTATGAATGCTAACATGAGTGTAGATGAGATGAGAAAACAATCTACACGTGTAAAGAAGCGTAGGAGAGTCAGCTCTTCAATGTGTATGCACGGAAATCATATGGAAGACAGTCACGAATCTTCCACCGAAACTCAAAAGAGGCTGCATCCGCACTTGCAAGAGGTAATAGAAAAAGATGTCTTAAAACTTTCCGATTCAGATACCATTTATCCAACCTCGGGCAGCAAAAGAGTGAATCCCGTGCATGACGTGCCAAAAATATAGTTCTATTTTTCAATTCTCGTCCTAAGTCTTTCTTGGGCAACCTATGATTTCGTTGGTCTGGTCCTTTTCAAGTTCGAGAAGTCTTCACACATGGAGAAGTAGAGCTTTGGAGCGACTCGAGTGGAATATTCAAAGCTAATGGACAACGACTAAAGCTCTACAAAGCCGCTCAACCAATCGAAAGTGGAAACTCCATGAGGAATGGAGACGTCAAAGCTTAAAGACGTTAAATACGCGCTTTCTGGGAGGCAACCCAGCTGTTTGTTTTTATTTTTCTTATTTTTTAGTTTAAGACTCTGTTAATCGTTTTCGTTAAAAAAAATACCACCATAAACGTGACTTCATTTCCCTTACCCTCCATCGAAGCTTCACGTCGAGGACGATGTTCAATTCAAGTCTGGGGGAGCAGCTCACGTTTTTCAGGTGATTTCGTTTCATTTTCCTTCATTTTCCCTTTGATTGTGTAGTTTTTAGGTGATTTTGTAGTTTTTAGTTTGTTTTTGTTTTCGTGAGTCAGAGTCATCCCAGGCACTTGTCCGGTGCCACATTTTGAGATGAACCCTGAACCTAGGATGCTTGAGAAGTTGGCCTTTTCCGTGAGATTTTGCATGTTTGAACTAGGTTTTCCCTAAGTGTTAGAGCTTATTAGTCGGCTGAAAAACAATAGGTCGTAGTTTGTTGAGAATCCTAGTGTTGCTTGCGGGGGGTTTAGACGAGGTTGTTAGGCTAGTTTATCGTTTATTCTCTCTTCCAGATGGTCATACTTCATGTAGACGATGCTTTACTTCACTTTTCTATGAGGATTACTATATCGTATGAGATCGAGCTTATTTGCAGATTAAGAGCGCACACTAACACTCCGCTGTCGATAGAAATAATGCCTAAAATGCATGATCTAAAATCGATATGAGTGCATCAACCTTGATACTCTTTCAATGGCGCCGGTCTAAGTGGTGGGTTGGCGATCATCTTTCTACGTCCTAAGGGCATGGCACAAATAAAACACCTCCTACTCCGCTGCACTCTTGAACGAGATGCATGAGTATACCGTCATCGGTAGTCTAGGTCTAAGTAGATGCTGGATCCCTTCAAATCCGACGTCCTAGAAGCCTAGTGTGTATGCAAAGAAAAAAGAAAAGAAAAAGATGACATAAAAAGAAAATAAAAAGAAAGAAAAAAAAAGAGAAAGGAAAAGGAAAAAGGAAATAAAGAAAGAAAGAAGCTCGGAAAAGAAGCAAGTATCCTCGGTTGTTCTAGGTTTAGCATTGTCTGAAGTCTTTTTTGGTGGAGAGAGTTACGGTGGCTTGTGTAGTTTTCCTTTGATTTACTTTCTCATGGGTAGCCTTTGTAAATCTAGGATGAAGACTGAAAACTTAATTAGGCCAAATTTGCTCTCGACGTGCTAGTTGATCGGTTAGGTTTGCATTAGCGGTACTTCTAGGAGAAGGGAGAATTCTCGGATTTTGTATACCCCACGTGTTCCACGTTTACGTTTGCTTAGGGACAAGCAAACATTCAAGTCTGGGGGATTTTGATCATCTCGTTTTCATACGCATTTCTTGCACGACTTTAGAGATGTTTATGATATAAATGCGATGCTTTACGTATGATTTCGTATCCGTTTTACTTGTTTTCGTGTTTTCATGTTCTTACAGGTTTTGATGCGTATCCGGTTCATTTCCGAGCTAAAGGACGTGCACGAGACAAAGTACCAACATCGAGGATCATCACGGGACAAACGGGACGAGAATCGGCAAGTAATAGCCACTACCCGCACGGGTAAATCACTAGCCCGAGCGGGAATTTGTTACGGTGATTTTGTCCAGCGGATTGAGCACGAGTCGGGCGAGAAATACCACGCCCGAGGCTTCAGCCCGAGCGAGGAGCACTTGAGCCCGAGCGGGCAGCACTTAAAACAAATAAGTTAATTTGACTTAAAACAAATGGGAGTTTGTTGGGGACTTATACAATAAGGAAAATGACTTTAGAGAAGAGGAATAAGTGATATTTTGCTGGAATGTAGTAATGGAAACGTTATCCAACTTATTCAATAATGGAAACTCATAAAAAGACAACACTCGGTGGCTGGTGCAACACAAGGAAGAACTGAACGTCCAGAAGGAAAGGGAGGGAGAAAAGGAAAGAAAAGAGGAAGGAAAGAAGAAGAGAGGAGTGAGAGGTCGAGCTCATTCACTCAAGTTTCAGTTCTTGATCGAGGAGAGAGAGTAGAGAGAATGAGAAGGTTCTTGCGAAGGAGACTTGCAAGGAGCATTGGAGATCAACTCAAGACTTCGGTTTCGTTTGGTTTTCATGTTCCTTAGACCTTCTATTTTGTTTATGATTGTTTACGGACGCATGAGCGAGTAGTTTGTTTGTTCTAGGAGAAGGGATTAGCCCATGACTATCCCGGAACCGCTTTTGATTTATCTTTGAATGCATCTTCCCGTTTTCTTTATCTGAGTGCTTAAATGCCTTGTGTTTACGAAGGCCAAGTAAATGCATGTGTTAGGGGTTAGGAGAAGGACCGAAAGGAGAACTCTAGTCCTAGAAAATCAGATATAGAGCAACTGAGGTTAGGCGAAGAAAGTAGGGTAGCAGCGGTTAAGGGTAAAACGGATGAATCACAGATCTTATGGGTTTAGTTCAAGGTGTCAGCCACGAAAGTAGGGGGAAACTTGACTAGATCACGTGTCTATGCCTCGAGAGAGGGTGGATATCATATTAGGATCGTCTACCTTAGATAACTTGACTGGGATTGCATGATAGATAGGTTGATTGTTGGTTTCGGTAGTCTTGTGGTGAAACTGGTTTCCTGGAACGTTTGTCTCATTCTTAAGAACTAGTTTGTTTATTTGTTTTTAGTATTTCATTCTTAAAACCATATTTCATTCGTTAGCAAGTTTGATTCGTAGTTTGAGTTTAGGTTGTGTTGCGTAGTCCCTGTGGGATCGACATCTGAAGTACTACACACGTTCCGTGTACTTGCGGGTAGTTTAGGTTATTTGTTAAACTTTGATAACGCATCAGAGAGATTAGCGTGTCTATATTGTATTGAGGATACAGATTCATTTTGACTAGTGCATGGTAAGAAACCATGTTGGTTTGATTTTCATAGAAGATTTCTTCCTCGTGGACATGCTTCCCTGAAAGATAAAAAAACATTTTCGAAAGAACGTAAAATAAAAAGAAAAGGCATCGTGCATGCAAACCAGAATGCAAATCCTTTACGAAAGATTGAACACAACGGCGATTTACAAGAATCGATAGAATGCGGTGGAGATCGTGGGCATCGTAAACCAAAAGGCCAAGATGAATGGCATAACTTGTACCAAAGTAGTATCTGTTCAGAACTACCATATTGGAAATCATTGATATTACGCCATAATTTAGATGTTATGCATATCAAAAAGAAACTTTTCGATAACATCATCAATACTGTTTTGAATATGGCGGGGAAAACTAAGGATAATATACAATTAAGAAAAGATTTGAATACAATATATCGAAGACCTGAGTTGGAATTAAGAGGTGGAAGGGCACCTATACCATTATTAAGATTGTGTTAACCGGCGAAAACCGCATTATTAAGGTGGTTAAAAGAAGACGTTAAGTTTCCAGATGGATATGCATCGAACATTGCTCGGTGTGTGGATATCGTTGGTTTAAGACTTATTCGGTTGAAAAGTCACGATTATCACATTTTCATACAGCGAGTCATTCCAATTGCATTTGCGGAACTCTTACCAAAGAACATTAACGATGTGCTATGCAGAATTAGCATATATTTCAGAGATATATTTTCAAGAAATTTGAAAAGGGGTGACTTGGAATTAATGAAAAACAATATCTCTGAAGTATTGTGTTCATTGGAAAAAGTTTTTCCGTCTTCATTCTTCGATGTCATGGAACATTTGCCAATACATTGACCAGATGAGGCAATACTCGGTGGACTAGTTCAATTCAGATGGATGTATCCTTTCGAAAGGTTTTTCTTTCATTTAAAGAAAAAACAAAAAACAAAGCAGTGGTTGAAGGATCTATTGTTAAACAATATTTTTTGGAAGAAATCACATATTTCAGCACATTATATTTCGAGTCGCATATTCAGACGAAAGAAAGACGTGCAACGAATGATCACACAAACTATCTATATCAATATAATTCGCATTTTGTCACAATTTCTGAGATGTTTATACCGATTGGACGCACATGAGGTAAATCCGAAGAATATTGGTTAACACCAGAGGAGTATAATCACGTCCACACATATATATTACTAAATTGTTAAGAGCTATTACCTTTCAAAAGGTACAAAACAATGAAAATCAATCCGGGACGACAATATGGTAAGTATGATCCATTCATCACAATAGATCAAGCAGATCAAGTATGTTATGTGAAATATCCAACAACATTGAAACGTCAAAGAGAGGAGTGGTGGGCCGTCGTAAAGATCAAGCAACGAAAAATTATAAGCATAGATGAAAAAGAAGATTTGTTGCAAATCGATCATCCGCAACCGATTCATTTAATTGATACAGACAATCGGGAGGAGATTCTCATAACAACTGACATAGACGGAGAATACATATACAATTATGAAGACGTTGAACCAGAAGATACAGAAGGTGAAAATGATGATGAATTCAATGAACAATTGAAGGAACACTCGCTAATCGAAGAATCTACCGAAGAAGAAATGTAAATTCTATAATGTAATATATAAATTATGTGTTGATTTTTTTTAACTTCATATAATCCAATTTCAACAGGTATCCGTTGGTAACTTCTAATGGAGGCCTGTTGCGAGGGAGTTCAATAGGACAAAGTTGACCGTTGGGAAGCGCCAACGGGCGTCTGTTGCTACTTGGCAACGAAGGGCCGTTACAAAGTCTGTAATGGGCATCCCTTACAATTTGCAATGGATTCCAATTGCAAATGTCATAATGGCTATCCTACCCGACTATTGTTTCCAACGGGCATCCGTTGCAAATTGAAACGGATGTCTGTTGCAAATTGAAACGGATGTCCGTTGCAAATTGAAACGGATGTCCGTTGCACGGGGAGATGTATGGTCGTTTTGGCGTCCGTTGCCTCGGGAGTACACATTTCCAACGGTCATCCTTCGAAAATTCCAACGGATGCCCGTTGGAAACACAGAACATCGTATCAATTAATTGCGTCCGTTCAGTGGACGTTTTGGAAAATTTTGTATATTAAACCTTGAACAGTTTCATTTTCAAATTCAAATCAAAATCAAAATCCTCTGAAATCTTACAAATCTATCACACACAAACACTTCTAAACACAAAACATAAAATGAGGGATAGACGATTTATAGGATATGGTGGTATGTTAGCGGGTTCGGCGGGAGTTATAAATATTATCGAAATATTTCATTTTCATGTGCAGGTTTGATGTGGATGATGTTCTCAAACATACGAACAACAACATTATCCAGGGATCGCTACAGGATCGCCTCTATTATTCCTGGCAGGTGACGCTAGAAGTTATACGTTGTCGATGGTGGTGTACTTTCATCATAAGTTAAAAATACTCTAAAATTTGTATTTAAACTGATTAATTACATTTATTCTAAACTAATTTATTATAATTTATTTTGCAACGCGCATACGGATGGTGGAAGAAGGACACGTGGCACATCTACACAGCTTGGATGCACGAAATGGAAGCCCGAATGTGCTTGATGATAAACAACGCCAAACACAACTACTACAAGAAGAATGTCAAACTGGCATGGGCAACAAACGAGGTATTCAATCAACTCGTCCAACATTGGGAGTCTGAGGACTTCAAGGCCAAGAGCGAGAAGGCTAAGAAATATCGGTATGGCGGGAAGGTTCCCCGAGATGAAAGAATTGGTAATTTTATTTTAGTTATTATTAAATTTTTTTATTTCTGATAATATTTATATAATTATATTTATGTTATATAACAGATGCAAAGAATTGGAAGAGAACCGACTCTTCTTGAGCTGGTTGTAAGAACCCACACCAAGAATAAAACGGTCTTTAGGGAAGAGAACGACGAACATGAACTCTTCGAACCTCGAGTGGAATGGACCGTGAAAGCTATGACAAATAAGATCACACAGCAATCACAAGCTTCTGATTCAACTCTCGACGATCTCAGCCCTTTACAAAAACACAAATTGTATTTGGCGGTAAAGAAAAAAGTTATTGTTTGTAATTTGATTATAGTCGGTAACACCGTATAAGGGGCATCTATACGGTCTCGGTTCGCTTCAAAAGGATATCGTCAAGGATGCCACGACGGTACCCCTGTGGTTCAAGAGAGTTATACACAAAACGACGTATCGAGCATCTCGAAACATAACTTCGAGAAACTCGAGCACAGATACGACACATGGAGAGCGTCATAGAATTGCTAACCGGCCGGGCCAACCGCGACATCAGACGTGAGAAAAAACACCGCGATAAGACCCGATTATTGATTCAGATGCAACGCCTTCTTCACGAGGTGCTGGCGACCATGGAGATGAATTCGGCGCCACAAACTTAGATGATATGTAATAGAAATTATGTTTTTATTTTTTGCAAGAACTTTTTTATTTTTTAAGAATTTATTTAATTAATTAAAAATTTTTAATTTATTTTAAATTTTTGTTTAATATTATTTATTTATTTTTTTCGTAAAATTCCCAACGAATGATCGTTGATATTTTAAAAAATTGTAACAAGCATCTGTTGAAATTCAAAAATTCTTGCCATTTTGCAACGAACTTTCGTTGCTATTTCCCACCATCTGGCCAACGGGCATCCGTTGCAACCCTTTGATTCCCGTGCATTTTTCATACCAACGAATATCAGTTACAAACTGTCAATGGAAATCTGTTGCAACTTTGTAATGGGCATCTGTTGCAGATATTGTAATGGTCATCCATTACAATCTACCAACGGAGTTTTCCGTTACTCGTCTGTTGGAATATTTCAACAGATATTATCTGTTTTAATCTCGTTGGGAATCACAACGGATCTTAATTTGCAACGAACGATTCTCAACGGCTTTCGATCCGTTTTCCTCCGTTAGGAATTGCTCATTACAACGGAAATTTGGCGATTTTCAACAGATATGTCCGTTGGAAATCGCATGTTTTTTTGTAGTGTATTGGTATAACTCCTTTGTGATAAACCTAGAGTACCATGGGTTCGATCCCGATAGATTTGAATTCCTAAGACAAAGAAGGCGTCACCAAGATCTTTCATTTCAAAATCTTCTTAAAGAAACTCTTGGTTTCGTGCAATATGCCTATATTATTAGTGACAAGTAATATATCATCAACATACAAGATAAAGAAAATAAATTTGCTCCCATTGAACTTGTGATACGCGTAATCATCAACAAGATTCATCTCGAAGCCAAATGAGATAATCACTTGATGGAATTTGTGGTACCACTGACGAGACGTTTGTTTGAGCCCATATATGGATGTTGTCAATTTATAATCCCATCTTGTTTGGTTCTCTTAATATGAAGTTTTCAAGTTGTTTCATGTAAATTGTTTCTTCAATATCTCCATTGAGAAACAATGTTTTGACATCCAATGGATGAAGCTCTAAATCATAATGTACAACAAGAGCCATTATTATTCTAAAAGAGTCTTTTGATAAAACTGGAGAAAATGTCTCTTTATAGTCAATCCCTTTCTTTTGAGTATACTCTTTAGTTATAAGACGAGTTTTATACTTATCCACATTACCTTTAGAATCATGTTTAGTCTTAAATATCCATTTGTAATCAATGAGTTTCTTACCTCCTCGTAAAGGGACTAGTTCCCAAACTTTATTGTCTTACATAGGTTTATACTCTTCATTAATTGCCTCAATCCACTTTTCCGAGTTAGAACTACCGATAGCTTGATGGACATTGATTGAATCATCATCCACCATACTATTATTCTCCTCATGTTCTTGAAGAAACACTATAATCACCCGAAATAGCACTAGTTCTCTCTCTAGTAGATCGCCTTAAAGGCAATTGATCTTGTTGCTTAAGTTCGTGAGGTGCTTGAGTTTGTTCTTCATGATTGAACAATGTCAGATTGAGGATCCAAACTCGTTTCATCTGAAACGACTATACGAATAGGTTCAAGAATATAAACCAAATCTTCCTCAAAGATAATATTCTTAACTCTATTTCTCCCACCAAACTCAATATCCTCAAAGAACATGGTAGTTTCCATCTCAAAAATTGACCTTAATTTGGGATCATAAAATTTGTAACCTCTCGATCGTTCAGAATAACCAATTAAGTAACTGCTAACTGTTTGGGGTTCCGGTTTCTTTTCATATGGCTTGTAAGGCCTTGCCTCAGCTGGACATCCCTACACATGCAGATGCTTCAAATTTGATATTCTACCAGTCCAAAGCTCATAATTTATTTTTACAGCTATCTTTGTTGGCACTCGATTAAGAATATAAGTTGCAATCTTTTGTGCCTCGCCCCAAAATGTTTCTGGTAAGATTGAATGACTAATCATACTCCTTACCATATCTTTCAGTGTTCGGTTTTGTCTTTCAACTACACCATTCATGCTAGATGACCCTGTCATGGTGTATTGTAGGACAATTCCACACTCTTCTAGGAACTTAGCAAAGGGTCCTGGACATTTTTCACATGAACTGTCATATCGACTATAATATTCACCACCACGGTCAGATCTGACAAATTTAATTCTTTTGTTGAGTTGATTCTCAACTTCATCTTTAAAAACTTTCAACACATCCAAAAACTTATACTTTTCATGAATGAGATATAAGTATGTATATTTAGAGTAATTATCTATGAGTGATATACAATATTTCTGACCATTCTATGATGAAGTTGTAAATGACCCGCAAATATCTGTATATATAAATTCTAGGACTTCCATGGCTCTATATGCACCTATTCTCTTGTTCTTGGTTTGTTTACCTTTAATACATTCAACACAAAAATTATAATTTGTGAGGTCAACAGAATCTAGGATTCCATCTAACAGAAGTCGTTCAACTCTATTTCTAGAGATATGACCTAGACATTTGTGCCATAGCATCCCTGAAGTGGTGTCAAGTTTATGCTTTATATCATGTGATCTAGAGTTCAAACTTGTATAGTATGTTTCAAATAGAATCCACTACACATTAATAATCTTAAAATGTGCAACTGCCTCAACTCTCACCGATTTTTCATTCTCACATAAATGCATCTTGCAGCATCATTTGGCTTTCGGAAGCTCGAACAACCCCTTTTCCACAAGCCAAGTGTGGTAAATGGTACAATCCTTTTTGACATGTCCAGATTTCATACAAAGAAACAATTGTTTTCAACCATTTTGGCTTTTTTTTTCTTTGGACCCTTTGCAGCTTTATTCTTAGAACTTTCAAAGTTCTTTATTTTGTTATTTCATTTAGAGGTATGAAGCATATGAGCAGTTTTTGTCTTTTGTTGTTTCATCCTCTCTTCCTCTTGTACACTATAAGAGATGAGCTCATTAAGAGACCTTGACTCTTTTTTGCAATTATAACTAATTTTGAATTGGTTAAACTGTAGATGGAGAGAGTTCAAGATAAAAAGCACAAGAACATCTTCTGAGAAGATGATCTTAAGAGTCTTGTGTTTCGAAACAATATTGGCCATCTCCAAAATGTACTCCCTTATGAGAGGTCCTCGACAACGCCACTGATGCGTATCAGAGTTAAATATAACCTAATCTACCCGCAAGTGCACGGCACGTGTGTAGTATTTTAGGTGTCGATCCCACAGAGACTATGCAACGCTACCTAAACCCGAACTATGAATCAAACTTGCTAACGAAAGAGTGGTGATGAAGAATAAAATACTGAAAGTAAACTAAACTACTTGGGTTCTAACGATAAGACAAGCGTCCTAGGAAACCGGTTTCACCACAAGACTACCAAAACCGACGACCAACCTATCTATCATGCAATACCAGTTAAAGCTATCTAAGGCGGACGATCCTAACATAATATCTACCCTCTCTCAAGGCATAGACACGTGATCTAGACAAGCTGCCCCCTACTTTCGTGGCTGACACCTTGAACTAAACCCATAAACTCTGTGATTCGCCCGTTCACCCTCAACCGTTGCTACCCTACTTTCGTGGCCTAACCTCGGTTGTTCTAAACCTGACTTTCTAGGACTAGAATTCTCCTTTCGGTCCTTCTCCTAACCCCTAACACATGCATCTACGTGGCCATCGCAAACACAAGTAAATTCAAGAACTCAGATAAAGAATAGATGAACTAAAACGGGAAGATGCATTCAAAATAGATCAAAAGCGGTCTCGGGATAGCCAAGGGCTAATCCCTTCTCCTAGAACAAACAAACTACTCGCTCATGCGTCTGTAAAGAAACATAAACATAGTAGAAAGTCTAAGGAACATAAAAACCAAACAAAACCGAAGTGGCGGTGCTTGATCTCCAATGCTCCTCGCTTATCTCCTCGCAAGAATCTGCTCTAACTTCGCTGAATTCTTCTCCTCTGTATGCTTGCTGTAATGACGTCTTTTTGCCTCCTTTTAAGCCTCCTAAGTCGGTCCAATTGTTGCCCTAATTGCCCCACGAGTTCCCTTATGTTTTAAGTTAAGTTTACTTAAGTTTTGGGAGGTTTCGGGCCGCTACCCGCTCGGGTAATGAGTGTACCCGCTCGGGTGCGGCTAGGGCAGTTCGTGCGCGTCCTGTGGTGCTGGAATGGTGCCCGATCGGGCATGGCATGTGTGCCCGCTCGGGCACAAGGCAAAATGGTCCTAAATGCTTGCCCGAGTCGTGCTAAATGGTCCACACAATTGGCCGTAGGTTTTGCCCGATCGTGCAAGGGTTGTGCCCGACCGGGTGAGGCTTTTCCATGCTCAATCTCGTCCCGTTTGTCCCGTGATGATCCCCAAAGTTGCTCCTTAGCTCCGTGCATGTTCCTTTAGCTCCAAAATAGTCCAAATACGCGTAAAAACCTGTAAGAACATGAAAAGCACGAAAGCAAGTAAAACGGATACAGAATCATACGTAAAACATCACATATGTATCAAAAACGTCTCCTAAATCGTGCAAGAAATACGTATGAAAACGAGATGATCAAAATCCCCCAGACTTGAATGTTTGCTTGTCCCTAAGCAAACGTAAACGTGGAATACATGGGGTGTGAAAAATACGAGAATTCCCCTTCTCCTAGAAATACCGCTAAAGCGAACCTAACCGATCAACTAGCAAATCGAGAGCAAATTCGGCCTAATCGAGTTTTCAGCCTTAATCCTAGGTCCACCACGGTTACCCATAAGAAAGTAAATCAAAGGAGACTAGACACACTACCGTAACTCCCTCCACCAGAAAAGACTTCAGACTATGCTAAACCTAGGTCAACCGAGGATACTTGTTTCTTTCTTTCCGAGCTTCTTCCTTTCTTTTTTCTTTTCTTTTTCTTTTTCTTCTTTTTCTTTGCATACTATGACTTTTTCTTCTTCTTTTTTTTTCTCTTTTGTTTTCTTTTTATTTTTCTTTTCCATTTTTTTTTCTTTTCTTTTCTTCTTTTTCTTTGCATACACACTAGGCTTCTAGGACGTCGGATTTGAAGGGATCCAGCCTCTACTTAGACCCAGACTACCGATGACGGTATACTCATGCATCTCGTGTGAGAGCGCAGCGGAGTAGG
>CM071871.1:10466993-10489489 GCA_036759665.1 Gynandropsis gynandra
GGTCCCCACAATTGGCCGTAGGTTTTGCCCGTTCGTGCAAGGGTTGTGCCCGACCGGGGGAGGCTTTTCCATGCTCAATCTCGTCCCGTTTGTCCCGTGATGATCCCCCAAGTTGCTCCTTAGCTCCGTGCATGTTCCTTTAGCTCCAAAATAGTCCAAATACGCGTAAAAACCTGTAAGAACATGAAAAGCACGAAAGCAAGTAAAACGGATACGGAATCATACGTAAAACATCACATATGTATCAAAAACGTCTCCTAAATTGTGCAAGAAATACGTATGAAATCGAGATGATCAGCCACCACACCAAAAGAGGGTCACACCAATGAGGCGCTAAACCAAGGAACAAAATAAAGAACAATTTCCTGAGGCCTACTTGCACATGGCCAGATCAAAAGCTTGTGGAACAACCCGTCAAGGGTAGAAAAGGAAACGTGGGTTGCTTGATGATCATTATCAAACACATGCAATTCAAGGTTTCCCGACGTTCGAGTTTGTTACGATCCTCAACAGAACTCGATTCCTTTATCGCTGGATAAACCTCCCTAATCACAAGGTCGTGATCCATCAAAGCAAGCACGATCAGTAAGTGCTCCTTCTATTCAATAAAGTTCGACCCATTCAACATAGGGATCAAATTGATCATGGCAGAGATACTTGGTACCGATTGCATAAATGTAAAACAAAAGATAACTCATGTTATACATACATTCAATAAAACCTTAATTGAATGATAACACAAGATCTTATCTCATCACATGACATCTACACAACATCAAAATTTAGTCTTTGGACATTAACTTTGACTTGCAATAGACGATTACATGCATTAAATAAATAATGTAAATTAAACATCTTATGTAGTGGTTAACTTTTGGATATACACATCACATTTATGTCATACAAAAAATAAACAATATATATCAATGCACACACAATACAATACTGTCAAACCATGATTAACCTTTGGATTTATTCGCATGAATTATATTTTGTAACATTTTTAATGTAACTGAAATAATTATTTTTCTCAAGATTACCCACTTTGGTAGGATATTGAGAAATATAATAAAATCACATACATTAATCAAAGGATATTTAATTATCAATAATCATATTTTAAGTGAAATTTTAATTTAATAACTATGATTTAACCTTATAATTACACAATCCAAATGTGTAATCAAACCATATTAAATTAAATTCACCAAAACAATAATATAAATACATAACTAACATTCATACCAATTTTAATCCAAATGAATTATACAAATTAAGTATAATATAAATTTATCCTTATGCAAATTAATATGCGAATTCGATTCCAAATTTTACTGAAGTATTCAGTGAAATGAGAATAACAACAACCACAGTCCCAAATAATTAAATGGATTGAATAAATCAACTGGCAGAGAACTTCCTTATCACTTTATTACTTGAGAAGTCTTGAATAAATCAGACGCCTCTTCCGCCTCCTCCCTCCGTCAGACGCCTCTTCCCCCGCGTTCCCTCCCTCGGTCAAACGCCTTTACGCCTCTTCCGCCGCGTTCCTTTCCTCGATCAGACGCCTCTTCCGCCGCACTCCCTCCCTCCGTCAGACGTCTCTTCCGCCGCATTCTCTCCCTCCGTCAGACGCCCTACTCCGCTGCCTTCTCTCCGTCGCACGCCCTCTGCATTTCGAGTAAGTCGCAGTTAGTCATATTTTTCAGTTAGTCGATTTTTCAGTTAGATGTTATAACTTAGTCGATTTTTTCATTGGTTTAGATGGAATCTACAACGGAAAACTCAAAAGTTACAACAGGAGTTGATAGTTCAATGCCGCTTACAACAGAAATGGAGACACAATCGGAGGATAATACAGAAAAGGTAGTTCAATCTCAACCTCAACATCCTTCATGGGTTTCGGATCATTTTGAGAAAACAAAAGATAAGTCAAAAGCTAAATGTAGTCATTGTTCAGGACTTATTAGTTGTAGATCACAAAGAGGTGCCACAACAGAAATCCGTAAGTATATAACTTTTCTTCTAGTTTTGTTTTAATGTATTTGATATTTAATTTGATAATCTAATAGTTTTTACGTTGTTTTAGATGAATTGGCGACACTGCTAGAGTCCTCGACAAAGTTAAGTCTACATGATTGAGAGAATTGATGTATCGGTGTTTTCTTTATTTATATTGTGCAATTTGAGGATTGTTTATGAATGATATTTTAATAAACTTGAACTTTTTATAAGAATGTATTTTTTATTACGTTTTTTTTAAATTAATTGTTTACAAATACCACGGATATCCGAATATTTGCGGATATCCGTATTTACGAATACGAATACGAATAGTAAAATCGAATATTCGACGAATACGAATACGAATAATCGAATATTTACGGATATTCGCTATTTTCCCACCCCAAGATATATATATATATATATAATAAAATTAATTTTAAGGATCAAATTATAAATAAACAAACATTATTATAATTGATTTTCATTGGTTTAGATGGAATCTACAACACAAAACTCAAAAGTTGCAACAAGAGTTGATAGTTCAATGCCTCTTACAACAGAAATGGAGACACAATCGGAGGATAATACAGAAAAGGTAGTTCAATCTCAACCTCGACATCCTTCATGGGTTTGGGATCATTTTGAGAAAACAAAAGATAAGTCAAAAGCTAAAATGTAGTCATTGTTCATGACTTATTAGTTGTAGATCACAAAGAGGTGCCACAACAAAAATCCGTAAGTATATAACTTTTATTATAGTTTTGTTTTAATGTATTTGATAATCTAATAGTTTTTACGTTGTTTTAGATGAATTGGCGACGCTGCTGGAGTTCTCGACAAAGTTAACTCTACAAGATTGAGAGAATTGATGTATCGGTGTTTTCTTTATTTATATTATATTTCTTTTTTGTATTTTGCAATTTGAGGATTGTTTATGAATGATATTTTAATAAACTTTAATTTTTTATAAGAATTTATTTTTTATTAATTTTTTTAAAAAATTAATTTTTTACGAATACCACAGATATCCGACGGATATCCGAATATTTACGGATATCCGTATTTATGAATATTCGTATTTACGAATACGAATACGAATAGTAAAATCGAATATTCGACAAATACGAATACGAATAATCGAATATTTATGGATATTCGCTATTTGCCCACCCCAAGATATATATATATATATATAATAAAATTAATTTTAAGGATGAAATTATAAATAAAAAAACATTATTATAATTGATCTTCAGATCAGATAAAAAATATATGAAAACATAGTTATTATATTTAAATTTTAAGGACTAAAATGTAAATTTAGAAAATTTTAACCCTTAATGTTCCCACTTACCTCATTCTTTCCCAGCTTGTCGTTTGCCTTCATTCAGTCTAAACTCTCTCCACACTCAGATAGACGCCTCTTCCGCCTCTTCAGCCTAAACACTGCATTCCCTCCTCCGCCAGACACCTCTTCCGCCTCTTCCCTCCGCCATACGCCTCTTCCGCCTCCTCCCTTCGTTAGACGCCTCTTCCGTCGCGTTCCCTCCCTCCGTCAGACGCCTCTTCCGTCGCGTTCCCTCCTTCCGTCAGACGCCTCTTCCGCCGCGTTCTTACCCTCGGTCAGACGCCTCTACGCCTCTTCCGAGGCGTTCCCTTCCTCGGTCAGACGCCTGTTCTGCCGCACTCCCTCCCTCCGTCAGACGCCACTTCTGCCGCATTCTCTCCCTCCGTTAGACGCCCTCCTCCTCTACATTCTCTCCGTCGCACGCCCTCTGCATTTCGAGTAAGTCGCAGTTAGTCAGATTTTTCAGTTAGTCGATTTTTCAGTTAGATGTTATAACTTAGTCGATTTTTTCATTGGTTTAGATGGAATATACAACGGAAAACTCAAAAGTTGCAACAGGAGTTGATAGTTCAATGCCGCTTACAACATAAATGGAGACACAATCGGAGGATAATACAGAAAAGGTAGTTCAATCTCATTTTGAGAAAACAAAAGATAAGTCAAAATATAAATGTAGTCATTGTTCTGGACTTATTAGTTGTAGATCACAAAGAGGTGCCACAACAGAAATCCGTAAGTATATAACTTTTATTCTAGTTTTGTTTCAATGTATTTGATATTTAATTTGATAATCTAATAGTTTTTACGTTGTTTTAGATGAATTGGTGACGCTGGTGGAGTCCTCGACAAAGTTAACTCTACATGATTGAGAGAATTGATGTATCGGTGTTTTCTTTATTTATATTATGTTTACGAATAGTAAAATCGAATATTCGATTTATACGAATACGAATAGTCGAAAGTTTATGGATATTTGCTATTTGCACACCCCAAGATATATATATATATATATAATAAAATTAATTTTAAGGATCAAATTATAAATAAAAAAATATTATTATAATTGATTTTCAGATCAGATATAAAATATATGAAAACAATAGTTATTAATTTAAACTTTAAGGACTAAAATGTAAATTTTGAAAATTTTAACCCTAATGTTCCCACTTACCTCATTCTTTCCCAGCTTGTCGTTTGCCTTCATTTAGTCTAAACTCTCTCCACACTCAGACAGACGCCTCTTCAGCCTAAACACTCCATTTCCTCCTCCGCCAGACGCCTCTTCCACCTCCTCCCTCCGCCATACGCCTCTTCCGCCTCCTCCTTCCGTCAGACGACTCTTCCGTCGCGTTCCCTCCCTCCGTCAGACGCCTCTTCCATCGCGTTCCCTCCCTCCGTGAGACGCCTCTTCCGCCGCGTTCTTACCCTCAGTCAGACGCCTCTACGCCTCTTCCGAGGCGTTCCTTTCCTCGGTCAGACGCCTGTTCCGCCGCACTCTCTCCCTCCGTCAGATGCCACTTCCGCCGCATTCTCTCCCTCCGTCAGACGCCCTTCTCCTCTGCATTCTCTCCGTCGCACACCCTCTGCATTTCGAGTAAGTCGCAGTTAGTCAGATTTTTCACTTAGTCGATTTTTCAGTTAGATGTTATAACTTAGTCGATTTTTTCAGTGGTTTAGATGGAATCTACAACGGAAAACTCAAAAGTTGCAACATGAATTGATAGTTCAATGCCGCTTACAACAGAAATGGAGACACAATCGGATGATAATACAGAAAAGGTAGTTCAATCTCATTTTGAGAAAACAAAAGATAAGTCAAAATATAAATGTAGTCATTGTTCTGGACTTATCAGTTGTAGATCACAAAGAGGTGCCACAACAGAAATCCGTAAGTATATAACTTTTATTCTAGTTTTGTTTCAATGTATTTGATATTTAATTTGATAATCTAATAGTTTTTACGTTGTTTTAGATGAATTGGCGACGCTGATGGAGTCCTCGACAAAGTTAACTCTACATGATCTAGAGAATTGATGTATCGGTGTTTTCTTTATTTATATTATGTTTACGAATAGTAAAATCGAATATTCGATTTATACGAATAGTCGAATATTTACGGATATTCGCTATTTGCCCACACCTAGATATATATAATAAAATTAATTTTAAGGATCAAATTATAAATAAAAAACATTATTATAATTGATTTTCAGATCAAATATAAAATATATGAAAGCATAGTTATTATATTTAAACTTTAAGGACTAAAATGTAAATTTTGAAAATTTTAACCCTAATCTTCCCACTTACCTCATTCTTTCCCAGCTTGTCGTTTGCCTTCATTCAGTCTAAACTCTCTCCACACTCAGACAAGCATCTATTCCGCCTCTTCAGCCTAAACACTGCATTCCCTCGTCCGCCAGACGCCTGTTCCGCATCCTAACCTCCGCCAGACGCCTCTTCCGCCTTCTCCCTCCATCAGACGCCTCTTCCGCCTCCTCCCTCCGTCAGACACCTCTTCCGTCGTGTTCCCTCCCTCGGTCAGACGCCTCTACGCCTCTTCCGCAGCGTTCCCTTCCTCGGTCAGACGCCTCTTCCACCGCACTCCCTCCCTCCGTCAGACGCCACTTCCGCCGCATTCTCTCCCTCCGTTAGACGCCCTCCTCTGTTGCATTCTCTCCGTCGCACGCCCTCTGCATTTCGAGTAAGTCGCAGTTAGTTACATTTTTCCGTTAGTCGATTTTTCAGTTAGATGTTATAACTTAGTCGATTTTTTCATTGGTTTAGATGGAATCTACAACGGAAAACTCAAAAGTTGCAACAGGAGTTGATAGTTCAATGCCGCTTACAACAGAAATGGAGACACAATCGGAGGATAATACAGAAAAGGTAGTTCAATCTCAACCTCGACCTCCTTAAAGGGTTTGGGATCATTTTGAGAAAACAAAAGATAAGTCAAAAACTAAATGTAGTCATTGTTCAGGACTTATTAGTTGTAGATCACAAAGAGGTGCCACAACAGAAATCCGTAAGTATATAACTTTTATTCTAGGTTTGTTTTAATGTATTTGATATTTAACTTGATAATCTAATAGTTTTTACGTTGTTTTAGATGAAATGACGACGCTGCTGGAGTCCTCGACAAAGTTAACTCTACATGATTGAGAGAATTGATGTATCGGTGTTTTCTTTATTTATGTTATGTTTCTTTTTTGTATTTGTGCAATTTGAGGATTGTTTACGAATGATATTTTGATAAACTTTAACTTTTTATAAGAATTTATTTTTTTATTAATTTTAAAAAAAATTATTTTTTTACGAATACCACGGATATCGGACGAATATCTGAATATTTGCGGATATTCGTATTTACGAATATCCGTATTTACGAATACGAATACGAATAGTAAAATCGAATATTCGACGAATACGAATACGAGTAAGAATACGAATACCAATAGTCGAATATTTACGGATATTCGCTATTTGCCCACCCTTAGATATATATATATATATATAATAAAATTAATTTTAAGGATCAAATTATAAATAAAAAACATTATTATAATTGATTTTCAGATCAGATATAAAATATATGAAAACATAGTTATTATATATAAACTTTAAGGACTAAAATGTAAATTTTGAAAATTTTAACCCTAATGTTCCCACTTACCTCATTCTTTCCCAGCTTGCCGTTTGCCTTCATTCAGTCTAAACTCTCTCCATACTCAGACAAACGCCTCTTCCGCCTCTTCAGCCTAAACACTGCATTCCCTCCTCTGCCAGACGCCTGTTCCGCATCCTAACCTCCGCCAGACGCCTCTTCCGCCTCCTCCCTCCGTAAGACGCCTCTTCCGCTTCCTCCCTCCGTCAGACGCCTCATCCGCCGCGTTCCCTCCCTCGGTGAGACGCCTCTACGCCTCTTCCACCGCGTTCCCTTCCTTGGTCAGACGCCTCTTCCGCCGCACTCCCTCCCTCCGTGAGACGTCTCTTCCGCCGCATTCTTTCCCTCCGTCAGACGCTCTCCTCTGTTGCATTCTCTCTGTCGCACACCCTCTGCATTTCGAGTAAGTCACAGTTAGTCAGATTTTTCAGTTAGTCGATTTTTCACTTAGATGTTATAACTTAGTCGATTTTTTCATTGGTTTAGATGGAATCTACAACAGAAAACTCAAAAGTTGCAACAGGAGTTGATAGTTCAATGCCGCTTACAACAGAATTGGTGACACAATCGGAGGATAATATAGAAAAGGTAGTTCAATCTCAACCTCGACCTCCTTCAAGGGTTTGGGATCATTTTGAGAAGACATTGGGTTTTGGAGACCCACGTTCTACCGAACTGAACTAAGAGCGCTTTTCTTTTTTTAGTTTTCTAAAAAAAAAGAAAAGGTTAGAAAGAGGACATTCTTTAACCCCAATCTAGTTTGTACGTATATACTATATCATAGTATATCAGAAATTTCATAATTATACGTATGTCCAATTTTCTAAAAAAAAAAAGATAAATCTCAAATAGATCCCTCGTTACTGCTCAGAGGAGCAGTAATAGGTAGGGATGACAAAGAGGTGCCACAACAAAAATCCGTAAGTATATAACTTTTATTCTAGTTTTGTTTTAATGTATTTTATATTTAATTTGATAATCTAATAGTTTATACGTTGTTTTAGATGAATTGGCGACGCTGCTGGAGTCCTCGACAAAGTTTACTCTACATGATTGAGAGAATTGATGTATCGGTGTTTTATTTATTTATATTATGTTTCTTTTTTGTGTTTGTGCAATTTGAGGATTGTTTATGAATGATATTTTGATAAACTTTAACTTTTTTATAAGAATTTATTTTTTATTAATTTTTTTAAAAAAAATAATTTTTCACGAATACTACGGATATCCGACGAATATCTGAATATTTGCGGATATCCGTATTTAAGAATACGAATACGAATACAAATAGTCGAATATTTACGGATATTCGCTATTTGTCCATCCCTAGATATATATATATATATATATAATAAATTTAATTTTAAGGATCAAATTATAAATAAAAATATTATTATAATTGATTTTCAGATCAAATATAAAATATATGAAAAATAGTTATTATATTTAAACTTTAAGGACTAAAATGTAAATTTTGAAAATTTAAACCCTAATGTTCCCACTTACCTCATTCTTTCCCAGCTTGCCGTTTGCCTTTATTCAGCCTAAACTCTCTCTACACTCAGACAAACGCCTCTTCCGCCTCTTCAGCCTAAACATTGCATTCCCTCCTCCGCCAGACGCCTCTTCCGCCTCCTCCTTCCGCTAGACGCCTCTTCCGCCTCCTCCTTCCGCCAGACGCCTCTTCCGCCTCCTCCCTGTGTCAGACGCCTCTTCCGCCGCATTCCCTCCCCCGGTGAGACGCCTCTACGCCTCTTCCGCCGCGTTCCCTTCCTCGGTCAGACGCCTCTTCCGCCGCACTCCCTCCCTCTGTCAGACGCCACTTCAGAAAGAGGTGCCACAACAGAAATCCGTAAGTATATAACTTTTATTCTAGTTTTGATTTATTGTATTGATATTTAATTTGATAATCTAATAGTTTTTACGCTGTTTTAGATGAATTGGCGACGCTGCTGAAGTCCTCGACAAAGTTAACTCAACATGATTGAGAGAATTGATGTATCGGTGTTTTCTTTATTTATATTATGTTTCTTTTTTGTATTTGTGCAATTTGAGAATTGTTTATGAATGATATTATGATAAACTTTAACTTTTTTATAAGAATTTATTTTTTATTATTTTTTTATAAAAATTAATTTTTTACGAATACCACGGATATCCGACGAATATCCGAATATTTGCATATATCCGTATTTACGAATACGAATACGAATAATAAAATTGAATATTCGACGAATACGAATACGAATAGTCGAATATTTACGGATATTCGCTATTTGCCCACCCCTAGTACATACCTTATTTTTCTCCATTTAATTTTTTAAAACAAAAAAAATTCTCTTTTTCCACGGTGATTAACCCTGAATATTCATCCTCTAACTTTAATCTTACTCAAAAATTGTTTATTAACCATATTCAAACTAAAATCTGAAATAAAACATATTACATCATTTCTAATTTGGCGTAAATACAATAGATCGAGCTCTGATACCAATTGGAATAATCTATTTATCTTTATACAAATTCTAAATCCTAATTTTCAATTGTGAATTATATCAAAATTAAACAGAAGATCGTGATAAATACATGTATCTGTAGAATACGCAATGCTACAGAATTGATCTTCTGGTTCTACATGAAATCGTCGGATTCAACACACGCATGAGATGTGCGTAGAATAATGAGCTCTCTGTAATTTTTTTATATGTCTGTGAGAATAAAATCAGTCCTTAATAAAAAAATAAATCTCATCTATATATACACGTGAACTAGTGATCATAAACCCAGAGTTAACAGGTTAGTTATCTGGTTTTTAATTGTATAATTTAATTCTGTCCATCATAAAATTTAACGATATAACCAAAAGTCTCTACACATATAACATTCCACATTTAATTCAATACCGAAGTCCAATTAGTTAAATTTAAATCTGATTCACATTTATTTTGGATAAAACCAAATGACAACATTTATACTATCATTATTCACATATAATGTTCTTCAATTATAAGATTAATCATAAAATATTATATTTGATTCATCAAATGATCAAACTCCATTACACCCCAATCAAATGCAAACATACATCGACAATCACAACTTAAATTAACAACGCAGATTAAAAACAGTTAGAATCTTAAATCACTAATCGGTGTATAAATCTATTTAACGTCTTACTAATCCGTGTGAATCTATTCAACGTCCATATTCAATCAGATTACAAAATTTTATGATTGGAAGCTCGAAATGTTGATAAAGTAATTCAATTATTCAAATATATAAAATACAGCAAACAATATGAAAGCATAAGCACGTTGAATTAGTCGGAGAAAAGAAGGAGTCTCCAATTCGTTCGTCACTTTAACATAACTAAAAGCATCCAATGCTTTTACCTGTTCCCATTTAATTCTATCTACTACGTTAACAATTATGATTGTTTCTACTATCACCTGATTGTATTCCAATGTGGGGTTAGAATACGGACTTGTTTGTTTCTTCAAAATTTTCAAATATATAAAGTACAATTTTCAATGTTTTATAAAAAAATAAAAAAAACCACAAAATATAAAATTAAAAAATTATAATAACTTAATTAACATAAAATTTATCACACTTAACAATTTTTTCTTTTATTTTTCCATCTATATAACCGATCTCATTTGATTTATTAGTTACATCTAATCGATTACTATCGATCTATTGAATGTCTTGGTCAATAGACTTGAAATCTTATTCATTTACACTTTTATTTAAAAAAATTGTTATTTTTTAAATTCAAATTTGAAACTAGACGTTTTATTTATAATTCTTTTAAAATTATGTTTTATTTATAATATAGAATACTTGATATATTTTATCTACAAAATTCAACATAATTCTTTGTATTTATATCGGATTCTTCACATTTTAATTAATTTTTATTTGACACGTTTAGGTCCAGCTGATTCGCTCTGTGTTTAACAATAACATGTCCGTAAACTCTATTTTTTATTTTTTTTCTAAAAATAAAAACCTTGCATGTATACCATTTCGAGAAACCCATTTTTCTTTACGTCCGATACATCTATATTTTCTCGTGTTATACATACATTTGCATATAGATGACACACTATATATATATATATACTTATTCCCTCAAGTGCCTGTCAAAGGAGTTATCCATCATGAAACCAAAGCTATTACTCCATGTGTACTCCATGTTCATCGTTGTCATTATGCTAATACTGCATCTTACAAGCCAAACCAATGCCGTTTCGCCCACGAAACCAGACGAAATCGCAACTGTGCCATTGGTTCCATCATCATCATCATCATACATGGAGTGTGGCACATGCCCTTGTGTGAACCCATGTGTTCAGCTGTCGCCTCCGCCTTTGGAGAAGGCCGGTTACTGCTCTCCAGTGACTCCTCCTCCTCCGTCACCGCCTCGGTTTACGTACGTGAACGATGTGCCTGGAGAATTGTACCGAACCGAACCGGATTACGAGTGGGAGTTTTACTCTAGCGCGGTCCGGGTTCCGGTTAAGTATTTGATGGTTCTTATCGTGGTGGGAGTAATACTGACGCTTTGGGTATTATAATAAATACATAAATGAGGAGGTATCAATTGTTTATGTAACGTCTAAGCATGTTTACTTTAATATGTACCGTTTGTCATTGAAAGTTTTGTTATTAAATTTAATAATTTTCAGTCCAATCAATCATATTCTCACACCCATAACCAACAATTATTATTTCATTATACAGTATATATGTATTACGTAAAGTCTCCAAAATCAGTTGTTTATTTAGCCAAAAAAAATATCACTAGAAAATCTAATACAGCCGGGTATATGAATTATTATTTTAACTAGATTGTTAAGCTAAATAACGATTTATCAACATTATATTTGGTTTTCGATGGTACACGTTAACATGTTTTTTTTTTAATACATGGATATTTACTAGCAAAATGTCTAGTATTGGTCGCTGCAAATTTTATCGTGTTACAATTTTTATTTCATAATTTAAAATTATTCGTTATTTAGTTTTCTAGAACACGAGACAAAATAAAATAAAATCAACAGTATGCCTCAGCTGGTCTAAATTACTTTCTAGCAAAGATAACAAAATTATTCTTCCCCAATTCGCTAATATTTCCAACAAATCCGACGAATCCAAATCCCTAACCCCATCACTTTCTTGGTTAAACTATTGGAAGATCTCACTCAGCCGATACAGCGGAGAAAATGGGAGATCCGTTGGAGAGGTTGGATCCGAGGCATCAATGGGAATGGAGTATAAAGGATAAATATATAATTAGGACATAATTAGTCTAAACCTAATTCTGATGACATTATTATGAATCTGAGTTATATTATTTTACATGGAGTCCACCATGAAAGATGAGCTATGTATGAATATCGATCATCTGGTTCAGAAAACGTCGCTACTTCCGAAGATTGGCGTTGAGCTCTGAACAAGGTTGTTCCCACCGTCGTCGTCCTCCATACCACGGCATGTCGCGCCTTCGACACTGAGTCTGCCAATGCCAGTTACTGTTAGATTTTTTGGGTCACATATGTGTTATTTATATGTGTTATGCCATTATTTAATTAGTCTAAACCAAAATGGTCTAAGTGTAATTAAGTATAGACTAATGGCATAATTATTATGATGTTATTGTGTAGATACCACTTGTGTAATTTCTAATTTGATGAGGGGCCGAAATAGAAATAATAATAAATATATTTTATATATTTGGGGTTATGGTCCCCAATGCATAACACAAATAAAACCCTCTTTGCATCTCCATCAACAAAGAGAATAGGTTCTGAGGTTATTGCATTGGAAGATCACATACCCGAAAAGTCTACGACCATATCAGAAGGATCCATCAGGTACGCTTCCGCATCTGGTAAATAATTTCTACAATTGGTATGAGAGCTTGTAGAAATTTTGTGAATTTTAGGAAAAATTTTCCATGGTCTTTTATTTTAAGGTTTGATTTTTCTTTGCCAATCTATTGTGTTTATATGAGAGTTGGATTTTAATTATTGATGAATTACACAATTTTGAAATGAATTAAACAATTTTGAAGTAAAATTGAATTTAAACTATGTTTGGGAACTAGAGAGATGAAGAACCTCTCGCTGAATATTTTTTTATTTTTTGTATAGAAAAAAACCAATGAGAGTAATGGTTGAATTATTATGTATTTGTTTTTAATAAAAAAAAGAGTTATGAGTATTAATTGCGGGACAGTAATTTGACCGTTTCTATTATACATATATAATTGGTGTTTGGTGGAGTTAATTTTTTTTATTTTGTTAAAGAGAAAAAATAATTGGGCTCGTTTTTATTAAGAAGTGGGCGCCAGCCCAATTTATTTAGGCTTTAAAGATTGACCCATTCTACTAAGGATTTTGGGTTTGGTCTCATGTGTAAAAAAAACGGCCCGGCCTTTGTTGTTAAAAAAAATGGCAGAATCAATGCATTGTCCGGGTTCAAACCCGTGATCACTGCAATATCACGGACATGTTCTGCCAGTAGCGCCATCGGCACCGTTCAGTTACTTTGAAGCGCTGTTAATTATATTTCATATACAATAGGACTAATTCGGTATTGTATTAACACTACAAGAAAATCACGATTTAGGGACTGAATAATCCGTCCCTAATCTGCCTCTAAACCTGTTTAGGGACGACCAGTGGTAGTCCACAAACGCGCGTCGCCAAATGTCATCTGTCTGCAATTAAGGACGGAAAATTCAGTCCGCAAACGGTCCACATTTAAGGACAGAAACTTCAGTCCGCAAACGGTCCCTAAAAAATGACCAAAATAGGACTCGGAATTTGGAGACGGACAACGGGGTGTCCCTAAAATTTAGGGACGGCCACCATTTGTCCCAAATTTTAGGGACGACCACCAGTCGTCCCCAATTTTTAGGGACGGAAAATGGTCTGTCTCCAATTTTTTTTAATAAAAAATAAAAGTAAAATAAAGTTTGATTAGATTAAATATAAAAATTAGTACATAACAATAATTAAAAAGCTACATATAACTAACATTTTTAATACTAATCCGTCGGAGATATTTCCGAATCGTCATGATCGGAATCATTGTTCTGAAATGCATCCCAATCGATGTTAGGCATTTGCGATTTCATCATGCCCAGAAACTTTTCCATTCACCTTTCTGATCATTCAGCTCGCTTGCTTGATCGTTTAGCTTCCTTTAGTGCTTGTTCAACGCGCCTTTCGGATTCTTGTTGCGCCTCGAACACCTTTGATAACGTATGTCGGAACTCGTACTCTGATACGTTTTCTTTACCCTTGGAGGAAGTTGAATGTTGTGAGGCGATTCCTCCAAGTCTGAAAATACGACCTTTGTATGGCGTAACTTGCTGTAAAACAAATATCGAGAATTAATGGCATTTATAAATAGTAAAATTATATCATATTGAAATGTCATTAATTTACCTCAAGATACAACTCGTTGTACTCTTTCTGACTAAAGGTAGTTTGTGTTCTGTCTTCTCTCAAGGGAATTTGCGATACTCGTTCCGCTGCCATGTTTTCAATTTCATCGTGAAGAATTTTCGCCTTGGGATCCACCCACGAACCATCTGACTTCTTAACGTGCGTACGTTCCAACAATTCTAGGTACGATGGTTCAGATTCCTTCTCTTTCGCCTGAAACAAATAAAAACGATATAATTTCAATGAAATGTTAATTTTATATAAATGCATAAAATGTAGAATAAAGCTTACCAGATCTTCGTATACTTCAAAAGAACGAGATCATGCCGTATGGACGCTCATCCCGTATCCTTCTCTATCAGAACGCTGGGATTAACTTGCTCGCTCGCTTTTTTCCTTAAATTTTGGATCATCCCAATGTGCACACATCTGATCCCAAACATCTTCCACTATCCAAAGGGGTTTTCCTTTCTTCTCTCGCCTTTTTTGACATATACATACGATAGACTTGAGACGAAATCCCGCATGTTTGTCAAATTCGGACTTTACTAGTCCGGTAATTTCGGGATTCCAATAAAATTTTTTGCCGAAATAATAAAAATCTTATTATATATAAATTGTAATTTCAATTACTTGATAAAATTAAAAATTGTTCAAAACATACCACAGATGATTTCCACCATCGTTGCTTAATTTCTGGATCGATATGTGTCCAATTGTAACACGGCTGATCATAATCAGCTTTTATCGTCATTGATATGTGACGATTAAGTTGACCATATCCATACCTGCAAATCAAAATGAAAGATAAATTAACATTTAATTAACTATTTATAATTGACATTTGAATTTGAGTATACGTACCATAGTCTGCTGTTTCCACGAATGGGGTCTAAACGAGGAAGCTTACGTCGTTCTTCATCCATGGCTAAAATTTCTTCTACAGTGGTTCATCGTGCATCTTTGTGATGCATTACTGGATCGGGTGGTGGTTGGATTTGCGAATAATAAGGCATATATTGTGCCGATTGTGTCGATCCAGTGTTTCGGAAGAAATTTGGATTCATATATTCTTCAAACCCTGAATTGGAATATCGAGAATGAGATGAAAGGTTGCCATTTTCCTCGGACTGAGAGCGGTTTCTCGTTTTACCGCCTCTTTCAAAATCTCTTCGCGGGTCAAAACTGGAGGAGGAGATTTTCGCATAACTACATTCCTTTTGAAATTTCTCTTGTTGCGCTGTAATGCATCATCAACAGGAAGAAAACGACGATGACAATCAAACCAACTCGTCTTTCTTCCATGTTTCAACTGAAAAGCATCTGTTTTCTCCATGCAATATGGACAAGCCAATCGACCATGCATTGTCCATCCAGATAACATACTATAAGCTGGAAAATCACTTATTGTCCACATGAGAGCACCTCGTAACATAAGATTTTGTCGCCTCGAGACATCGTACGCTTGAACTCCATTCCATAATTCTTTCAATTCTTCAATAAGTGGTTGAAGAAATATATCCAAACTTCTTTTCGGATGATTAGGCCCGGGAATCATTATTGTTAAGAACAAAAATTCTCTTTTCATGCACATATCCGGTGGTAAGTTGTAAGGTGTCACTATAACTGGCCACAATGAATAATTCTTCCCAGACATCCCAAATGGATTAAAACCAATGGTACAAAGGCCTAAATAGACATTTCAACTCTCAGCCGCAAAATCAGGATATACCTTGTTAAAGTGTTTCCACGCCTCACCATCTGAGGATGACACATTTCTCCTTCACGACTTGAATGCTCAGTATGCCATCTCATGTTGCTTGCGGTCTCCACAGATTGATACAATCTTTTTAATCTGTCTGTAATTGGTAAATACCAAATACGACGATATGGAACCAATTTTCCATTCTTTGTTAAATAAAACCGATTTTTTCCATAAAATCGACAATTACTCATATCCGATGTCTCTCTCCATAAAATCATGCAATTGTCTTGACAAACATCAATCTTTTGATATGGCAATAAACCCAAAGATCGCATCATCTTCTTTGTCTCATAATAGGAGTCTACTGCTTATTATCTTCTGGCAAATAATTTCTTACTAATTGCAATATCGAATCCATGCAATTCTCAGACAAATTATTTCAGTCTTCAAATTCATCAAACATGCAGACAGAGATAACTGTGATAAACCACTTCTACAACCATCATAAAGTGGATTCCTAGCACTTTCTAGCATTTCAAAAAAACTTTTTGCTTTTTCGTTCGGATCTTCTTCAATATTTTCGTTTCTTTCACAGAATACATTTTTCACCATTTCTACATAAGGGTCATTTCTACATCTTGAGAAGACTCAAACACTTCATGATGTATAATGCCCCTACTAAAGTTTTCCACAACATTACTAGGTCGTGGTGCAAAATTTTCTCCATGACATAACCACATGAAATAATTCGAAGTAAAACCTCTTAAATAAAGATGCTTCCAAACAGTTCTCTCATTAACAAATTTTTCATTCTTGCATTTGACGCATGGACAAACCAACGTACCCGTTTCTTTGTAAACTTGTTGATTTGTCGCCATTGTCATAAAATGTGTGACGCCTTCTATAAACTCCTTCGATACCCTTTGAGATTCTAGATCAATTCTTCTGTACATCCATTATCTAGAAACGAAAATGTTCGATCTTGATGAAGATGTCATTATAATCGAAAACACTATAGAAGATATGCAGTGAAAGATATGAGAGTTGCTTATGAAAAACGGATCAATGATCGAGGGGTTAAATAGATTATTTATAGACGAATTAGGGACGGATTACGGACTAAGAAAATAGTTTACCGAAGAGTCGTCTCGAATCCGTCCCTAATTTGGTTTTTTAAAGTCTCTGATTAGGGACGGTCTCCGCGTCGTCCCTAAAATTAGGGACGAAAGGAGATGTTGTCCCTAAAATTGGGGACAGAAGGAGATGTTATCCCTAAATTTGGGGACAGATGTTCCGTCGTCCCTAAAATTGGGGACGGAAGGAGATGTCGTCCCTAAATTTGGGGACGGATGTTCCATCGTCCCTAAAATTGGGGACAGAATGTGCTGTCATCCCTAAATTTTGGGACGCCCGTGCTCTACCGTCCCAAATATGGGATGCCCTACTCATCCGTCTCTAATCTGTCCGTATTTACGGACCAATTAGCGATGGTTCTTCGGTACGCAAAATTACGGACGGATTCGAGACGTATTTCATTATCTATCCCTAATCCGTGTATAATCTGTCTCCAAATTTAGGGACGGAAATTGCAGTCCCCAAATTCCGTCCCAAATCTTGAATTTTCTAGTAGTGTAAAATTGGCACAAAATATTATATTTATGTATATGGAAAATGAATTTTGCATGCAATCCACATTTAATTTCATTGTACAAATTTGATGCTTTAAATGATTTAATAGAAGCAAGATGGCACCAAAGTGTCCTCTCTTGTGAATATTTTTCATGAGAAGTATTGAATGATATATACATGTTTATCCATGCGAGTATCAATCGGCCCAAAGGAAGATTCATGTTTGGCCGGATTTCATGTGTATATGTGATGATAAATATGTGATAATCCTTTGGTTAACGTGTGATGATAAATCAGTCCAAAGAAAGATTTGTTATTTAACATGTCTTATTATCAGTGTTTGATCATTACATCAAGGTATCACTAGCAATTGATATTATTGTCCAAAGACTTGATATTAATGTTGCACTAGGTATCTTAAGATGGGTTGTACAATCATATGTTCTGTTGATTGGTTTTGATAACTCATGTTATATTTTTCTATTTTTCAGTTAATTTTGCTGCAGTATCTGCAAACATCGGTCTGATTCCTGCCCTTAATGATTCTAACTTTAAGGAATGGAATGATAAGGTCAAAATAGTTCTTAGGTGCATGGATCTGGACCTAGCATTGAGGATTGAGCCCCCCATTTCTCCTTCAGACACAAGTTCTGCTGAACAGAAAAGAATTTATGAGAAATGGGAGCGCTCAAATTGTGTAGGTCTTCAAATCATTATAAGCACTATTCTAGAAACCTTTTGAGGTGCTGAGAATGCCAATCTCGAGGATTTCCTTGCTGAGCTTGAAAAACGCTTTGTTCAAAGCGATAAGGCTGCGATAAGTGTGCTATTGTATTGCTTTAGCACCATGAGGTATCAAGCCAAAGGAAACATAAGGGAGTACATCTTGGAAATGGCAAATATTGTTTCAAAGCTCAAGACACTTAAGATCGATATATTGAAAGATGTACTCGTACATTTTGTCTTGAACTCTCTTCCTGGACAGTTGAACCAATTCAAAATTAGTTATAACTTTCAAAAGGATACATGGTGTCTTAACGAGCTCATCTCCTATTGTGTTCAAGAGGAAGAGAGGATGAACCAAGATAAGATTGAAAGTGCTCATCTGGCTCGCACCTCTAAGGGAAAGGGCAAAAGAAAGAAACCTGAGGTTACATAGAATAATGTTGCTAAGGGTCCAGATCAAAAGAAGCAACATAAAGCTGAAAAAAATTGCTTCTTTTGTAAGAAACCTGGACATCTTAAGAAGGATTGTGCCGCATACCACGCTTGGTATGTGAAAAAATGGTATGTTCCTTACTTTAGTCTGTTCTGAAGTTAATTTAACTTCAGTATCCAGAAACACTTGGTGGTTAGATTCTGGTGCTACTACTAACATCAATGTTTTGATGCAGGGTTGCCTGAACTTCCGAAAGCCAAGTAATGCTGAAAGATGCATTTATGTGGGGGATGGAAAATCGGTCGAAGTGGAGGCAATAGCGCATTTTAGATTATTGTTGCTTACTGGTTTTTATTTGGATTTGAAAGACACTTTTGTTGTACCGTCTTTTAGACAAAATTTGGTTTCAGTTTCTTATTTGGACAAATTTGGTTATTCTTGTTCATTTGGAAACAATAAGTTTAAATTGTCATTGGATTCAAATATTGTTGGAACCCGTTCGCTTTTGGCTTATGATAATCTTTATATGCTTGACAGTGTTGAGAGATACCAAGAAAATTTAACTATTGAATCACATGGTATTAAGCGTAAAAATAATAATTTAACTTCTGGAATGTTATGGCACAAACTCCTAGGTCATATCTCTAGAAATAGAGTTGAGCGACTTGTGTCGAATGGGATCTTAGATTCCATTGACTTCACAGACTTTAATGTCTGTGTTGAATGCATTAAGGGAAAACAGACCAAACAAAAGAAACTAGGTGCATATAGAGCTACAGATGTCTTAGAATTGATATATACGGATATTTGCGGGCCATTTCCGACTCCATCTTGGAATGGTCAAAAATACTTTGCATCGTTCATTGACGATTACTCTAGATATGCATACTTATTTCTTATCCATGAGAAGTCTCAATCTTTGGACGTGTTGATCATCTCGTTTTCATACGTATTTCTTGCACGATTTTAGAGATATTTATGATATATATGCGATGCTTTACGTATGATTACGTATCCATTTTACTTGTTTTCATGTTCTCATGTTCTTACAGGTTTTTATGCGTATTCGGTTCATTTCGAAGCTAAAGGACGTACACGAGACAAACTACTAGCATCGAGGATCATCACAGGACAAACGAGACGAGAATCGGCAAAGAAAAGCCTCTACCCGCGCGGATAACTCCCTAGCCCGAGCGGGCATTTGTTACGGCGATTTTGTCCAGTGAATTGAGCACGAGTCGGGCAAGAAATACCACGCCCGGGGCTTGAGCCCGAGCGGGCAGACCATGAGCCCGAGCGGGCAGCCCTTGAGCCCGAGCGGGCAACCTCTTTTCCATCGCGTTCTTACGCGATCTTCCGCGCCGTACTCGAGCGAGTCACTTACCCTGCCCGCGTGGGTCACGTCCGTCACCTGCAACTCCAAATAAGTTAATTTGACTTAAAACAAATGGGAATTTGTTGGGGAATTATACAATAAGGAAAACGAATTTAGAGAAGAGGAATAAGTGATATTTCGCTGGAGAAACTAATGGAAACGTGGCTCAAAGTTATTCAAGAATGGAAACTCATGAAAAGACAACAATTGGTGGCTGCTGCAACATAAGGAAGAACAGAACGGCCGAAAGGGAAAAAGAAGGGAAAAAAGGAAATAGAAGATGAAGGAAAGAAGAGAAGAGGAGTGAGAGGTCGAGCTGATTCACTCAGTTTCAGTTCTTGATCGAAGAGAGAGAGTAGAGAGAGGAAGAAGGTTCTTGCGAAGGAGACTTACAAGGAGTATTGGAGATCAACCCCAGACTTCGGTTTCGTTTGGTTTTCATGTTTCTTAGACCTTCTATTTCGTTTATGATTGTTTACGGACGCATGAGCGAGTAGTTTGTTTGTTCTAGGAGAATGGATTAGCCCATGGCTATCCCGAAACCACTTTTGATTTATCTTTGAATGCATCTTCCCGTTTTCGTTTATCAATTCTTTGTCTGAGTACTTAAATGACTTGTGTTTACGAAGGCCAAATAAATGCATGTGTTAGGGGTTAGGAGAAGGACCAAGGAGAATTCTAGTCCTAGAAGATCAGGTTTAGAACAACCGAGGTTAGGCCACGAAAGTAGGGGAACAGCGGTTGAGGGTAATACGGATGAATCACAAATCTTATGGGTTTAGTTCAAGGTGTTAGCCACGAAAATAGGGGATAACTTGACTAGATCACGTGTCTATGCCTCGCGAGAGGGTAGATATCATATTAGGGTCGGCTGCCCTCTCTCAAGGCATAGACACGTGATCTAGTCAAGTTATCCCCTACTTTCGTGGCTGATACCTTGAACTAAACCCATAAGATGTGTGATTCATGGTGAGAATCAACTCAACAAAAGGATTAAATCCATCAGATCTGATCGTGGTGGTGAATACTATGGTCGATATGATGGTTCAGGTGAACAACGTCCGGGACCTTTTGCCAAGTACCTAGAGGAGTGTGGAATCGTCCCACAGTACACCATGTCGGGGTCACCTAGCATGAATGGTGTATCTGAAAGACGAAATCGAACTCTTAAAGACATGGTGAGGAGTATGATTAGTCATTCGACTTTACCAGAATCACTCTGGGGCGAGGCACTAAAGACGACAGCTTATATTCTTAATAGAGTACCAACGAAGACAGCTGCGAAAACACCTTATGAGCTTTGGTCTGGTAGAAAACCAATACTAAAGCATTTTCATATATGGGGATGTCCAGTTGAGGCAAGGCTTTACAAGCCATATGAAAGGAAATTGGAACCTGGAACAGTCAGCAGCTACTTTATTGGCTACTTTGAGGATCAAGAGGCTAAAAGTTTTATGATCCCAAATTAAAGACAATTTTTGAGACGGGAACAACCACGTTCTTTGAGGATATTGAGTTTGGAGGGAGAAATAAAGACATTGTCTTTGAGGAAGAATTAGTTTCAGTTTCTGAACCAGTTCGTATAGTCGCTTCAGATGAAACGAGTTTGGATCCTCAATCTGACATCGTTATTCAATCTCAGACGATTGTTCATCCGGATCAAACTCAACAACCTCAAGAACTTGGGCAACAAGATCAATTGCCTTTAAGGAGATCTACTAGAGAGAGAAGAAGAGTTATTTCAGATGATTATATAGTGTTTCTTCAAGAACATAAGGAAAATGATGGTATGATGGAAGATGATCCAGTCAATATTCGTCAAGCTATCAGTAGTTCTGACTCTGAAAAGTGGATTGAGGCAATGAATGATGAGTATAAGTCTATGCAAGACAATAAAGTTTGGGAACTTGTCCCATTACGAGAAGGTATGAAACCTATTGGTTGCAAATGGATATTTAAGACCAAACGGGATTCGGTAGGTAATGTGGAAAGGTATAAGGCTCGTCTTGTAGCTAAGGGTTATACTCAAAAGGAAGGGATTGACTGACTATATAGAGACTTTTTCTCCGGTTTCATCAAAAGACTCTTTTAGGACAATCATGGCTCTTGTTGCACATTTTGATTTGGAGCTACATCAGATGGATGT
>CM071871.1:10489562-10509784 GCA_036759665.1 Gynandropsis gynandra
AGAAAACTTCATATTAGGAGACCCAAATAAAATGGTCTGTAAATTGACGAAATCCATCTATGGGCTAAAACAAGCATCTCGTCAATGGTATCACAAGTTTCATCAAGTAATTCTCTCATTCGGTTTTGAGAAGAATATTATGGATGAGTGTGTGTATCATAAATTCAGTGGGAGCAAATTTGTTTTCCTGGTTTTATATGTCGATGACATTTTACTTGCCACTAACGATATAGGCATGTTGCACGACACCAAGGGATTTCTCTCAAGAAATTTCGAAATGAAAGATCTTGGTGACGTATCCTTTGTATTAGGAATTCAGATACATCGGGATGGTAGTCGAGGTATTCTAGGATTATCACAAAGGAACTATATCGACAAGGTACTCAAAAGATTTGGCATGGAAGGCTGTAAACCAGGTGACACTCCGATCGCTAAGGAGATAAACTCAGTAAAAATCAGTGCCTTATGAATAATATTGAAATCCAAGAAATGCAGAAGATTCCATATGCATCAGCTGTTGGGAGTCTTATGTATGCTCAAGTTTGTACGCGTCTGGATATTGCGTATGTTGTTAGATTGTTGGACATATACTTAAGCAACCTTGGGATGGATCACTGGAAAGCAGCCAAAAGAGTAATGTGTTATTTAAAGAGAACAAAAGATTACATGCTCACTTATCGGAGGTCAGATCATTTGGAGATCATCGGGTATACTGACTCTGATTTTGCGGGATGCCAAGATAGTTTGAAGTCCACATCGGGCTACATCTCTCTGTTGGTTGGTGGAGCTATTTCTTGGCGATGTGCCAAATAGTCGCTTATAGCATCTTCCACCATGGCTGCAGAGTTTATAGCATGTTTTGAGGCATCCAACCAAGGAATCTGGCTGAGAAATTTTGTCACCGGGCTGCAATTGTTGATGCAATCGAAAGACTACTCAAGTTGTATTGTGACAATAACTCAGTTATTTTGTACTCCAACAACAACAGAAGCTCGATAAAATCGAAGCATATCGAAATCAAGTTCCAAGTTATGAAGGAGAGGGTTAAGAGTGGACAAATTTCCATAGAGCACATCGGGACGAACTCCATGATAGCAGATCCCCTTACAAAGGGTATTCCACCCAAGGTCTTTCATGAGCATACCGCTCGAATGAGTGTTTTAGATTTTGAGGGATCTGCAGTTTAATGGGAGTTTGAATATTTTTTTGTTATGTGTTGTTTTTAGTATGGATGCTTTCTGATCAGAAATAAAGTATTATTCAGTTTATATTCCACTCTATATGATAAGGTTATTAAGTGATCTCACTTAAGTAGGACCAGTTGAAAATCGACATGTATAGATCACTTTCATGTGATTTTCATGCTACACATTCATAATTTGATCTATGTCATTTGATTACATTGGTATTAGTGACCAAGAAAGGTTTAGCCACGATCGATGTAGCAAATGCCGCCTTGATTCTATATTGGTGTAGTTGATGGACGAGATTGTTTATGCCCTAAGGTTATAATGGCAATAGTTTGAGCTCATAAAGTTAACACATACCAGAATACATATATGGCCCAGTGGGAGATTATTAGAATTTTTTGGGTCACACATGTATTATTTATATGTGTTATGCCATTATTTAATTAGTCTAAACTAAAGTGGTCTAACTGTGATTAAATATAGACTAAAGGCATAATTATTATGATGTTATTGTGTAGATACCACTTGTGTAATTTCTAATTTGATGAGGGACCAAATTAGAAATAATAATAAATATATTCTATATATTTGGGGTTATGATCCCCAATGCATAACACACAAAAAACTCTTTTTGTATCCCCATCAACAAAGAGAATAGGTTCTGAGGTTATTGCATCGTAAGATCACATACCCCAAAAGCCTACGACCATATCAGATGGATCCATCAGGTACGCTTCCACATCTGGTAAATAATTTCTACAGTTACACCACGAGGTTCATCGTCGATAAACGTTGTGGGATCATCCTCACCAATCGCCACGTCGTTAAGCCAGGTGCTTTTACATAGCTTTAGCTGTTGGCTGCAGAAGCAATCGGTTAGCTGAGAAATTCAATATAGACGCAGAATTCGAGGTTGTCCTCGTGAAAGTGAAGTCGAGCTTTCCGAAATTTTGTATATTTTTTAAGTTTTCGATTCCACTGTTTATGTTAAAGTGTTATTAGATGGTCCAGCACAAATATTCGTGGCTTGGTAAATTTTAGTTCCACTTGAAAGATAATTTATGTAGTCCTCGTAAATATATGTGTCAATGCTCCAGAAATAGAGATGCCTTTGTCCTCTGTCCGTGCCGCCGAGCTACCTCTGCCTCACGAGCCTCCCCTGTTTCAAATGACACCAGCAATTCTTAGACAGAAAGCAGAACAACAAACCAACATAGCATGATCACAAGGTACAAAGAACAACATCCACAAGCCAGTAAACAAACCTCCTTTATTGCACAAGTAGACACCTCTGTCATAGAACCGACGACAACTGCATAAGCACTTAAGAATCCCAACTAGAGAAAGGCAATGTGTGACGAATTTGATGCTCTAGTTCGCAACGGTAAACGGGAATTGATTCCTCCAACTAATGCTTAAAACATTGTCGGATGCAAATGGGTGTTTCGTATCAAACGAAAACCCGATTGCTCTATTTATTGCTATAAAGTGAGACTTGTTGCAAAGGGATTTCATCAGCATCCGGGTATTGATTTCCAAGAAACATTCAGTCTCGTAGTCAAACTGACTACAATTCGACTTGTTCTCAGTATTGTGGTATCACTTGGTAGGGAGCTCTGACAACTTGATGTGAACAATGCATTTCTTCAAGGCCATCTTCGAGATGAATTTTATACGGCCCAACTGATAACATGTAATCCGTCATAGTATTTTCATGATTCCTAGATTTAGTTTTGATTAGATTTCTTGGACTTTATCGAGTTATTGAGTATATTCGAGGATTTCATCTACCATTTCGTGTTTTGTTTAGGAAACGAAGACATGAAGCAAACACGAGTGATTACGGCAAATCCACCCCGAAAACGTGATTAAGTGATAAGATACAATATGTGCACGACCGCAGAACCAAATGGAACACACGAGCATCGAGCGAAAGGAGCGGAAACAGCAAGTAAACACAGCCTGCTCGGGCTTGGAAGAGGCCCCGCTCGGGCTGAAGTTCCGCGGAAGTTCTAGAAAAATTCACACGACTCGGGCCGGAAGAGAAATCGATCGGGTAGGTCAATCACATCGACCCCACTCGGGCAGATACCTTACCCCGCTCGGGTTGATTGATACCCGATCGGGTAGAGCATGAGCTCGTGCGGGGCCGCCTTTCTCTCAACAACCTGTTTTGAGTTTTTGAACGGGCAAATAAAGAAGAAAGAAGGGATCTAGGGCAAGGAGATGGGGAACAGACCAGAAAAGAGACCAAAATACACAGGAGAAAGAGGAGAGAACACGGTTGAAGACTTTGGCCACCCACAGGATTTATCCGAAGCCACCGCTCGGGTGATAGGGAAGATGAACATTTATTTCGTTTGTGTTTGTTTCCCTATGTATTCTGAGTATATCTGTTATCATGGGTTAGGGATGCCATTGTAATGGATAGTTTGGTTCGTTAATGCTTGATTTCGGTTTTGTTCAATCGTATGGTTTGATAGGTTATATATATGTGTATAATACCTTCATACGTTGTTGATTTTATGCTTGAATAAGACTAGATCTATTCGAATGAGATTAGGCACGTTTGAGGGAGATTAGAGATTTGTCTAGGCATCGAGAGAGTCAGACTTGAATCTCGGGAATCAACCTTCGAATGAATTAGATTAATGAGAATTTGACCGATTGGTTAATCTATTTAGGAACGGTAACAATCGAGGTAGAACCCCCATTGTTCGTCATGCATCTAGGTTGTAGATTTACTGCATCGGAAGGTGAGTACATTTGTATCTTAGATAGAATATTTAGGCTCGAAAGAGTCATTTCCGCTTATAGAGGTTGAGTTCCCATCTGACATTAGAGGTCAAATTCCCTATCGTTTTTCATGCATCTAGATGTTCCGCGCTACATCAGAAGGTGAGTGATGTTGATTTCCTAGGTAGAGGATTTAGGCTTGGAAGAGTCATTTCCAGCATTAGAGGTCGAATTCCCTATCGTTCTTCATGCATCTAGATGTTTCGCGCTACATCGGAAGATGAGTGACGTTGATTTCCTAGGTAGAGGATTAGATTTTAGTTCATCATCGATTGATATAAACCAATTTCATGTTCCATAGAAACATCCATTGCATGTTCCGGTATTCCCGAAACCCGTGATACTCCATCTTGCCGAATCTAGCTTCGTTATCTTTCTTTATCTTTATTTTCTAGTTTGATATCCATTTATTGATCGATCTTCTTCTCGTGATATCTTAGTTCTAACGCTGCATTAGTCCCTAGAGTTCGACCCTTGTACTACACGAATCGTATACTTGCGGTAGAATGGTCTTGGGAATATAAAACTCTGATTTCCGAACATCACCAACCGTCTTTCTTGATCGAGATCAGCCTTCGTTTATGTGCAAACTCCACAAAGCGATCTACGGCTTGAAACAAGCCCCTCGAGCATGGTATTTGGAGCTCCGTTCCTTTCTCCTATCTCGTGGCTTCATCAATTCTGTTGGTGATACATCTCTCTTCATCTACCGAGACAAAGGAATCATGGCTTATATCCTTGTATATGTGGATGATCTAATTATTACTAGAAATCAAGCCTCATTCGTCAGTGAGGTCATCTCCGACATGGGTGCTCGGTTTTCCATTAAGGATCTTGGACATCTCTTGCTTCTTGGATATTGAAGCTCACCGTACTCCCTGTGGTCTCCATTTGTCTCAGCACAAGTACACTGGTGATATCTTAAATCCGGCAACCATACATGAAGCCAAACCGGTGCCCACACCGATGGCTTCAACAACGAGACTTACTGTCCAATCTGGGTCAGCTCTCTCGAGCCCAACAGAATATCGCACCATTGTCGATAGTCTCCAGTATCTCACACTCATGCACCCAGACATCAGCTTCGCCGTCAACATCCTCTCTCATTCATGCACTCACCTATAACGAAACATTGACAAATTGCCAAACGATTACTTCGATATCTCTGTGGCAGCAAAGAAAAAGGTATTTTCTTCTCATCCTCGAATGAACCAAGTCTTCATGCCTTCAGCGATGTTGACTGGGGAGGCAACAAAGACGATTGGTCCTCTGTCGGCGCACACATTGTCTACTTTGGCAAACACCCCATCTCCTAGTCGTCAAAGAAAATCAAATTCCCGACTCGCTTATCTACTGAAGCTGAATATCAGTCTGTCGCTCTCACCGGTGTCGAAGTATGTTGGGTTGTTTCACTTTTACACGAACTTGGGAACTTATTTCCACATTCGCCGGTGATCTTCTGTGATAGCGTCGGAGCCACTTATCTAAGCGCAAATTCGATGTTCCATTCGCGCATGACATATTCATGCCTTGGGCTATCACTTGCCTAGGACTATCACTTCATCATTCATCTTGTTCAAGATGGTTCCCTCCGCAGATCAGCTAGTTGATCTCCTCACCAAACCGTTACCAAATTCGGCGTTTCATCATCTATGTTCCAAGATTGGAGTCATTGAGGCTCCTCCATCTTGCGGGACATGTAAATATATATATATCTATATTTGTAATTATATTCTTCCTAGGTTTAAGCACCTTAGGTTTGTCATTGTGTGCATACAAATACCTATGTAATCTCCTTTTAATAAAGTATAACTTTACGATTCACTTTAGTCTTTTCGTAAACGTTCTATTGGATTGTAGACCAATATGAAGAGACTTCGAACATTGTGTTTATTGTTTTAGTTGAAAAGGAAAAAAAGCATCTCTTTTACATTTCCTTTTTTCTGTGTTGTCCTTGTTTCATCTTTGGCAGGTCACGTAGTTGACGAGGCAATGTTTGTCAATTGTGAAGAAATCCCAGTCTATCCTATATACGGAAATCCAATAAGTTCACAGTTCTTTCACATTTATTCTTATTTCTCGAGAGATAGTATTGAAGGAACTGAGCACCTTCAGTAACCTGAAAATGGAGAGGAGCGGGATGGGTATTCAGGACAAGAAGAGGAGGAGAGTGTGACGACAGAAGGACAACCGTTACACCCAAGCTCAAGAGGACCACAGTTGCTGTCAGGAGGGACAACATACTGAAGGGGAAAGGAAGAGGAAGCGCTGGAGTGAAGCTATACCTAAAATACTACAGTTGAAGAACATACAACCAATGTCTGTACATGTCGTCTGACATGCTTTTGTGGCAAAAAATAGCAAGGAATCAAACACAATTATCACTAGAATAGCAGCTAGTTTTTGTAATGGGTAGAACTCATATATATCAATGTAAAACGTTTGAATCAATGTAAGGGCAGTATTATTCACAAAATTTCAGAACCCTAACTCTCTGTTTTTCCCCTTTCTCTCTAAATAAAACCCTAATTTCTATCGGTTTGATACAATCAAAGGGATTTGTGATTTTACCTTTCATCGTTTGCACCAAATCGAGGTTAACACCAGGATGTAGGGCTTAATTTCGCAGCTTGATGCTGCTGGAGTCCTCTGAAACAACAGTGGTATTAGAGCCTCGCCGGTTCTCAAGGTCGTGAGGAAGCATAAGAGCACAAACACAGCACAATACAACACTAAACGTTGAACAAGATACAGCACAAGAAGGAGATTTTTTAAAAATGCAGAACCAGCCACCAGTTCCAGTTTTTTATGGAAGAAACTACAGCCTATGGGTCATTAAAATCAAAGCCACGTTAAGGTCCAAGGGACTTCGGAAGGTGGTGACTGAAGGCATGCCTAAAATGCCTGAGGTGGGAGAGGATCCCACAAAGGAGCAGAATAAAGAGTTGCTTTCATGGGAGGCAATAGACGAGAAGGATCATACTGCACTTCAACTGCTCTATAGTGCAGTGTCTGAGAAGATCTTTGCTGCCCATTTATCAGTTTGTAATACTTCAAAGGCAGCATGGGACTTGTTGAAGGAGAGGTTCCAAGGTGACCCAAAGGTTGCTATGTTTGAGATGAGAGGTAAGAGACATGTTACCAGACTCGTTGTTGTCTTTCGAGGTTTGAGTAGAGTTGCTAAGCATTTTGATTATCTGCTCCAGATTAGCCTTTGTGATGTATTCGGTGGAAACAGTGTTATGAGCCGCTTCTTTAGCCTGAGAATTTTCTCCCACACGGCTTGGTTTGAGATGGGGATGAAGCAGCCAACATCTGTCCTTTGTGTGGCCTTTCTTCTTGCAATAATCACATTGAAAATTCTTATGGTCTTGTTTCTGATTAGCCTTGCTATAATGAGCAATGTCGTTAGGGCCTTGAAAGAGACGACTTGTTCCTTTTTCCTTTTGGATCAGCATGTAAATCTCATTCATAGAACACAGCTTATCAAACCTGAAAATGTGGTGAATGAGAGTGTTGAAAAAGCTGTTGAGGAAAGACAAGAGACAGAAAACATGATCTTGCTCGTTTCTCTCAGCAATTTCTTTGGGGTCACTGGTGACAGGACGCAGCTCGTTAAGCTCATTCCAAAGAGATTTAAACACACCAAAATGGTTTTAAATGGAGAATCTCCTTGTTGGAGGCTTCCTAACATCTTGACTTCAAACACGCGGCTGAGGTTAGAAACATTCCCATAGACATGTTCCAAGATGTCGCAAAGTTCCTTTACGGTTGAGACTTTGATGTAGGAGAACAAAATAGATTGTTCTAGTGAGATTTGAATGATAGTAAGGAGATTTGGATCATCTTGATACCATTTTTCTTTGTTGGCGCTGGAACTTGCTTGAGCAGTTTTAGTGGGAGCTTTATCACCGCCGGCAACTTCAATAGGTTGAGAATTATATATTTGGTTCCACAAGCCTCTACAACTTATAGCAGTTTTAGCGAGACTTGACCATATGATATAGTTTTCTCTAGTGAGAACCACCATAATAATCTTTTGGAAAGAGTTGCCCATGATAGGAACAAAAAGAAGAACCCGAACAAGGAAAAGAATTGAATAGAACAGATTAGAGCATAGCAGTAGAATGGATCCTACAGCTCTGATACCATGTGGAAATGGAGAGACAAATCGAAATGAATCAGAAGAGAATTTTATATTCTTTTGCATTGATTTGTTTTACATATTTATAGTAGTTGCAAGTGCATTGCATGACAAATAGAAATAAATGAGGTAGTTGGAGGATAAGGGTTGAGAGCACTTTCTCCCTGTTTTGGTGTTTTTTTTATTTTTGTTTATAATAGTCTAACATTCTAGTTTCTTTGAGTTTATGTCATGTGAAATATGGTTGTCATTTGATAACTTCTATTTTGTTATAGTATTTTAGTTCATTTTCGTAGTTAATATACCGAGCATTAAACATCATTTAGTCCTCTTTCATCATTTTCTCATGTATTTGCAGGAAATGAAGACATCAAACACGAACACGAGCAAACACGAGCAAATATGACCAATTGCCCTACACTACCAACCAACACACCTTGGCATGCATAGCACGACCAGGCGCGTGAGGGAATAACCAGTTCGATCGTGCAGCACACACAGCCCGCCCGTGCTCCTGGAAACAACATCTCCAACCCGACCGTGCAGCACACACAGCCTGCCCGTCTTCTTGGAAATAGCAACTAGTCCGACTGTGCAGCCATACCAGCCCGACCGAGCTTGTGAAGACAGCAACTCACTTGAACGTGTAGCACGACTGAGGCGTGTATGGGCCCGACCGGGCTTTGATTTAAGGATGTGCCCGACCGAGCTCACTCTTGTGCTCGGTCGGTCATGTTGAACTTGCACGCGCCGAAAGAAGAAAAGAAAAGATTCAGCCATGGAAAACAAATGGAAACTCACGACAGAAAAATGACAAACACTCGACCAAAGAGGAAAGAGGAGTAAAGGAAAGAAAGAAGAAGATGAAAGAGAGGAGAGGGGAGAAAAGAAAAGCTTGTTTCAGAGAGAAAAGAGGGAGACACGGACGTAATAAAGCAGAGAGAGCAGAACGTACATGAAGACAAGGAAGGAACGACAAAGCCAGGTCGCGAAGGAGCTGTTGAAGACATCGATACTAGAATACAGAGTAATCTCGTTCTTTATCCATGTTGAAGATAGTTTTCTTGTGCGTTTCGTTTTCTAATTTCATGTCCGAGTAGGTCCATAGCCATAGGTTAGAGAGTTTTTCCAATATGTAACGAAGTCTTGTTCTTAATGTTTGGTGGTTCTTAATGCTTTCGTTCTTGTATGCCACTTGAATGAATGATTTTTGTATTTGATCGTTTTCAGAATGATTAGTTATTTTTAATGCTTTTGTTCTTGTACGCCACTCGAATGAATGATTGTAGAAATCTAATGAATCTACACCAAAGGATTAGACTTTGAAACTTAGCCATGATTTAGGATTTAATCGGTTTAGAATCTACGCCAGGTCGATCGATTGAATCTAGGGATTAGGATAGCAGTCTTAATTTGTCTAGTGGATGAGATTATGCAATTGGAAGATTGGTAGTGCATCTCTCAAAACCTGTGGTGTTTAGTTAGTTGAAATCGTCAGTTAGTTAGTTTGATTTTATTTTCATTCTAAACACTCATTGATTTTTACCGTCCTATTCATCAGTTTACTAGCTTTAGAGTTGCATCAATTCCTTGTGTTCGACCCTAGTACTATACGATCCGTATTCTTATGGAAGCGTTAGTCTAGGTATTTTATTACTTGAGATTAAACACATCAAATTTTTGATGTCGTTGTTGGGGACTTGATTACGGCTTTAGAGTTAGGATACTTTTGGATTAGGACATAGTCCTTTCTGGAGTCTTATTTATTTTTCATGTTTTTGTTTTATTTTTTTTTCTTGAGTCAAATTTTATTTATATTTTCCTCTCGGAGCCTAACTAATTCTTGTATTTTTATAGTTGTCGCGCAAGACCAAAGAAGAACAAATGGCAGAACGTTGCATCCTAAACGCGTCATAAATTCCAGCTGCATTAACCTATGGAACATACATGGCTCCTAGGCATATGCAACTCTTGTCTTGCATCATTAGAAGGGATGCCCCCGTCGAATTACAACCAGCATTCATTCAAATGCTTGGTAACGCAGCATTCAGAGGGAGACCCACCGAGGATCCAAATCAGCATCTTACTGATTTTAAAATGCTTTGCCAAACCATCAGAACCGGAGAAGGAGTCTCGGATGAGGACGTCATGCTTGCTGCATTCCCATTCTCAGTGAAAGATAAAGCTCAAGAACTATTGTATTCCCAACCGGCAAATTCTATACAATCGTGGGGACAACTAAGGGAAATATTCATGATGCGATTCTTCCCTCAGAGTAAAGCTTAGCTCGCCAAGAATCAAATTAACGCATTCGTCCAAGGAGCATCTGAGAGTTTATGCGAAGCGTGGGAACGTTTCAAAGGCTACCAATGCCTTTGCCCACATCACGACATGGATCAAGCTATCTTATACACAATTTTCTGCAAGGACTCATGGATAACACGAGAATTCTGATCATAGTCGCAGTTGGAGGTTCTTTGAGTAACCTCACGTTTCCACAGATCGAGGTCCTAATCGATCGTATGGCTGATTAAGGCAGCAACACCGCTAGAGAATATAATCACAACGCTCCAGCAAGGGTGGCTAATTTGAACAAGACACATGCTTTATACGCCAGTCTAGCCGAGGTGAAAGACCAAGTCGCAGGGATCTATAATCTCATATATGAGTCGCGTCGTCCTCATTACTGGAGCAATCAGAGGAACAAGGGGTTCAAGGGTACAAGGAAGTGAATTATGTAAGCAACAACCAGCCTTTGGGAAACACATACAACGCGAATGGAGGAATCGCCTTAACTTCTCTTACAAGAACTCCGATAGTGTGCAACAATTATCGGGAAACTTTCAGCCGCGAATGATGCAAAAAAAATCAGAACTTTCAGCAAAGGATGCAACCCCAAACTTAGAATTATCAGTCATGTGCGCCTCAGCCACAACCAAACCAATCCTAAGAAGCCCCCAACATCAACACCATGTTCACTCGTCTCTTCTAATTCCAAGAAAATCAAATCAACTTGTTGATGGAAGTGCAACAAAATCAGAATAATTTGGTGAGGGAAGTGAAATCGAATCAAGGGAACACCAAGAAGTAGATAGAGAGCTTTCAAACTCAACTTAGACACTTGGAGATGCAAGTTGCACAACTTGCATAAGGGGCAGCACATCCACAAGGAGTTCTACCGGGAAGGCCATAAGCGAATCCCCGTGAACACGTCAACGCCGTATATCTACGAAGTGGTAACACAGTGGATCAGCCCGCTCCTTCGATGTTTGAAAGGGGTGAAGCATCTAGTACAGCGGTGGAGAAAGGCAACAACGTTGAAGAGCACAAGAAGAAAACCAAGGAGGAAGAAGAGCTAAAATATGTAAAACCCGAACCAAGACCGCCTCCTTTGCCATTTCCACAACGTCAACGCAAGAGACTGATAGATCATCCCACTCCATCAGACACTTGATAAAGTTGAAACTTCTAGTACAACATTGCAAAAGGGAAGCAACGTTGAAATGCACAAAAAGAAAACCGAGGAGGAGTAGGAGCCGAAATACGTAAAATCCAATCCAAGACCGCCTTTTTTGTCGTTTCCCCCAACTTCAATGCAAAAAGAATGAGGATGCTCAATTTGCTAAGTTTGCTGAGATGTTGAAGAAGATGCAAATTACCATTCCATTCCATGAAGCGTTGAAGAAGATGTCTTCATACGCCAAGTTCCTCAAAGACGTACTTACAAATAAACGAGATGTGGAGATGGAAACCGTGATGGTAACAAATTCGATGCTGCAACCAAACCTACCCAAGAAAATTCTCAATCTAGGTATATTTTTAATCCCTTGTAAAATAGGTGATTATGAAATTAATCATGCACTAATCGATGTCGGAGCAAGCGTAAGCGTGCTACCATTACCGTTATACGAAAAATTGGATCTTAAGGGTAGGATGGAATTTAAACCTACACGAATGGCGCTCACCATGGCTGATCAACGTGTTAGGATACCCGAGGGAATGCTTAAAGACGTGCCTTTGTAAGTTAGGAGGATCTTCGTCCCGGTCGATTTCGTCGTCTTGGATATGGAGGAGGACAAGAAAATCCCAATTATTCTCGGTAGGTCGTTTCTCAATACGGAAAAGACGATCATACACTGTGTTGAAGGTAGACTCACATTTAAATTCAGAGATGAAGAAGTGGAGTTCAATATGAACGACCCACTCAAGCAGCCTTGTATGGTGGATTCGGTATTCCACATCGACGTCTTAGAGAAACAAGCTGAAGAAGTCTTTGAAGAGCTCGGGAATATGGATTCCCTTGAGATGACTCTCTTAGCAGTCGAAAAAGAAGTATATAAGGACCCAGACGATGCAACATACTATGCTAAGCTGTTGGACGAAAAATGATAAAGGAGACCCTGAACAACGAGCTAGATGCACTCCGAGCAGATTTCTTTGCGATCCGAGCACAGTAGGTCGTAACCCAAGCTAAAGGTGGAATTTCAGACAATCCTTATCAAGAGGAGTGATCAATTCACAAACACATAATCACGGCTCGAGTGGACATCAATTCAGGTAAAGAAAACGTCATAAATCATGTCCGAGTAGGTCCATAGCCATAGGTTAGAGACTCCAGAGCCTATTCTGATTCATGCCCTACAAAGAAAGTCACTCGAGCACGATATGTAACAAAGTCTTGTTCTTAATGCTTGGTGGTTCTTAATGCTTTCGTTCTTGTACGCCACTTGAATGAATGATTTTGGTATTTGGTCGTTTTCAGAATGCTTGATTGTTTTTAATGCTTTCGTTCTTGTACGCCACTCGAATGAATGATTGTAGAAGTCTAATGAATCTACGCCAGGGGATTAGAATTTGGAACTTAGCCATGATTTAGCATTTGATTGGTTTAGAATCTATGCCACGTCGATCTATTGAATCTAGGGATTATGATAGCAGTCTTAATGCGTCTAGTGGGTGAGATTACGTAATTGGAAAATTGGTAATACGCACGCTAGGTAGTGGACATGTTTACGCCAGTCAGTTCCTATATTAGAGCTTGAATTCCATGAACTCGTGATAATATCTAAGACCAATGATCATGTTAGAACTTCATTTCATCATCGTGTATCTCTCAAAATTTGTGGTGTTTAGTTAATTGAATTTAAACCGTTAGTTAGTTAGTTAGTTAGTTAGTTAATTTTTAATTGCATTCCAAACATTCATTGATTTTTACCGTCCTATTCATCAGTTTACTAGCTTTAGAGTTGCATCAATTTTTTGTGTTTGACCCTGATACTATACGATCCGTATTCTTGTGGAAGCGTTAGTCTAGATATTTTATTACTTGAGATTAACCACATCATCATTCATCATAAGACCACCAATTTGTCAGAGGTATCCCGGTATATGCAGTCAGCCAAGTTTTGGAGAAATTTATAACTGGCGGAAATGGACCAACTCTTCTCATAAATGGTTTCCAAGGTCTATGCCACTTGTTCGTATCTTAGAGGTTGAGTTGTATCCAACTTTGCTCTCAAATCTCGGAGTTTTGGCTTAAGTGATGAATGGATCCAAGTATACGTTGATACCTTTCTGTATTCTTTTCACTATAGTCTTTCTTTGTAAATGGATTAGACATCCTTTCTTTATTCATGGTCTCTATTTATTTCTGAAAATGATATATGTTGTTGGCATTTCACACATGTTCTAGTGAAGAAGGATGAGATTAGGCGATAAGTTCTACCATATTAAGGGTTGTTTTTCTGGATCAAAAGCTGAAAACCTTTTGGAACAAGGTGACATGGTTCTGGCAGTCAATAAGAAGCCGGTTACATGCTTCTGTGACATAGAAGACGCATGTCAATAATTGGATAAATGCAGCGATAATGATGGAAATCTGAATTTAACAATTCTATGGCAGGTGACAAAATAACGTATGTTTCTAACTCATGTCATTATTTATATGTTTTGTTGTTGTTACCTTAAGCCTCTGAGGGCACATGTGGCAACGGATCTTGTACTTTCTTGAGTTGCTAATTGAAGTAGTTGGTTTGCTCATACTCTTATCGGTTAATCAGGGCCGAGAAATGGGTTTGCTAGTGGGAACTGATTTCAGGGATGGAAATGGAAGAGATAAATTGGTTGGATGTGTTGTTCAGGATCCTCATCATGTTGTACGTGCTCTTGGATTCCTTCCCGAGGAAGGTCATGGTGTATTCATGGCTAAGTTAGAGTTGTGGCTTCTATTGTGTACTTCTCCTCTTCACTTTCCTTTTTATATTTGGGTATGTGTTATTACTTTAGGCGAAGAGCCCATGCCTAGACATCCTGTAATGATTTTGGATATATCATATCACTTGTTCAATGTCTAACATGAAAAACCAACCATGAAGTGGAGGTAATTTATGAATCAAATGCTGATTTGAGAAATCGAGTTGCAAATGTCGCAAATGGTGTCCTGGCAGTCCTGCACACAGATACGGCTTGTATGCACGTTAGTGGATTGTGGAAGTTAACGGGAAACCCATTCCCGATTTGAACGCTTTCGCCAATGTGACCAAGGTTTGTCCCTTACAACATTGCATATATGTTATTATTCTTCTTGCTCACGGTAAAACCAAAGTGAAGATGAGAAAAGATAAGGGACTCTTGTTTAACATATGTTGAAACGGGAATAAGAAATAGAGCACGGACAGTTCGTGAGGATCAAAATAGTTCACCTCAATGGCAAGCCGAGAGTCCTGACGCTGAAACAAGATCTTCATTATTGGTCCATTGGGATCTCCGTTTCTATCCCCACTCTGCTCTTTGGCATCACCATATTATCAATGGCTTAAATCTTTTTCTTCAATCCTACACTACGCTTCATTAAAGCAAAACAACCTATACGAATGTGATAGATGCATAGAAGAACTAGTATATGTGATATAATTGTGGTGGGGTTATTTTGGGATCTTTATTAGGTGTTGTAACCTTATTCTCCATCATATAAGGCGAAGGTTAGAAGGGGAAGGGAGGAGGGTATTTGGTGGATTTTGGGTTTAGGGAGAAAGAATGATTCTCTAGAAATATTCTTTCTTTTGTGTTAAGCTTCGTCGATATATAAATTATGGGGCAATTTTTTGATTTGTTGTGCTTTCTTCTTAACAAATTGGTATCACAACTCTTTGATCCATGGGTGAAAAGTTTATTTTTGTTCATGTATTATTTGGGGATGAAAATCCACAATCATGATTGGATTGGGTTGAGAAGTATTTTACTGAAAATAAATCTATTACCGATCTAGAAAAAAATTGCAGTTCGCTTACGGATTCATCGACGAAGAAGCCTTATCTTGGTTTCATGAACAACAAATGCACTCTACATTCTATACTTAGTGGAGATTCAAGATGGCTCTCATGGTTAGATTTGGAGAAGTTTCTACAGAGAAAGGCTGGAGAGATATGGCCAAAGAATGGTTGAAGAATCAAGAGTTTCAGTTTCAGGGTGATTTACAACACCGAGGGAAGAGCGCAATACGGTCATGGCTAACTCTGGGGTAATGGGTTCGGCGATGAAACAGTCAGGGGTGTTCCTGGAAAAGTCTCCGAAATTCAAAGCAGGTTTTTTGTTTATGGATTTTCCGGTAGAGGAAAATATGGATCCAGTGTTGCAGCATATGCAGGTGGTGATGGAGGAACATCCACGATGGCATCTCCAAAAAAAAGGGGCGACGCCGGAGACCAGGGGGTCAAGTAAGGAGGAGGGTGACAGCAGATCAAGTGAAACAACGATTGAAGCTCTTACTGGTGATGATGAGTGGGCGACGGTCGTCCAACGAAAAACCGTCGCTGATGGTGGTTGTCAAGTCGCTGCCACAAAACTTAAGGATTCAGCTGTCAAATTTCATTTTAGGGTTTCTCTTGAAACCATCTAAGAATTAAGAGGCATCATCACGTGAAGACACGTGAGAAATTATTTACTTAAGTGATCATGTACTACTCTCATGACTTCTCCTTCTCCACGTAGGAAACACATAACACCAGTAAAACCGGCAGTGGACGTCTCCGTCAGGCAATGGGTCAAAGGTGCTTCAACCAACAGTTGTGGTTGTCCCTCTCTGTTCGAGAAGACTGGATGATGGAAATTGAGCCTGTAAACGAGAATGCCGCAATTGGGGACCGGTGAAGCTCCATCATGTGGTGTCCTAAATCGCCATTCCTTTCACATTTTTTGTTTTCTCCAAGTGAGGGAAAAGGGTCTTCGCGGTGGCTCGACTCAATGGGATGATTCTTCTTTTGAGTGGAAGGTAACACTATGGCAAGGATGTTACTTCTCATATCGTCATTCTGATACAAAAGGTTTATTTGTGTCTCTCTTTTGTGTTCCCTGCACCAGAACATCGGTAGAGGATAAAATCATGTTTTTCTAAGTTGGATGAGTTGAGTAACACCATCGAGCAGTTGTTATTAAACTCAAGGATAGAAAAACTAGTAACAACCGTAACACCTATAATCTGCCCAATTATAGCTACAAGAGCTATCTAAAGCTATGAGCTATCAGAGGTAGAATTCACAGAGAATGAGGCGAAGAACCCATGGGTCCAGCGACTGCTGAACTCGGTGGACAACGACGCAGTATAGCTGAAGCTGGACAACAATACAGGGGCAATGGTGAGCCATTTCTCAGGGATGACATAGAGGACACTATGGGAAAAGTTTGCGAGGCTGACACATATGGCAACCAAAAGCCATTTCTCGGGGATGACAGGAATCCAATACTTGCTTCTTGACCAAAAACCTTTATTTCTTGGTCGCAAAGAGTTGTCTTTCTCAAATGCATAGCCAAAGCTCTCAATTTGTTGCATAGATAAGCTGATCAAGTTGTTCTACACAAAATTATCAACATATCTAATATTTCATTAGGTATGGAATTCTACGGTGTTGTTACTCATGTGGTGGTTGATCTTATTTGGGGAACATTAACTACATTTTATGTGTTCATGGCATCGTATACTCAAGTTGAGGAGCTTTGGAAGGCACTATATGCACTACATCCTCTATCCTAAATTTTTCTCACTTCAACCTTGAGGACAAAGTTGATTTTTATCGGTGGAGTAATGATAGATGCATAGAAAAACTAGTATCTGTGATATAATTGTGGTAATTGTGATAGGATTAGTTTGAGGATCTTTTATTAGGTGTCATAGATGGTTAGAATGGAAAGGATGAAGGTATTTGGTGGATTTTGGGATCGGATAGAAATAAAGATTCTTAAAAATATTCCTTCATTTGTGTTGTTGGAGTTAAATAATCGGAGTTCATGGCTGGTTTGAGGAAGAACAAGAAGAAGAGAAAGACACCGAGTGGAAAAGAGTGTCTTCAGGGGCATCTTGGTAATTTCGCTGCCTCGAAGTAGTTAAATCGGTTGAAGGGGTGATTCTGTAAAATTCATAATCAAGGGGTCAAAATTGGAACAGGTGAAAAGTCAAGGACAAGCCTATAAATATGGTTAAGTCTAGAGGTTGAAGACGATGCAGAGCACAACTCATTTCTTCGTCATTTTTTCGTTCAATTCTTTCTTTCTTTCTTTGTAAACCGATAAAAACACGTCACACGAACAAGAATCCAACCCTTTTTTCCCCGAGATGTAGATTCAACCAAATATTCAATCGAATTCGTAAAACTCTATGCAATCTCTCTCTAAACTTTCTCTCTCTCTCACTCAAACACTAAAACCCATTTCGTAAATTGGTTTAAACTTGAAATTGAGCTAAAGAGATTACGTTCGAATTACAACAATTGGTATTAGAGGACTCGGTTCTAAACCAGGGAGTATTCAGCAAATCTCAACGTTCGAAAGAAACCAGGAGGAAATCCAAGGAGTGTAAAGGTCTAAGAAAGCAATGGCTACAACGCAGAAGTTAGACGTGGAGAAGTTTGACGGCGAAGGAAATTTTGTTTTGTGGAAAGAAAAGATTTTAATCAGTCTCGAAATCATGGGTTTACATGAAGCGTTAACGGATGACCCAACAACACGGACATGGATGCAGAACAAGAACTCAAATATGAGCTCAAGACCCCAAAGAGATCCCCTATCTCTGGAGTAGAATCAGGATCAGGCATGGAGTCTACAGGCATAGCTTCAATATTAACCGAACAAGGATCTAGAATCCAAGAAAAAGGTAGCAGGGAACAAGATCAAATATCCAGAGCCGAAAGAAGCAAAAGGGTTCGAAATTTGATAGTTCTCTGTCTATCAGATCAGATTTTGAGGAAAGTGATTCAAGTGAAGACGGCGTTTGGGTTGTGGAACCTGTTGGAAAGACAATTTCTCGAACAATCTCTCCTAAACAGGATGTATTTGATGCAAAGACTATCAGGATTCAGAATGGATGAGAGCAAGACAATGGAGGAGAATATGGATATATTTCAGAAGATGTTATCAAATTTACAAAATCTTCAAGTTAAGGTTGAAGAAGAGTATCAAGCAGTGTACCTTCTGAACTCATTACCTGCGCCTTATGAGCAGCTTAGGGAGGTACTTAAGTACTCAAGAACAACCATTACACCAGAGGAGGTGAAGGTAGGAACTCGATCAAAAGAACTAGAATTGATATCGCAGGGTAAGAGTTACAAATCCAATGCTGAAGGGTTGATAGTCAGAGGTAGATCAGAGAAACAAGATAGTCACCAACGTGGTAGTAAGAAAGGCAGATCTCGATCCAAATCCAGGAAGAAAGCAGACTGCTAGTTTTGTGGGAAGCATGGACATTTCAAGAAGGAGTGTAATGCTAGGAAGAAATACCCTAAAGCAACTTCAGAATAAAGAGGAGAAGCTACTATAGTGAAAGGTAATGCGGCAGACACGAAAGTTCTTTCGGTAATAGAACTTGATTCACTGTCAGCAGTGGAACGAGAGGTTGATGAACAATGGATACTCGATTCTAGTTGCACATATCACATGTCACCTCGCAGGGAATGGTTCACAGAACTTCAAGAACATAGTTGTGGCAAATTGAAAATGGGAAACAACTCAGTATGTGGGATAAAAGGAATAGGGAAGATTCATTTGACAAGACATGATGGATCTACTGTCACCTTAACACATGTCAGATATATCCTAGAACTTAAGAGAAATTTGATATCTCTGGGTGTTTTGGAAGGACAGAGGTGCCGGTATAAGTCCCAAAATGGGTCACTGAAGATCATCAGAGGTTGCAGGGCGATATTGAGAGGTGAACTCAGGGATGGACTTTATGTCCTGCAGGGCAAAACCATTCAAGGTGAAGGCAACCAAGTGTCTACTGAGATAGATCAAACCACACTGTGGCACAGCAAACTTGGACACATGAGTCAGAAGGGGATGGATACCCTTGTAATGGAGGGTATGATTGAAGGTAAAAACATCTCATCTATGACATTGTGTAAGCATGTGTGATGGGAAAAGCACACAGGTTGTCCTTTGGAGTAGGAAAGCACATTTCAAAGGATATTTTAGAATATGTGCATTCTGAACTGTGGGGATCAACTAATATCCCCTTTTCTCAATCTAGATATCAATATTTCACAACCTTTATAGATGATTATACTAGGAGAGTATGGATATATTTCTTGAAAAGAAAAGGATGAAGTGTTTGAAAGATTTGTGGAATGGAAAACATTGATTGAAAATCAGACAGGTAAGAGAATCAAGACTTTAAGAACAGACAATGGATTGGAATTCTGCAATCAAAGATTTGACATATTCTACAAGGATGAAGGCATTCAAAGGCATAGAACATGTGTGTACACTCCACAAAAAAAATGGAGTGGTTGAACGAATGAATAGGACGATTATGGAGAAGGTGAGATGTCTCCTTAATGAATCTGGTTTACCACAGAGTTTCTAGGCAGAAGCAGCTTCAACTTTGGTGTATCTCATCAACAAATCACTATCAACGGCTATAGGATGTGATATACCACAGAGAAAATGGACTGGCAGGTCAGTAGTCTACAAACATTTGAAGAGATTCGGATGTGTAGCTTATGTTTACAGTGATCAAGGAAAGACTCTGTCCAGAGCAAATCAAGGCTTTTTCATTGGTTATCCTTTTGGGACTAAAGGATACAAGGTATGGCTGCATAAGGAAG
>CM071871.1:10509790-10524147 GCA_036759665.1 Gynandropsis gynandra
TATCTTCAATAAATTTAATGTTTAAAGAAGTATCAAAAGTGGAGAAGGAGGAAACTGAGGTAATACAAGGAAGATAGAGATGGTCCAATTACCTTTTCTGGTAAAGAATCTAGTTCAAAGAACTGAGATTCAAGGTGAAGCAACAACACTTGGGAGTCAGACAAGTACTAGAAGTAAGCTGGATTAGATATATGAAGAGCCTACAATTGAATATTCAAGAAAAGCTTACGAGGAAGAACAAAAGGAAGATACAGATGATCAAGCAGTACTTAAAGACTACAAGCTTGCCAGGGATAGGCAGAGAAGAAACATCAAAATTCCTTCAAGATATGAAGAAACAGATATCGCAGAATTTGCATATGTTTCTGCAAGTGTGTTGGAAATAAAAGAGCCAAAGAGTTATCAAGAAGCAAAAGGAAGTAAACAATGGCATCAATGGAAAAGATCCATGGAGGATGAGATGGATTCTTTAAAGAAGAATCAAACTGGGAGTTGGTACAGAATACAGAAGGAAAAAGGGTCATAGGGAGTAAGTGGATATACAAACTCAAGCAAAGAATACCAGGTTCTGATCAACAAAGATTCAAGGCCAGGTTAGTGGCAAAAGGGTATTCACAGATTGAAGGAATTGATTATCATGAAATCTTTTCTCCCGTAGTTAAACATGTTTCGATCAGGCTTTTGTTATCTATGGTAACTTACATAGATTTGGAGCTTGAACAGCTTGATGTTTAGACAGTTTTCCTTCATGGTAATCTTGAGAAGAAGATTTTAATGCAACAACCAGAAGGTTTCGAGGAAAAAGGCTCAGGTTACAAGGTTTGTTTGCTTAAGAGATCATTGTATGGTCTTAGACAGTCACCTAGGCAATGGAACCAATGATTTGACATGTTCATGTTGGATCAAGGTTTCGATAGGAGCAAATTTGATGCATGTGTTTACTTCAAACAATTGCAAGACGGTTCATATATCTATCTACTGATTTATGTAGATGATATTTTAATAGCAGCAAGAAATGTGACTGAATTAAAGAATGTTAAGGAAATGCTAGGCAAAGAGTTTGAAATGAAGGATAGGAGCGGCATAGAGGATCCTAGGGATGGTTATTGATCGAGATAGGATTGCTGGTAGATTAACAATTTCGCAGAAAGAATATCTGCAGAAGGTGTTAGTGACTTTTAGCATGGATCAACCTAAACCAGTGTTAACACCGTTGGGAGCTCATTTCAAACTCAAAGCCGTTGCTGAAGGTGAAGTAACAAACAGTACACATATGGAGGCAATACCATACTCTAATGATGTTGGGTCAATCATGTATGCAATGATCGGAACAAGGTCTGATCTTCCATATCCAGTTGGTGTCATTGGCAGGTTTATGAGCAACCCTCATGAAAGCCATTGGAAGTAAAATGGGTGTTAAGATACATCAAGGGATCACAGAATAAGAATCTAGTGTTCAAAAGGGTACTGATTTCATGGTTAAAGGTTACTGTGATGCTGATTATGCAGCAAACCTGGACAAACGCAGATCAACTACTGGTTTTGTGTTCATGGTTGAGGGTAATGTGGTAAGTTGAAAATCAAACCTCCAGCATGTGGTGGCTCTCAACAACAGAGGCCGAATACATGGCTTAATCAGAAGTAGACATGGAAGCAATTTGTCTCAGTGGAATTGTAAGGGAGCTTGGAATGCAACCAAAGGTTGCTGAAGTGTATTGTGACTCACAGAGTGCTATATCACTCTCGAAGAATCATGTTCTTCATGAAAGGACGAAACATATCGATGTTCGTCTTCATTTTATAAGATATATTATATCTCAAGGGGGTGTAAGAATTCTGAAAATTGGGACTCAAGACAATCCCGCAGATGCTTTCACGAGGACTCTTCCGACAAGCAAGTTTAACTCAGCATTAAATATGTTGAGGATCGCTGAAGACTAAAACAAAGTCTGGGCAATTGGGAAAGATAAGGGAAATGAAATTTTGTTCAGTTATGTCAGTATAGAACTCTGATTAAGGTGAATATTTGTTGGAGTTAAATAATCGGAGTTCATGGCTGGTTTGAGGAAGAACAAGAAGCAGAGAAAGACATCGAGTGGAAAAGAGTGTCTTCAGGGGCATCTTGGTAATTCCGCCACCTCGAAGTAGTTAAATCGGTTGAAGGGGTGATTCTGTAAAATTTAGAATCAAGGGGTCAAAATTGGAACGGGTGAAAAGTCAAGGACGAGCTTATAAATATGGCTAAATCTAAAAGTTGAAGATGATGCAGAGCACAACTCGTTTCTTCGTCACACGAACAAGAATCCAACCCTTTTTTTTCCCGAGACGTAGATTGTATCAAAGATTCAATCGAACTCGTAAAACTTCGTACAATCTCTATCTAAACTCTCTCTCTCTCACTCAAACACTAAAACCCAGTTCGTAATTTGGTTTAAACTTGAAATTGAGCTAAAGAGATTACGTTCGAATTACAACATGTGTTAAACTTTATGGATTTGTTGATTTCTTGTTTTGTTTTTGTGGTGCTTTGTTTTTAATAGAATGTTACTTGCAATCAGGAGTATAACCATCCGTGTGGGACATTATCTTCCATATTACTTTTCTTCTTATTTGTTTCACTTGTTTGAGAAATACTAATTTTCCTCACCTATCTGGTGAGATTTCATGCCATCGGATCCTTGATCGATAACATCTTTGTAACTGTTATTCTGTGTTTTGTCTGTATCATAATCATAATAAAACCATCAAAATCGCTATTTTGAAAAATTGCCAATTTTTTAGTGGGTAGTTCTGTAATTTCATGCCTAAACCCTCTCCGCTCATGGCCTGGCGGTCCGCTGGAAGAAAGGCTTTAAGACGAACGTAGAGCTAAGAAGCATTTCTTTGTTGCCGAGATTCGCGGGACAGTTGAACCAGAACGAAATAGAACTACGTTATGGAAAACGAAGCCCCTCCTTCGGCCATCGGATCCGATCGCTCGATTTGGGAAAACCGCGGAACATCGGTCGAGGAATGTCAGGACATGATACGGAGAAGTCTCCGAAGTACGCGATTTGAGCATCTCTTATCCCTTGTTTTCTTTCATCTTCCTGATTCGCGCGTTTTTTGGTTGTTTTAACTTCCGTCTATCTATAAAATGCTTGAGTTTATTTGGAAATTTCCCGGTGACCGTTGTTTGGAGCTCCCGATTTCGAGTGATTTTACGTGATAAGGGTTTGGAATCACCGGCATTTCCTTGTTCCCGGCTTTCTTCCGGGGTTGATCCCATTTTTTCTTTTTTGATACTTTTCAGTTCATACTCTCTCCTAGGACTTGATAGGGCTTTAAGGGGTTTAGGGTTCTTTGAAATTTCCTGTTTAAAGCAAAGTTGCTCTCCCCTTTTATGCCTGATGTAATTAGTTTGATTTTTTTTAATGTGGGATTCTCTTCATCATACTTGTCTAAATTTGTGCTTGTTCAGCTCCAATGGTGAAGTTTTTGATTGAGCAAATGGAAAAAGCTGGATGTAGATTGACGAATAATTTCATTCAGGCAGTTGTTTGTAAGGGCGTGTACGCCGGAGGCTATATCAAAGGTGAAGGGGTAAAAAACCAATCTCTTAGAATGTGCTTCACCAGTGTTCATCCTTTCTATATTCTCGAGTTCAATTCAAGTCACTGATTGCCCCTACTTAATAATGCTCTACCATCCTTCTTTGATAATCTGACCAGTTCACGAATTGATCATCTGGGGTATAATATCGTGAATTCTTTCTAATCCTAAATGACTAGAAGTATTGCGCAACATAGTCCTGTCTTCTTGTCGAATGATGGTTCTGTTGCTCGTGTTACAGCTCATTGTTTTCTATGTCCTTTGTTTCTGTCTCAAGATTCGTGTATGTAGTAACTATTTGACGATCCAAGATGAGGTGAACCAAGTGGTCATACATGAGCTAATCCACGCATACGATGAGTGTCGTGCCAAGAACTTGGATTTTACGAATTGTGCTCATCATGCTTGCAGTGAGGTAAGCCTTTAAGTCAACCATTAATATACATACATATATATATACTTAGGGGGTGTGAAACATCTTACATGTACTTTGAACAGATACGTGCAGGTCATCTAAGTGGTGATTGTCATTACAAGAGGGAACTCCTGCGAGGATTTCTTAGAATAAGAGGCCACGAACAAGTGAGCTTTTCTTCTAAAACTTTACTATGTACACAACGTGTTCTCTTTTTATATGGAAGTGAACGGGTTGCGAATATCTTAGTCCATTCATATGTGAAACGCTAGTATTCCGCGAATCTTAACAATTATTTCCCCTTCAAAATTCTGAAAGGAATGTATAAGAAGACGAGTGATGAAATCACTTCATGCCAATCCGAATTGCTCAGAAGTAGCAGCCAAAGATGCAATGGAAGCGGTGTGGGACATTTGTTACAACGACACCAAGCCCTTTGACAGGGCTCCCTGAGGTATCCTTATACAATCTCTCAGGCCATTTGCTTATTTTACGCTCTTCGAGTTCATCTTTAAAGACAGAAAGTAAGAGACAAACAATCCCAAGTGCATCAATAATATGTCTGACAGCTTTTGGTCTTCAACATGTTTAAGGCATGTGGATCATTTAACTTGTTTCTTTTTTCCCCTATTTAGTAAATCACAGAAGTATCCATTATTTCTGAAGAAGTAGAAGCATTTGGCATTTTTCTAAAAGGGTTATAGCAATCGCATCACAATTTCCGGAAAAACTTATATATTCAGGCTCTATATGATTACTAAAAATCCCTCTGGATTTAGTATTAGCCTTTTAAGAAATTAAAAAGGGGTGTATGGGAAGCATGTTGGACTTCATTTTTTTATATTAAAAGACCGAATGGAGTTCTAATTTTGGTAATTTTGTTACAACTTCATATGTCTTGTTCGAGCCCCCTAATTTAACGCACAACCTTACACTTCTGTCCGAACAGTAGCTTTATATATCTCCAACACCCATTGGCCCTTAGTGATCATCTAATTCATTCACCAAAAAATAATTAAGTTGGAAGATATCAGTCACATTTTGAAGCTCCAAACATGGCGGATGCTGGTGAAAAGACCGAGCACGACCGTATCTTCAAGAAATTCGACGCTAATGGGGACGGGAAAATCTCGGCTGTGGAGCTCGGGGAAGCCCTCAAGGCACTTGGATCGGTAACCCCTGACGATGTAAAACGAATGATGGCCGAAATCGATACCGATGGAGATGGATACATTTCGTATCAAGAATTCACCAATTTCGCAGCTGCCAATCGTGGGCTTTTGAAGGATGTTGCTAAGATTTTCTAAAATCTCAAAGTCCTTTTACATATGTGTGTGTTTACAAGAAGGATTCGTTTCGTATAGAAAGTCATTTGGGTTTACTTTATATGTTCTCCTTTGTTCTTCCCCAAGCATTTCTCCGTTTCCTTGTTGACTCCATACAAATTTGAAGTACACTTTAAAATTACACCATTTCGTATCAATTCATCGGATTTATATGCATGGATAAATATCATTTTATACACTATTGTTTTTTTGGTCATCATATATATTTTTTTATTAATTTCTGGTAATTCAAATTATATATAACTCTATAAATATTATTTGGATGATTTCTAATAAAAAACGTATGTATTTTAAAATGATAATTATAAATTGAGATATAAATTGAATGATATATAAATAGAATGATCGTAACAAAACTGTGTATTTTAAAACTATTTGTAAAATTTTCAAAGAAAACAAAAAGATTCTTTGGTTCAGTCAAGTTTCTAGTTCATATTTTAAAAAATGAATAAAATATTTTGTAAAAAGAAATCTGAAGCAAAAATGAATTTGTTTCAATAGAAACAAAAAGCATGAAAGTTATTATATCTATAGGACTAAACTAATCTCAAATGGATTGAACAATTTGCCATGTTTTTCTTTTCCTTGTTCTAATTTTTCAAGAAAGATATTATTCAACCATAAAATCATTACCGCGTTCACCTCAAATAAAATGATTGTGAACTTTTTTATTTTACGAGAATAAATTAATTATTTAGCAAATTGTACTTTTTAATTCAATTTTTGTACTCCAAAACCAAAATACATCTTCTACTCTAATAAAAGCCATCACGTTAATTCTATTTCACTTGTCAGAAAGAACCGATCTGTATTAAATTTTCATAACATGCTTTATATTTTTATTGTATTTGAATATCTATATTATACATATTATAGAATAAGTATTTTTATATAACGTTAAACATATATATACGTATACTATCTTCTATATACATGTATCATGTAACCGTTGAGCCAACGCCTTCCTCCCACGTCTCTCTCTCTCTCTCTCTTAACGTTAACCTCTCAACAGATTTTTCCTCTCTCTCTCTCTCTTCTCCATCCTTTTCCAGAAATGGACCTCGCCGGAGATAGCTGCAGCTCCGCCGCCTCCGCCTCCTCCTTCGTGTTATCTCTCGAGTGCGACTCACCACGCGGCGGAGATGTAGGCCATGAGTTGCTACCGTCGGTGGTTGCAGCGTCTGCGTCGGTGTCGGCGTCGACGTCGTCTTCCGCTGCCATCCAGCGAGCTCTCTGCTTAATCCGATCGTCTGACCCGGATTCCAGATTGGTTGCGGCCAGGGAGATCCGACGGTTGACAAAGACGTCACAGAGGTGCCGCCGACACCTGAGTCCTCCGAGTCGACTCGCATGAGTCACACCATGAGGCGGCTCTCCTTGCTTGCTCTTCTCTTGCCGTCAAGGACGAGAGGTACGTTCCTCCGCCTTTTCCGATTTAGATTTTACTGTTTCACTCGATCAAATTTTTCTTGAAACTAGACCCAAATGTTCATTATATCCATCAAATCAATGATCCGGATAAGTAATTTAATCGGAAATTACAGGTAATAGATAGGAATCATGAAGAGGTTAATCACGATTACGTGCACGTGTTTTCTTCCTGGAAGAAAAAAATATCAAGGTTCAATTACATCAATTGTGTTATCTTTATCAGAGGGTGGCAATTCGTGGGTCTTGGTCGTCTTCGTGTCAATTCTGAATTAGTATAATTAATCACGGCATATTTACCTGTCAATGCTTAATCCGAATTATCTCATCAGAGAAGGTGCATAGATGAACTTCTCTTCGTTTATCTGTGTGTGTTGGTGTTAGCCTTTCTTTTTTGTATTTGCTTGGAGTATACTCTATGTTCCTTTGAAACTTTTTGTTTTCTTTATTATCCATTTGCTTCCTTTCGAAGTTTTTTTTCCCTTTTTTTGTGTGTGTGGGGAAATTCAATCTTCCTGGGGATCATTCGTTCTGGGGAATAGGATATTTCGACATAGTACTAATGGATACTCTTCTTTATTCCTTGTTTCCTACTTTACCTTTGTTCTGCTCTCTTTTTCTTTAGTTTTAGATTAGGGGCGGTCATTTGCCAAAGTTCAATATTTTCATTTCTTCTTTTTTTTTTTGGTGATATTTACGGGTTTGGAGGGTTCACAACTGGAATCTCTGTTGGTTATTCAATCCCGTATTTGGGTTTATAAGTTAGAGTCGTGAATCCTTTGCTAACCTCCTCCAAATCATGCTCTCATCTCCTAGAAGATGCACAAGTCTTTTTGTGTCTGCAAATCCTCTTGAACCACTCAGTTTCAACAGCAGAACTTACATGTTCAATTCAGTGCAAACAGCTTGCTAGTTAATAGTAGATAGCAGATTGATATCACTCTCATCCTCCTAGGTTTTTATGTTTGGGGAGAGAGAGAGAATTGCTTCTTCTCGAGATTGGGCCACTGTTTCGACTGGTCGATATGGAGTAATCAGATTGAGTTTCATCAAAGTGAGAAATCTCGAACAGGGGAAGTAGTATTCTGGTTTCTGAGGGCTCTGTTTTGGTTCCTGTGACCAGGAACGACCTTTATTTTTCTTGCTGGATCATTCTCTGAGATGATCGGTAGGGAACATTCAGTATTAATATCGATGGATAAGTAGAGTAGCACCTGGACTAACCCCTACTTTATGTGCGTATATATAGGTTTCCTAACTTTATTAAAGCTCTATGATTTTCTATGTTGATAGCACCTTCTTTGCAAGAGTGAATTTTCTAGAGATTACATTGTGATTGCTTGTCCTTAATAATATTCCATTATGTGAGTCGTTTTCTCGTTATCAGTCCCTTCTTTTAGGTCTAAACTCTGAAATCATCAACTCACAATGATGAGATCCATCTAGAGGAGCAATCAGTACAAAGTAACCATCTTTTCTTTTTGTTTACTTTTCTCCCCCTATTTTTTTAATGAATTCCGGGTCTACTTTAACTTCCCTATCCCGAAAATTAATTTTTTAATCCAAGATCTAGATCTGCTTGTTTTCCTTGCCTTGGTCGTTTCCTAGGAGGGGGGAGTAGTTATACCAAATTTGATTGAATTTGAATTTGTTAGGCCTCCAAACGTGAATTTGAAGATGAATAGAAGATCTTCACTTAAATATTGATTCTTGTGCATTCTGCATAAAGTAAGAGCAAAGAACTTTATTGAGCCAAAAAGATTGCATGGGTCCATGTTACGAACATATATTACATTGAGAATGAAAGTACCTCGTTGAGCCAAAAAGAATGCCTGGGTCTACGTAATGAACAGAAATATACAGTGAGAAATAGCACACGAGGATATCGAGGATTTGTTTTTAGTAATTGTGAAGCTAGGTTTATAAGTTTTATTTGCTGGTTCATCCTGATCAAGATGATCTATTCTCTCATTGTTTAACATACATGTACTTATTTATGCCGATCAGTCTGAAACTTGTCTTAGTTTCTTAACTTCCGTCAATATTTCAGGAACAAGATCAGTATCATTGAAGCGGGTGCATTGGAGCCGATTATCTACTTCTTACAATCAGATAACCCAACACTGCAAGAGTATGCTGCTGCATCGTTACTTACTCTCTCTGCCTCTGCCAACAACAAACCTATTATTGGTGCTTATGGTGCGATTCCTCTTCTCGTTAAAGTCGTTACACACGGAAGCCTGCAAGCCAGAGTTGATGCGGCAATGGCCCTCTCCAACCTCTCTACAATGTCGAATAACCTGAGCGTGATACTGGGATCAAAGCCGATCCCCTCAATACTGAATCTTCTCAAGTCCTGTAAAAAGTCATCGAAAACAGCTGAGAAATGTTGTTCGTTGATAGAATCCTTGTTGGGTTCAGATGAGGGACGAACTGCATTGACTTGTGAAGAAGGAGGAGTTTTCGCGGTTGTGGAAATTCTGGAGAACGGGTCACCACAAGGCCGGGAACATGCAGTGGGTGCCCTGTTGACAATGTGCCAAAGTGATCGTAGTAAATACAGAGAGCTGATTCTTAGAGAAGGTGTAATCCCAGGACTGCTTGAGCTCACAGTTCAAGGAACACCAAAATCTCAGACAAAAGCTCAAAGACTTCTGTGTCTGCTGAGGGACTCTGAGAACCCGAGAACAGAGCTTGAGCCGGAGACACTTGAAAACATCGTATCGAACATAATCTCTCATATAGACGGAGATGATCAGTCTGGTAAGGCGAAGAAGATGCTTGCGGAAATGGTGCAAGTGAGCATGGAGAAGAGCTTGAGGCACTTGCAAGAACGAGCGTCTCTCGTCTGCACTCAAACGGATATTTCTATCGCAAAATGTGCGTCCGAGGTCTCGTCCAAGTAAACCTCTCGCTCTTGCTCTTCTATTTCACATGTGAGATAAGACTTTGTCAATGCGAGGACGATAAAGAAGAAAGGTGAATATGCATGCCAGTCCAGGCCTTTGTGGTTCGAGGTGACTGGTAAAAGAAAGTGTTTATAATAACAAGCTTATGTTTTTCGTTTTGCATATATAGAATGTTTTTCATGAAATGGGGATCCTCAGTTTAATTCACTCGAATCAAATCAGAATTCGTAAAAGTACAATTATATTAAAATTTCAGCCTAAATAACATGACCTATTGTTTTTTATATAAAAATATAAATTTGTACACGGTCAATTGGAGTTCCCCATCATATCTAACCCACTGTTGGACTTTTTATGTGAAATCATTTACATTTTTAGAGTGTGGACTAGAAAGATGTAAAATATTGGGAGAGATGGTAATGTCTTCAAATTCGAGTTTGTTAATATCACATAGATAGATTTTAGGGATATCTAAAATATTCGTTTGAGTTGTGATATGTATAAAGGCAATTGAAAAGCCTTTGTATATATATATAGATAGTTTTATCATGTTATCAAATCTTAAAATCTTTATTAAATTTGAAATATAAGACGAGAGTGGATGATGATGAAGAAGTAAGATATCTTTTGTTATTCTTTATATTCCTTTGCAAGCCACATATTTCAATTAATCGATATTTTTACCATGGATAAAAAGAAGTTTGATATTTTTCTTTTCAAATCAAAAGTTAACGATTTAGAATTATTAATATATTAGAGATATTTGAATATTGTAAATATTGTTTTTAAATTTTATGATATCTAAAATATATAATCAGGTTGTAATACATTCATAAGGTTATAATTTCCGAAAACAAAAATATGTTTCTTAATATATATATATATATTACATCTAAAATAAATTATTAAATTTCATAACCTTCAAACTAGAACATCATAATATATATATGTTATTATATGCAGACATAATAGTTTAGATATTTATATGGAAATTTGATATATAAAATTATACAGCATTATCAGTTAGTTACTAGCCCGATATGGAAACAAAAGCGATCGTGGTTTGTATGAATATTAAAATAATATTTGGGTTTTATAGTTATTATTAAAATAATTATCCAAACAAACAAGTTGAGTAATTCAACGCAATTGGATGAAGGTTTTGAACCCATATATATAAAGACATTGTGCCTCGTAACTAAAAAGCACAAAATGGATCCGCATTTTCAGAATGGCTGACATCTTCCTCTCATCCTCTTCACGTTTTTCCATCGAGTCGGTCCAATTTGATGCATCATGCAAATTCCTTTTTCTCTTAAAATATCATTTATTATTCCTTCCATTTTTATTTATATTTTAAACCACAACTTTGGATACACACATCTCTCTCTCCCACGACATTGAACTGATGGAACCAAAAACTCGACGACCTCAACGGTCCACGTTAAAACATTGGGTTGAAACTGTCAAAACAACAAAAACTACTGAGCATGTAAAAACAAAAACTACTACTCCCCCGCGATCTCATTTTCCGACATCACTCACCGCCGATGAGGGTATAATTGTAATTTCCTACACTTCACTGAGCTTCCAGGCCGAGGTTGTAATCAGCGGCCTGGTGTGCCACCCGAGCATGATACAGCCCTCTTTCTCCTCCACTCTGTAACCATCACCGCCGCCACCGAATATTGCTAGAAGCATACTCGCTTGCTTGAACGCGTTCGACCCAAGATTAAATGGGCTGAACCCGGACGTTCCCATTCGGGTCCGCCACTGAGCAAGCGTCTCGTGACGCTCAACTCGGTCGCCGCCCTCAGCCGCGATCACGTTCACGATCTGTCTTCCGAGGTACACCTCGGACATGATTCGGTCCTGACTCAGCACGCTGCTCTCGAGCGAGTCGAACAGGCTCGAGTAGTAGTGAAGCGCTTGGTTGAACCTATCGAGGAAAATGATGCCGTTGTGGTTCGCCTCCTGCTCCACCATCGTCATGATCTCTGGCTTAAGCTTTTTTATGGTGGCGAGCGTTTTTTCGATCGAGCCCGGACGGGCGAGGAGTGGGTGGAGCTCGAACACGGAATTCACCACGAGGGTCTCGGATTCGGGTCGGGTCTGGAACATCTCGGGTTCGAGTTCCGACAAACTGTCGACGACCAAGCCCTTGAACTCGAATTCGACGCCAATGTTTTCGGCATACTGAGTGAGCTTCCAGCCAACTTGATGAACCTCGTCGGAGCTCTCCGACCTCGGCTGAACGACGCCGGTGAGACGGAACGACGGAGGTCCACTGTCTCGGAGGGCCAAGGCTTGCATCAAAGCCGGCCACTGCATCCCTTGTCGGAGCCCGAGGTCGACAACGTGAACTTCACGCGCTTCCCCGAGGGCCTCGAGAATTGCTTGATTCGCGGTGAAGTGGGCGAATTTGAGGTAAGGGCAGGACTCGTAGAAGTGCATCTGCAGAACGTTGTTGTATGAATCGTTGGCGAAGACGGTATCGCTGGGGAAGATTTGGTATATTCTCCGGGCCAAGGCTTCGGCGAAGTACGTGGCTACTTTCCCCATGGCTCCGGCCTGCGAGGCCGCGAGTATACCTGAACCGCCTCGGCGCACGCGAGGAGCGCGTGAACGAGTCTTACTCCGGCCTCCTGCGAGTCCATGACCACCACCGGCTGGGACGCATCGGTCACTGGGTCGTACCAGGGCCCAAGTCTCATCCTCTTGCTCTGATTCATCTCTTCCAGGCCATCTGTCGGGTACGCCGCAAGCCCGGGGATTGCCCTAAGGTCGTGTTCGGATCCGTCTCCGCAAATTCCGGGTCGGATATCGTCGAGATACGTCGGGTTGTCGATCTCGTAGAGCATGCTCTCGACCCAGCCGGAGAGATCGGAAGGGTTATAGTGAACGGAGTCGTCAAGGAAATCGGAGGTCACGTCATCCTGAGTCAAGACCATCTCCAGCTGTTCGAGCTTCTGAGCGACTTCGGCTATTTCCGAAGACCGGACCTTGTAACCCAGAACGGCGAGAAGCTCGTCCATGTTGTCTCCTCCTCCTGATTCCTTGGTCCAAACCACGTTCTTACCTTTGTCCACCATCGAAGTACCTTCTCCAGATGACGGGTCCCACGTCTCTCGATGGCTTCTCTTCATCTTTTGTTGGGGTATCCACTTGCTGCAGAGGAGTTGAAGTGAACAAGTTTTACTTCTTCACGGGTTTTAGATTGTGGGTTTTTGGGAGACAGTCTGAGAAAAAACTAATGAGAATCTGAGACGAATATGTAAATTTATATAACGAGAGAGAGAGAGAGAGGTCCAATGAGAGAAGAGAGGGACCTGGAGAGTTTAAGAGATAAGGAACAGAGGAAGCCATTATAGTAGGCATGTGTTCTTAGTTTCTTTTTCACTAATTCCGAGGTTTTTTATTTGAAGTCTTTATCTCTGATTAATTTTTCATAAATATTTCACACAAAAAATTTCAGCTATTAATAATATAATAACTTGGAACTAAGATTAGTTGGAGTAAAGTGTATCCGTATTCGTACATTTGTACTTCCATGCCCTATGGTCCACTTCTGTTACAAGTCACAAAATATTCGTCAATTATTCGGCGCTTCAATACTATCTAAATATTGTTTTCTAAGTTTTTTTTGTTATAAAACCTTATACGTACTCACTGATCTAATTCTAGGTTTTTATTTATTAAAAAAATTCTAAAACATGATTATAATTAGCTATAGAATTTTATTAATATATTATTCATTTATTTGATTTATATATTGACATATATACAACAGGTTTTCGCAATAATAAGGAAAAACACAAATATCCTATACGTAGACTACAATCTTTTTAAATATATATACTAATATTATTATCTTTTAATTCTCTTATCTAAAAATTTTAAATTATCCTAATATCAGGTCAACAATTGAAATTTTTAAAAATTTTAAAAATATTCAAATCAAAATATAATGATAAAAATTTAATATTTTGAATATCTTATATATATATATTAAGATTATCTATATCCATTAATTTTTAATGATTTTATGAATTTTATTATCTGCCAAAAAAACTCTCTTGTTCTTCCTACAAAACATAATCTAACACTAATTCCCATCGGTACAACACAAAATATCTTGTATCAACTGATTATAATATATTATAAAATTCAGAACTAGTTACAATTTTGTCCTTTTCTATCTCATTTCGCGCCATCAGTTTCAATTAATATTTTATAGAGATGAAATGCGGCTCAAGTTGTCCACGTCACCACTTTAAGATTCCGACACCTGGTAGACCTGTAACAGATGTACTTCAACTCAAGGTCGTATATTATTATTTTTTGAATATCGTATATATAAAATGGGGAAATTTCAAAAATATCTTCATAGGCTAAAACACTCCAAAAATACCCTTTTCGAAAAAGAAAAATTTTTTAATTTTAAAAGTACCCGTATAAATGTTAATATTCCCAAAATACCTCTGCGACTTTACGACCCAATTCGATCCAGCGATCCAGTTTGACCCTGTGACTCTTGTCTCTCAGAAACCCTTGTTCCTCTGCGACCCTTGGACCCCTGCGACCTTTGTCCCTCTTCGACCCTTGTTCCTCTGCGACCTTTGGACCCCTGCGACCCTTGTTCCTCTGCGACCCTTGGACCCCTGCGAT
>CM071871.1:10528669-10541063 GCA_036759665.1 Gynandropsis gynandra
CTTCAGTTTTTATTTTTCGGATTTAATAATTATTTTGGGAAGGGTATTTTTGAAGTGATTTAGTCCTATAAGGGTATTTCTGATATTCCGCCATATAAAATATATAAATATAAAATCAAATTCACAACTCATTTTCTTGTTTTATTGGATGCCCATTCGGTAACAGTTTTGGTATAAGATTAGACATGGATGGGATTTACGGAAATTTTAGAGTATTGAAATCTGAATTTCAATACAAATTAGTATATTTTATATCTGAATTCAAATTAAATAGATGCAAATATTCGCAAATAAATAAATAGTTTCAGTTATATTCTTTAAAATAATTAGCTTAAACTAATTTCTAATAATATAAAACTATTTTTAGTATTAGATATTGTTTAATACTATTATTTATTCATTTATATTATATGCTATTATTTTATTAATACGCTGTCTAAATTAAGAAAGGTGAGTACAATCTTGAAACATTACCTAAAAACCGATGGCTGATGTATTGATTTTCTAAGAGGATCCGTTAATTGATTCGCCGAATTTACATGTGAAACATGTAAAAAACCAATTTAAATTTGTCAACGAACAAAATGAAAAGTCTAAACTATCGTATCTATGGAAATGCTGCCTGCTTAAACACCATGGAGAGAAGGAGACCGGGGAGGAAAAGACAAAAAGGAAAGAGGAAATAAGAAAAGAAAATCAGAGAAAGATTTACCAATCATTAATCGATATTCTGTTGTATTTTTTTCATAGTTTCACCCTAATCCAGATTTCGATAGAATTTTAGGTTTATTTTTTTATCATTATTGTTCAATTTGAAAATTTGCATTATAAAAATTGATTATTCAGACGAATCTATAATATGAAAAAAATTGATATGTGTCATTATTAGTAATATTATCAAACATAATCAAATCACCAGATAAAACTAAGATGATGACCTTTTTTTTATTAAAATTTAATTTTGTTATTGATTCATGAAGAAGTTCTTACATTCAAAACGAGACATAAACACATTATAATTTTTAGAAAATTCATAATGATAAAATCGAAATGTTATATGTGAAGATTATACCAAACCTTAGAATTGTCATACTTGGAGCGTTTTTGTTATTGAATTTATTAATGAAATTTTGGTATATACCAAGAGTCCAAAGAAACACAAAGAACATATGCGTTTGGTGTTAAAATATCTCAGAGAACAACAATTATTTGCAAAGTTGAAAAAGTGTAGTTCTTGGAAGAGACGTGTGAGATTCTTGGGATATGTCGTATCAAAAGAATGAAAATCGATCCTGAGAAGGTGTTAACGATCATAGTTGGAAGCAACAAAAAAATACATCGGAGATAAAGAGCTTTCTTGGGTTAATAGGGTACTACCAATGTTTCATTATGAACTTTGATAGCCTAGCAAAGCCAATGATGAGACTTACAGGAAAATACATAACTTTTGTTTGGAGCGAAGATTGCGAAGAGTCCTTCAAAAGAATCAAAGAGAAGTTAGCCGAATTACCAGTGTTATCCTTGCCACAATCGGAGGTTCCATACATAGTATATATGGATATATCAAAGACATGGTTAGAATGTGCTCTTATGCAAGGAGATAACAAGATTGCTTATGCATGAAGACAATTAGTGAGCATGAGGAGAATTACCTGACTCATGATTTAGAGATGCTAATTGTGGTCTTTGCGTTAAAGATTTGCAAGGAATACCTTTATTGAGAGAAGGTACATATTTATACCGACCACATAAGTCTAAAATACATATTCACATAGCCAGAGCTAATTTACGCCAAACAAAATAGATGGAGTTTGTCACGAATTACAAGGTAGACATCGTATACAATCTGAGAAAAACGTTGTTGCAGAAGCGTTGAGCTGCAAAATAGTGAGATTGTAGCCACGAAAGAGTTTAACAACTTGATTAGTCAGATAAGCGCCTTAAGAGACAATGCAGATTAAGTCAGAAAGTGTCAGGGTACAAGCAGTAGATTACGTGGATCTATTGAGTAGAATCCGAACAATACAACTATGCGATGAAAGATTGTAGATGATCCGTAATAATCAGCAATACTCGAGGTAAAAGTTGTAATAGGTCTTGGAAGACGGTCTGATGATGATTAGTGGTTTGAGTTTGTGTAGCGAAGGTTGTGGGGCTCATAGAAGAGATTCTAAGCTAAGCTCACCAATCCAAGTTTCTGGGATCGATGAAGATGTATCGAGATGTTTATCAGCTTTATCAATAGCGAGGGATGAAGAAGGGCATCGCTCAATGGTTAGAAAAATGTCCAACGTCTCAATAAATCAAAACATAGCAATAAGTACCAATATGGAAATTGTAAAGTCTACCAATTCCCAAATGGAAATGGTAATGAGTCATTATGGATTTTGTGACGGGTCTTACAAGGACGTGGAGTAGGAAAGACATCATTTAATTAATTGTGGATCGACTACCTAAATTGACTCATTTTATTCTGATAAAGAAGACTTTTGATGTGAATCATCTAACAAGAATCTATATTGCATAAATTGTATGGTTGCATGGGCTTCCATTGAACATTGTTTCAAATTGAGATGGAAGATTCACCTCACGTCTTTGGTAGGCAATTCAGAAATAGTTGGGGACCAAACTAAACATGATCATTGTGTATCATCCATATACAAACGAATAATATAAGAGGTTTGAAGACCTATTACGAGTATGTGCGTTGGAATGGCTTAGTAATTAGGAGAACCATTTGCCGCTTGCTGAGTTCGTATACAATAATAGCTATTACGCTATCATCGGGATGTCGTTGTACGAAGCATTGACCGTGTCATACCCCTTGTGTTTAATCGAGGTAGAGGAGCGATTTATATTCAAAGTAGAGATTAATAAGGAGATAATGAAAAAGCTGAGAATGCTTAAGATGAAATGAAAGCGACTCAGGATTATCCGAAAATGTTATGTTGATATGATAAGAAAGAACGTTGAGTTTAACATCGGTGATATGGTGTATTGTGAGCTCAAGTGGGGCGAGAGAGATTGGGTGGGAGCCGAGTGAACTGTAAAGAAAGGAAGACCCTTTCACACAGTGCTTAGCACTGGCCCTAGACCGTAAACCCGAAGAAAAACTTGAGAGAATCGAAGAAGAACTCGAAAGAAAACTTGAACTCTAAGTAGGAAAGAAGAAGAACACTTAGAAGAGGACTTATACTTAGAAGACTCTTTATTTCTTAATTTTTGCTTGGTTCATACAAGTGAGGGGGGAGGGGTATTTATAGCCCCATGGTTACAACTATTCACCAAAATATCTAGAATAAAATATTACAATTCTAGAGAAATCTAACAAAATATCATGATTTTTTTTATTCTAAGTATCTAGATTTTTCTACATAAAAATCTAGATATTAAAAGTTTCTAGAAATTGGATCACAAAATTAAATTTGGGTTTGGTCCAAAATATAATTTATTGGATCATAACCCAAAACTTAATTTTTGACCCAATATTCAATTTAATCCAAAACTTAATTTTAACTTAAAAAACAAGTTTAATTCAACAAGCTTTCCTCTGCTATCAGAATCAGCAAATGTCCTTAGAATATAGTTTTCTCAACTGGGTTTGTCTCTTTCCCACTTAAATGAGTTCTCTCCGCCATTGTTGATTTTTCGAGCTATGCTAGTGTTGTATAACGAGAAGCCGTGTATCAAACGTAGTAAATGTGATCAGTATTTTCTTAAAGAACTCATGAAATGGCTCTGTCATTTTGCATTTTCTTGTTCCTTTTTCCACAAACGTTCAATGATCACAATTCTTGATCAGGGAACTCATAGAACCTTGATCAGAGAGATTTCTTCTTATCCTATTGTTCCTTTGCTTCGACAGCCACCATTGGATGACTCATTTTTTCACTTCTTGTTCATAACTTTTTTTCAACTTTTCCTGTAAGATAAGACATCACGTAAACAAACATTCCAACAATGAGATCATTGATTAACCAAGAGTTTTACACCTACCCTTAAAAAGTATTTCTACAAGGGAACAACAAGAAAGCTGTAATTAAAGGTGGATAGTGTTACGATAAGTTTTCCCATATCGACTAGGACATGAACTTTGGGACTCATATATACGGTGTTAGGTAACCCTGAGGCTAGCTTTTAGGATTAGTTAGACCTAGCTTATAATTGACATGCTATCAGAGCCGGGTTCGTCCCAATTTGAATATACCGATGTGGGCCCCCGATTGTGATGTCCACGCTCAAAGATCGAGTCTGGGCGTGAGGAGAGTGTTATGATAAGTTGTCCCACGTCGATTAGGACATGAACTTTGGCACTCATATATATAGTAATTGGCAACCCTAACCTCTTGAGCTATTTTTGGATTAGTTAGGCCCAACCCATATTCGACACTCGTCAGGTCATTCGTGAGCTGTCTTCTTCCGTTTTTATACATCAAAATCTTTGTATAATAGCAAGTACTGAGCGATTTTTCCATACCATGCTCGAGGTGCTTGCTTAAGCCCATAAAGAGCTTTCTTGAGCTTGCAAACATATTCAGGATGTTTATGTGATATGAAACCCGGCGGTTGCCCCATGTAGATGATCTTATCCAATTCTCCATATAAGAATGCATTCTTGACATCAAGTTGCCATAATTTCCAATTAAAGCTTGCAGCTAAGGATAAGATCGCACGTACCGTAGTCATTTTTGCCACCGGACTAAACGTCTCTTCATAACCTCCATCCTCCATCTTCCACAGACGAATCTTGAAGTGAGCCCTTAGGCCAGTCAAGAGATCCTCCACCATCCTCCATCATCATCCATCGACAACGGATGGCATCTTGAATAGTACCTTAAGGTCAACCAAGAAATCAACCTTGACACCACAAATCATAATCGAGAAATCGAGATTAACGGATTCTCCATACGTATCCCAAGTTCTCACCCCGAGGCATGTATCACTGTTTAATGGGTATTTGTTGCTAATTACCAACGGGCATCTGTTGCAAGTTACCAAAAGGCATCGGTTGCCATTTACTAGGGATGTCAATTTCAAGCCCGGCCTGAAACCCGACCCGAACTCGGCCCAAAAAATTGTGGGTTTGGGCCAAAATTATAGGCCCATTTACAATTGGGTCGGGTTTAGGCGTGGAAAATTTTGACCCGTAAAATTTGGATCGGGTCGGGCTCCGCCGGCGGGTTGCCCGAGCCCGAAATAACTTGCGACTCATAAACCCTAGCCCCAAAAAATGTGGCCATTCACCCTCTCACCCTTACTCACAAACCCTAAGATTCTCTCAACCGTTCCTCCTCATTGGTCATGACGTCGTCCTTCACTCCGCCGTCGGTCCGGTCGGCCACGACGAGGGTCGTTCCTCCTCATCCTCTGCATCGCAGTCGTATATTTCTGTTGTTCCTGTTTTCGTCATCGTCCTCCTCTCCCCACCTTAGTGCTCTCGCCTCTCTGTCCTCTTCCCCTCTCGTCGCAGTCATCTCGCTCGGTCTCAACCTCATTGCTTGTTCGAAGAGCCTCATTGTCGCTCTCCCTCAGTGTTCTTTCTCCCCGTTCCTCGTGATGTCTCTCTCCATTGAGCTTCGATATCTCTCTCCTTTGTCGAGCTCCGACCTCTCTCTCTCCATCGCTGGTTCACATTCTCGCCAATCACCATCTTTTCCTTTTCTTGGTCGTCGATCTGCCTGGGCTCCACCGCCGTCGTCCTCCTCCCCCTGCCTCAGTGCTCTCACCTCTCGGTCCTCCTCCCCCTCATCGCAGTCGTCTCGCTCGGTCTTAGCCTCATTGCTCGTTTAACGAGCCTCGTCGTCGCTCTCCCTCAGTGTGCTCTCTCCCCTTTCCTCGTGACGTCTCTCTCTCTCCATTGAGCTCCGGCCTCTCTCTCCCTTGTCGATTTGTTTAACGTTTCAGACATTGTTGACGTGAATTTTGGATTCGTATGGATTAATTTAGCGTTTTAGACTTGTTTAAATTTTTTAATTTTTTTATCTCTTTAGACCCGAGATCCGGCCCGAACCCACCAAAAGTATGTTAGGCCAAGTTCCGGGCCGTGTATTCTAGGACCGATCGCATTCGGTCTGGGCTGGCCTGTCACGTAAAATTCGGGGTTTTTCGGGCTCGAGCCGGGCTCGGGCCGACCTAGCCCGTATTGCACCCCTACCATTTACCAATGGAAATCCGTTGGCAGATTATCATTGCAACAAGATATCGTGGACGTTATCAATGAAAATCCGTTGAAAATTGAGAAACCCATGAAATTTTTCTAAGTATCGAACAAAATTGAACAATTGAATGGGTTTTCATTGTGATTTCCAACTAATGCCCATTGAAAGTTGAATATGTGATGTAAAAAAATTTACAAAATTTTGATATTACAATTATATGATTCATATTTCTTCTTTGGTTGATTTTTTGTTTTTCAAGTCTTACTTCAGTTATTTATTGAATTCATTGCCATGTTGATCTTATGCATCTTCTAGTTCAACGTCTTCATAATTACAGATATAGTCTCCATCTATACCAGTTTTTGCAAGAATCTCCTCCCGATTGTTTGTATCATTTAATCGTATCGGTTCAGGGTTATCGATTTGCAATAGATCTTCGTTTTTGTCTGTACTTATAGCTCTGTTCGATTTAATATTAACTACGGTCTATCACTCCTCTCTTTAAAGTTTCAATGTTGTTGGATAGTGCACGTAACATACTTGATCTACTTGTTTTGTTGTGATGAATGGATCATACTTTCTATATTATCGTGTCGTGTTGATGTCGATTCCCCCCATCGATTTTTTTGTGTACCACATCCTATGGTTGGATCAAACCACTTATATTTAAAAAGCATTACCTTCAATCCAAAGAGACCAAGATATTCCACCTGTAGAATTTGGTGCAAAATGCCGTAAAAATTATCATCTTCTATTTGACTATTAACACAAACGTTGTAATTGAATGTGCTTCTATGTTTTTTATGTTCGTAAGGGTGAAATATGTATCCCCGAGTAAACAAATTAGTCAACACAATATATTTCTTGCAAGATCATTAGACAAATCTCTTAACCAGGCAGGATGTCATCGTTTTATACCTTTTGTAAATTAAAAATATAAATATATTTGTAATTTAAAAAATGATTATCATCGTTTTGTACATTTTGTAAAGGATTTTCATTCCAAACATATATATTATCCTTCATTTTCCCCATTATATTCAAAACATTTTTGATGATGTTATCGAAAAAGTTTTTTTTAATATGCATAATATACAAATTATGACGCAATATTAGTAATTCCAATATGATAGTTCCTAAAATATATTGTGTTTATACCAGTTATGTCATTCACTTTGGTCTTGTGATTTTCGATGCCCACGATCTCCTCCGTACTCTAACGTTTTTTTTAAATCTCCAATCGTGTTTAATCGTTCGTAAAGGATTTACGTTCCTATTTTTATGCACAATGGCTTTTTTTTTTGTACCATATTATTTCAAAAATGTTTTTATCTTTTCTGAATAAATATCCACTGGGAAGAAATCTTCTATGACAATCAAAGCAACATGGTTTCTTCCCATGTACTAGTCGAAATGAATTTGTATCCTCCATACAATATGGACATGTCAAACTCCCGCACATCCTCCATCGAAATAACACTCCATACTTAGAGAAGTCGCTAATTATCTGTAAAGAAAGGAAGACCCTTTCACACAGTGCTTAGCACTGGCCCTAGACCGTAAACCCGAAGAAAAACTCGAGAGAACCGAAGAAGAACTCGAAAGAAAATTTGAACTCTAAGTAGGAAAGAAGAAGAACACTTAGAAGAGGACTTATACTTAGAAGACTCTTTATTTCTTAATTTTTGCTTGGTTCATACAAGTGAGGGGGGAGGGGTATTTATAGCCCCATGGTTACAACTATTCACCAAAATATCTAGAATAAAATATTATAATTCTAGAGAAATCTAACAAAATATCATGATTTTTTTTTATTCTAAGTATCTAGATTTTTCTACATAAAAATCTAGATATTAAAAGTTTCTAGAAATTGGATCACAAAATTAAATTTGGGTTTGGTCCAAAATATAATTTATTGGATCATAACCCAAAACTTAATTTTTGACCCAATATTCAACTTAATCCAAAACTTAATTTTAACTTAAAAAAAAAACAAGTTTAATTCAACATGAACAAGCTATCACCACAGTTCACAGGTCTGTTAAAGATGATTAAGCGGATAGGAGTGTTCTTCTATCGACTATAGCTACCTTCATCTTTAGAGGGGATACATGATGTGTTTCATATATCATTTTTGTTTAAGTGTCTGTCAGTACGTGAGAAAATTCAGGTAGAGTCACCAACAACCTTAAAGAAATGCTTAATGTATAGAGAGCTTCCGTTGTACATCGTGGATCACCAAATGAAGCATTTTAGGCGTTAGCAGATTCCGATGATAAAGTTCATGTGGTAATTTCATGGTGTGGAAGGAGCGATATTGGAATCAGAGGAGAAGATGATGCATAAGTATCTAGAGATATTTGAAGAGGAGTAATATGGTATTCTGATACCCTTCTTGGGTGTTAGAATTTTGGGATGCGTATGAAGAATCCGTTAATTTTAATCGCTTGAGTAGGATTCGTTTGGTCAAGGAGGATATTTTGACTAGCCTAAGGATACTCTTCAAGAATTCGTTCGTTGACGGTGGATGATGGTGGTTCATGGTAGATGATCTTTTAACTAGCCTAATGACACTCTTCAAGAGAGTTCGTCCGTTAATGGTGGATGATGGTGATTGACGGTGGAAGTTATGATCTCACCAAGCAAAGTAACTTTGTGATTAGAAGAAATAAATAAATTGGATTTTGGAGTGGGATAAAGGACACCACATATTGATACAGTCATATATGACTTCTATTATTTCTAAAAGAAGTTGAAGACAATCGTGTTCTTGATGAACAATCAAGAAAACAAAAAGAGTTTATTCTTTGTAAAATTGAGTCTACCGTTACAAATGGGGTGAAGTTCTTTACATAGAAAAGGTTCCATGTAAAAGCAAGGAAAGTAAATAAATAAAAGATTATAAATTGATCTATTACCCGTTTAGGAAGGTTTCCTAGCCATTGGAGATCTTCGGAGGAGGAAAATAAATGATCTGGTGGAATATGATTGGTTTGAGAAGATTTTTTGACCGTTGGAGATCTTTAAAACGGGAAAGTAGTTGATCCGGTGGGATATGGTTGGCTTGAGAAGATTTTCTATGGAGATTTTCAAAGTAGAAATTAGAAGATCTGATGGAATAAGATTGGTTTGGGCGATTTTATAACCGTTGGAAATAATAAGGAAAAATCCTCATCTTTCGCCTTTCCATATCTGTATCACTCGAGCCCTTCGATTTTAGGGGTACAGATCACAACTCGATTTAATGTTGAAAACCCATTTGAATCTTCTTTGAGTAGGGATATGGCCGTTGGTGGTCTTTGTTGGAGGAAAATAAGGATTTTAAAAGGATATTGATATGTTTAGACAATTTCCAATCTTTTGGACAAGATAAGGTAAGATTTTTATCTTTTGTCTTTTCTTATCCGTGTGATCTGAGCCTTTTGGTAAATCCTCATTATGGTCCAGTAACTCAATTGCTTCGTTATCTATACCCTTAACGACTTGTTCCATGAGTTTTTGATTTGTCCATGTGCCAGTAGGCCTTAGGTAAGTTTGGTCTTTTTGGATCCTTGGTTTAGCGTCTTATTAGAGTGACCCTAAAGTTCAGTGGTGTTGTCGATAACCTCATCATATTCATGCATTCGTTTCTTTCAAAATCAAAGATATTAAATTTGAAGATAAAATAGATTTTATTAAACAAAACCAAAAGAAAAGGCAAGCCGAAGGAAAATTCACCAACATTTCGTTATATTCCCTTCATGGTTTCATCATAATCGAGATTTTGGTAAAATTCTATGTTTATCTTTGTCATTATTACTCAATTTGAAGATTTACATTATGGAAATTACTTATACATATGAATTTGTAATAGCGAAAAATTAATTTATGCCATTGTTAATAGTATTATCGAGCATTATCAAGTCATCGGAGAAAACTAAGTTGATGACCTTTTCCCATCAAAAATTAGTTTTGTTGTTGATTCGTGAAGAAGTTCTTACTTTCAAAACGAGACATGAACACATTAGAATTTTTAGAAAAATCATATAAGGGAAATTGACACATTATAAACGAAGATTTGACCAAGATATAAATTTTTTTTATTGGGATTGTTGAAGTTTATATGAGTTTTTTGTGAAACTTAAGTTGTTAGAAATGAACTAGAGAATTGACGTTCGACCAAACGTCAGCGTCAGAGAACATCGATAATTTGGGTTCGATACTAGAGTCGAGTGAACTTCTTGTCTAGTGTTCTTGACGAGTGATTTCACATTCAAACCTTCGGAAGAAGACATGTGCGGGCGTATCGGTTATATTTGTTAGGTGAGGAGTATCGAATCGACGATGTGAATATTGTGACACTTGGATTAGGGACCAATGTCGTATCATGTTGAGATTGTGGTAACCTTTAGAGTGATAGAGTGTTTTAGTTAGTCACGTCAGTGGACTTACCACCATCATACCATGTTAGAGTTGTGGTAATCTTTTAAACAATAGAACGATGTATTGTACTGATGGTTGGGGTTTCGTGTGCCTGGATCTTTTGGACTTTGTGAGTGTATGCCCAAGCCTAAGTGTAGTTGAATCAACGAGTTAGGATTTGGTGTAATACTAGTTTTACACCTGGGTACTCAATCGGGTTGGATAAACTTGTCCTCATGTCTTTAGTGTGATGATAGATCATTATTTTGTGTTATTTAGTTAATAGTGAGAGAATACGTGACATGAATTGCGTAATGTAATTATCTCACTGAGTGCATATTTCGTACTTATCCTATTTGTTGGCTGTCATGGATGAACATGGTATAACAAGGAAAAAGAACAATGAGGTTGAGCAACAACAACAAAGGTTATTGTGGACTGATGTGAGAGGTGTGCAAGAGGTCTTGATCAGCCTTATTTTGTGTTTTAAATTCATCTATTATTTATCGTGATTATGATTTTATATATTTTCTGTCGCTATATGGTTTGAACCATTTTTATTTTAAATAAAAGCATTTTATTTTATTTTATCTTGGAGATGATAGCGGACGCTCTTAGTGATATGATCATGGACATCGACAAGGATCCCCAGCATGAAGAAAACACCTCAATATTACAAGAAGGTCTCGTGACCCGAGCTAAGACAAGAAAGGAGGATGCGACCCGTGTTGAGGCGAGAAAAAAGGATGCGATCCGTGCTGATGAGGACGCGACCCGTACTGCGACAAGAGAAAAGGACGCGACCCGTCCTAAGGAGAGAAAGGCGGACCCGGCCCTTCCTATGGAGAGAACGGCGGACGCTGGTCCCGTGACCCGTGCTAAAGCTAGAGAGGACGATGCCTTAACCATACCAGCATGTCCCATGACCCGAGCTAAAGCTAGGACGTTCAAGGAAGCTATCATCGGATTACTCGCGGCCGTTCGGGTTCAAGAAGAGTGCTCAAGTCCACAAGGAAACTCCAACATCCGAGTCATACTACATGTCGAAGCTCAATTTGCAACGATCAACAACTAGGGCAAGTGTGTCGTGTGTGCTCTTTTCCCACCGTTGGTTTTGTCCCACGTGGTTTTCCAACGGTGGGTTTTTAACGAGGCCATGACTCACTTCCATCCCCCTAATTGTTGACTCGAGACTTCATACGTCCATCGTATCAAAGTACTTTATCATTACGTTTATTTTTATTTTGAATTTTAAATTTTTTGTTCATTTAATTTACAAGCATTGCATGGTTTGCATGCATTTATGGTGACATTGAGTCTTGCATGACTTCTTTCTTCTTATGGCCGACCATCCCCCTTGTAGAACTCAATCTTCCATCAATTTGAATTTTGTATTTTCTCTTTGAGCAATCTCCATTGTTGGTGTGTAATATCCAATGACGTGTGGAAACACGAGTTATAATTTTCCTAGTCCACTTCACCGCAAGTATACGGATCGTGTAGTACCAGGGTCGATCTCTAGGGACTAAAGTGGCTAAACTAAGAACGAAACTAAACTAAGACGAAAGAAGATAGAATGGGATATGGTCCTAAATTTCCTAAAACTATCCTAATGGTGACAACGAAACTAGGTTAGAGATAAGACTAGATATGGTGAATACTACGGGTGTACGGGATACCAGGAATTGCATAGATGAACGACTAAGGATCATAGATTTATAACCTATTTTTGACAACGGGAAATTTATGCTCTACGGTGAGGAGTGATTCTTCCGAGCCTAAACCTCCTAACCATGGATACATGCAACCCTACCTTCCAACAGTGATTAACATAT
>CM071871.1:10544675-10569045 GCA_036759665.1 Gynandropsis gynandra
GTCCATCCCAAGGTGCGGAAGATGAGATCGATGTGCTCTCGGATGCCGAGTGCGCTCATCGCCTCGGATGATAGGAACTGGGGTGGGAAGATTCGCGACTGAAGCTCAGCGAATCTCGACTTATGGCGGGGTTGAAAGGATGCCATGTTGTATTTGTACTGCTGATGAAAGGCGGTGATCGGGGTGTACGGCGTCAGCTCCGTAATCATGTCCGATCTCACGGGCCATCCGTGCTCTGGGTCGTGTGCGTCGGATCTGCGTTTCTTCGAACTCTGGGAAGTTCTAGAGGCCATCTGCAAAACAATCAAAAGATAAAAGTCAATACGTAACTCGATTTGCAGGGTGCCCGATCGGGTGCTTGTATGATGCCCGATCGGGTAAAATGTGTCGAATTGTCCCCGTAAGTTGTCCCCGACTCGGGCGAGAAAAACGCCCGGTCGTGTGAATGTCCAAGTTGCCCGATCGGGTTGCTAGCCCTATCCGATTGGGTGGGATCGCGATTTCGCGATCTGCAGTTCGCGAATTGCGACTAATTCGACCGAAATTCCTCTAAATCTTCCTATTCAGACCTAGATCTAACCCATGCTAGTCCTAATCTCAACAAAGTTTACGATTATACCTGGATTTCGCAGTTAGGATGAGGGAGTTTCAGAATTTTGGAGAGAAATGGGGAAATTTTTCTCGAGTAACCGAGGTTTCTACCAGTGGTGGCGAAGCGGCAGCGATACCCAAGCGGCTCCGGTGACTGGAATCAGCGTGAGAGAGTTGCCAACTGAGAGAGCACGATCGGGTGGTTGTTTTGTGAGAATGATAGCCGCTCGGGTTACTCGAGTTTTTAACCTACCTGGTAAAAGTTCTGTTGCCCGATCGGGTACTCTAAAGACGCCCGATCGGGTGCCCCCGTAATTGACCTACCCGGTCGGGTTTTGTGCAACGCTGCCCGACTCGGGTTCTCCTTGTTCTGAACCTGCCCGATCGGGTAGCAAAATCATGCCCGATCGGGTATTGCTGCATGATCGACAGAATTAGACGAGGAAAACAATACAGCAATAACCATGAATCTCTAACTTCCTAATTCCTATAAAAAATTGTTTAAAACTAAAAAAAATTAAAAAATGAGTCCGAAAATACGAAAAATCATAAACACTAAAGGATATGCTCGGGTTGCCTCCCGAGAAGCGCTTGTTTAAGGTCTTTAGCTCGACCATGGCGTCTTCATACGCTGGTGGACACGGATAGAGGAGGTATGCCTCTTCCGTCTTCTCTATGACCGATGAGCTTGGATTCGAAACGGGTGGACTTCCTAGGTGCAATCCTCGATCCGTATCCCTCGAACTCGTGCCTTTCCCGCATCTCCTACTAAATCGGTTGAGTTTGATCGTTTCTTCAGTGTTCCAGGCTGGGTAAGTGTGTATGCGTGCCACTGAAGACGTCGGAGATGACGCGGTGACTTAGGAACCGTTCCCCACGTCGAAGTATTGCTTGAAATGTGCGGCGGTTGGTTTCCTATAGATGCCCGGTCGGATGCTCTGAGAACGCCCGATCGGGTATTTGTTGCGCAATTTACCCCCGTAGGGTGTACATGAGTCGGGCTGTGGGTCTGCCCATGCGGATCGTCATTCACATTACCTGCCCGATCGGGTTCACGCAACCACCCGATCGGGTGATTAGGTTGAGGACTTACCCCCGTAGATAGTGCACGACTCGGGCACTGATGTTGCGCGATCGGGTCGCCAAAAAGTCGGTCTGCCCGATCGGGTGAAGGGTGCTGCCCGTTCGGGTGGGTTCCCTGCCGAAAGATATTCGGCTTCTCCTCTATCTGCGTGAAAACATCCGATCTTACCTGTGGGTGATACTTTACCTCTGTGCACTAGGACAACTGCGTGTCCTTCAGATGAGTGCCCTCATACGCTTGTCTAGGCTCCTCCATTGATGCATTTGTCGCGTTGACGTTCATTGCGGATTTGGTCATGAAGAGCTTGTTCAATGCCTCATCGAGTTTGAACTCGATAGACTCGTCTCCGAACTTCATCACCAATCTTCCTTCAGCACAGTAGATGACTGTGGGGCTGAAAAATTCAGTCATTCACGGGAGGAAAAGCTAAGTTATCATAGGAGTGACAAGTTTGTCTCAACCGCCAAAGACGAAGTAAAAGTGATTTCAACGGCTCAAAGAGACAAAGGAAAAGCCGAGGCCACTACATCGAGGGCTTGGGAGGTAAAGTGCTTCAAGTGTCACGGAAGGGACCATTATGCGGATGAATGTACAAACAAGATATTTATGATTATTCGTGAGGATGGCGAGATTGAATCCGAGGACAAAGAATCTGAATCTTCGACCAAGGAGTATGAAGAAGAACTCGGTTTAAAGGTCAAGAAGCACCCGAGGCCTTATAAACTACAATGGCTCCATGAGAACGGCAAAATGAACGTGACCAACCAAGTGGTCGTGCCTCTCACCATTGGAAAATATGAGGATGAGATCCTGTGTGACGTTCTTCCCATGGATGCGAGCCATATCCTTCTTGGTAGACCGCGTCAATCGAATCATAAGGTAATACATGACGGTTTTACTAACCATCATTCTTTCGAGTTTAGTGGCAGGAAAACGATTCTTATTCATTGACGCCAAGAGAAATGTAACAAGATCAAATGCACCTAAAACAGGAGGAAGAACGCGTAATAAAGTCATCAAACTTCTACGTTAAATCGGGTGAGACCAAGAAATCTCTTCACTCTAGTCATCAGTATTATTATTCGTGTTTAAGGAAGCTCTTTTGAGCTTGACTAACCTTGCATTGGTGCTGTCGAGCGATATCATTTCTTTATTGCAGACTTATAAAGATGTTTTTCCCGAAGACAACCCTATGGGATTACCTCGTATACGCGGAATCGAACAACAAATAGACTTCATCCCTGGAGCCGCACTTCCAAATCGACTAGCTTATAGTACCAACCCGATGCAGGCTAAGGAGTTGCAAAAGTGGAAGCATTACATATGGTTGAAGGAGTTCGATATACATACCGACCACGAATAATTCAAGTACTTAAAGGGGCAGAACAAACTCAGCAAGAGACATGCAAGGGGGGTCGAATTCATAGAAACATTTCCTTACATCATCAAGTACAAGCAAGGTAAGGAGAATGTCGTAGCGGACGCACTATCCCGAAGGTATGGGTTGCTAACTACTTTAGATGCTAAGCTGCTTGGATTTGAACAACTTAAAAAAACTTATGCATCTGATTTGGAGTTCGGAGAAGTGTACAAAACGAGTAAAAGGTTTGCATTGGGTCGTCACTTTAGGCAAGACGATTTTCTATTTTATGATAACCGATTGTGCATGCCTAACTGCTCTATGCAAGAATCGTTTGTTAGAGAAGCCCATGGGGGTGGTCTTATGGATCATTTTGGGGTTGCGAAAACAGTTAAGAAATTACAGGATCACTTCTACTGGCCGCACATAAAGAGGGACGTTGAACGAATTTATGAAAGATGCGTCACGTGCAAACAAGCTAAGTCTAAAGTTCAACCTCACGGTTTGTAAACCCTTTTACCTATCCCGACTCACCCTTGGAATGATATATCTATGGATTTTTTGTTGCCTAGGACTAAGACTGGAAACGATTCAATCTTTGTGGTTGTAGATAGATTTTCTAAAATATCACATTTCATAGCATGCCATAAAACGGATGATGCGCTACACGTAGCGAATCTATTCCTTAAGGAAGTAAGGAGGTTGCATGGAATGCCTAGGACGATAGTTTCGGATAGATATACGAAGTTCTTTAGTAACTTTTGGAAGACTCTATGTTCTAAGCTAAGAACTAAGTTATTGTTTTCCACGACGTGTCTTCCACAAACCAATGGTCAAACCGAGATAGTTAATCGAACCTTAGGAACTCTTTTGTGTGCAATTGTTAAAAAGAACTTGAGAACGTGGGAAGAATTTTTACCGCATGCTGAATTTGCATATAAACATGTTGTACATTCTACTTTTAAATATTCCCCGTTTGAAATCGTTTACAGGTTCAACCCCGCCTCACCTTTGGATCTAATGTTGTTACCTTCGAGTGATCGAGTTAGCTTGTACAGAGAAAAGAAAGCTAAAACGGTACAACAAATCCACGAAAAAGCTAGGAAGAACAGGGCGGTGAAAACAAAACTCTATGCAAAGCAGGCAAACAAAGGAAAAAAGCTAATGATTTTCAAACCCGGCGACCAAGTGTGGATTCGTTTGCAAAAGGAGCGTTTCCCGAACAAGAGAGAACCAAAGTTGATGCCTCGGATTGACAAACCCTTCAAAAAGTGACCAAGAGAATCAGCAACATTGTTTATCAACTCGACTTGTAAGGTAAGTATAATGTGAGTTCCCGTTTTAATGTTACCGATTTGATGCCTTTTGTCGCAGATCAAACAGATTTGAGGACAAATCCTTTTCAAGAGGGATGGGATGATATGATCATGGATAGTGTCAAGGATCCCGAGCATGAAAGAAACACCTCAATATTACAAGAGGGTCACGTGACCCGAGATAAGACAAGAAATGAGGATGCGACCCGTGCTGAGGCGAGAGAAAAGGACATGACCCGTGCTGATGAGGATGCGGCCCGTGTTGAAACAAGAGAAGAGGACGCGACCCGTCCTAAGGAGAGAAATGCAGATGCGGCCCGTCCTAAGGAGAGAACGGAGGATGCTGGTCCCGTGACCCGTGCTAAAGCTAGAGAGGAGGATGCCTTAACCATACCAGCAGGTCCCATGACCCGAGCTAAAGCAAGGACGTTCAAGGAAGCTATCATCGGATTACTCGCGATCGTGCGGGTTCAAGACGAGTGCTTGAGTCCACAAGGAAGCTCAAACATCCGAGTCATACTACATTTCGAAGTTCAACTTGCAACGATCAACAACTAGGGCAAGTGTGTCGTGTGTGCTCTTTTCCCACCATTTGTTTTGTCCCACGTGGTTTTCCAACAGTGGGTTTTTAACGAGGCCACAACTCACTTCCGTCCCTCTAATTGTTGACTTGAGACTTCATACGTCCATCGTATCGAAGTACTTTATCATTATATTTATTTTTATTTTGAATTTTAAATGTTTGTTCATTTAATTTACAAGCCTTTCATGATTTTAATGCATTTATGGTGGCATTGAAGTCTTGCATGACTTCTTTCTTCTTATGGCCGACCATCCCCCTTGTAGAACTCAATCTTCCATCAATTTGAATTTTGAATTTTCTCTTTGAGAAATCTCCTTTGTTAGTGTGTAATATCCAACATTGTTGGTGTGTAATATCCAACATAAGTTCGGTCTTCGTAGGTGTGTCATATCCTCGAAGACGATCTTAGTAAATCGAGAGCCTTCCACAACTCTCGTGTGACCTATCATTCCACATGCCTTGTGAAAATGAGTCTTTCGGCTCGGCTGCAGTAAGGGTTATCCATCCTACCTTCATTCTAGAGTGTTGATTCAACGAAGATCGCATCACTTAGTCACGAGGGTGTTCCGAGATAGGGGTGTTACTAAGAGAATATGTTTCATCATGGAGTGAAAGACCAGGTTCACGCTAAGATATGACGCACCATGTTGTCACAACAAATGATCGGGCATGGGGGTAGAGAGATACAAAGTTTGAAAAGTAGTGAGGCAACCCAACAGATTTTCGCAGAAGTATATGCAATGGATCGATACTCAACTTCGCTAGAGGAACTTGTCAATGTTTTCTGGTTTTTGGATGACCACGAGATAGAATAATTGCCAAGATAAAGCATGTATGCTTTCGTGGTAGTATAGTCATCATGATTCCCAACCGAACTTTTATCAGTGAAATCACGAAGAGTGCTAATCAAGCAGAAGTATTTCGTGATGCTGAGATCCAACTAGATATGAAAGTACACGTAGAGCAGCCTATCAATGTTCATCCCTTGAACCATACATGAACTGTGATAACCTGTTGATTGAGAAACTAATGTTTGGTATAGTGAGAGACAAATATTACAAACTACTAACATCAGGATGGAATTCTGTTGCATTAGGAATGTGGTTGCTTGACATAAGTGATAACCGAGATTTCAATGCCCTATGTGTGTGATCGGCTTTGACTCATCCATAGTTGTTTGCTGCAAAAGATCTCCAATGTATTTACTCCTAGCGAGAAATAATCCATGTCATGTACGTGTTGCCCCAACGCTGAGAAGTAAGAAATATCACTAAGACTTTGATGCAAAAGCGTGCAACCAAAGAATCAACCGTGACTTGGACATTTTTTTGTGATAATTGTCAGTGACAATTATTAGACCATCCACATAAATCAGATTAAAAATATGAATATAACTATCCTATAGATAAAACAAGGCAACAGAGTTTGCGCACTACTAAAAAATATGTCAATATCTACGGTGGATCAACGGATGCGTCCGTTGAAATATTTACAACAGGTTTCAACAGATCCGTATGTTAAAACATTTATCGACAAATTTCAAAAGATCAGTCCGTTGAAATATTTACCAATGAATTCCAACAGATCCGTCCGTTGAAATATTTACCAACAAATTCCATAGTGAATCGTTGAAAATCCGATGCGTTCCAAGTTAAACTAATTTAACCTAAATTACCTGCAAATACACGACACGTGTGTAGTACTCTAGGTATCTATCCCACAGGGACTACGCAAGACAAACTAAACCCAAACTACGAATCAAACTTGCAAACAACGAATATTGGCTTTAAGAATGAAATAAATAAAAACAATAGACTACAACTTCTTAATAGTGAGACAAACGTTCTAGGATACGATTTCACCACATGACTACCAAAACAACAATCAACCTATTTAATCATGCATTCCGAATCAAGTTATCTAAGGCGGACGATCCTAATATGATATCTACCCTCTCTCAAGGCATAGACACGTGATCTAGTCAATTTATCCCCTACTTTCGTGGTTGACACTTTAAACTAAACCCAAAATTTCTATGATTCATCTGTTTAACCGTCAACCGCTAATACCCTCCTTTTATGGCCTAGCCTCGGTTGTTCTAAGCCTTATTATCCGGAATTAGAATTCTTCTTTCGGTCCTTCTCCTAAGTTCCTAAAACATGCATTTACTTGGCCTTCGTAAATACAAGTCAATCAAGCATTCAGACAAAGAATAGATAAATGAAAACAGAAAATTGCATTCAAAGATAAATCAAAGTGGTTCCGGGATAGCCATGGGCTAATCTTTTCTCCTAGAACAAAACGACTACTCGCTCATGTATTCGAAAATAAACAACATAATTGAAGTAAATAGTTTAAAGAACATAGAAAACCAAACGAAACCGAAGTCTTGATTCGATCTTCAATGCTCCTTGAATGTCTCTTGCCAAGAACTCACGAACCAACCTTCTCTCTCTCTCTGCAACTTTCTCTGTAACTCTCCGCGTATGTGTGTGTCTGTAACTGAATGAGTCCTCACTTCTTTGAACCCTTTCTTCTTCTTTCCTCTTAATTTCTTTACTTTTCTTCTTTTTTCCTCTTTTGCTTAGTATTTCCATTCTTTCCCGTGTGTTTCCAATTGTTTTCCATCGACTGAGTCTTTCCTTTTCTGTGTTACAGGTTCGCGCATCTCCATGCCCGGCTGTGAAGGATGTGAAGCCCGACCGGGCGTGTTCCTTGAAGTGCTGCCTGATCGTCCTGAAGGAAGAGATCGGTCGTGCTGATGGGGTGAGGTCGATCGAGCTATGCTTGTTGTTTGAAGAGCCTGTTCGTGCAAAACATTAAACCCGACCGTGCATCCTCTTGAGTGATGTTGCCCGACCATGCATGTTAAGGAAGCCTAACTGTGCTTGCATGATAGCCAATGCCCGACCGTGCAATGTAGGAGCCCGGGTCCTGCGATGCTTTCGGGGATAATTTGTGACATTACTGTCCGACCATGCTTGATTTCTAGCCCGACCGTGCATGATGTTCCTTGAAGTGCCCGACCATGCAATGCACAATGGTTGGCCGGGCATGTTCACATCGTTTTGTCTCGTTTGCTCCGTTACGATCTTCGATACTTGTACTTTGTCCCGTGTACGTTGTTTAGCTTTGAAATGAACCGAATTCGCATTGAAATCTGTAAAAACACGAAAACGAGTAAAACAAATAAAAAATCATACGTAAACATCACATTTATATCATAAACATCTCTAAAATCATGTGAGAAATACGTATAAAAACGAAACGATCAAAATCCTTAATCTTTATCAACAGATGTCCGTTGCAAATTTTCTTAATTTCAAACGAACATCAATTGAAAACTTCAAGGGGAATCTCTATAAAAAATTCCAGCGGATGCCCGTTGAAAATTCCAACGGATGCCCTATAGAAAAAAATCATAATTACAAAATTATACGTCTAACCGTCTTCACATTTTCAACGGGCATCCATTGGAAATTTCAACGGATGCCTCTTGAAGAAAACGAAAAGTTACGATCTGAATTTTTTAATTGGGCATTGATCATCTCGTTTTCATACGTATTTCTTGCATGATTTTAGAGATGTTTATGATACAGATGCGACGCTTTAAGTATGATTCCGTATCCGTTTTACTTGCTTTCGTGTTTTCATGTTCTTACAGGTTTTTATGCATATTCAGTTCATTTTGGAGCTAAAGAACGTGCACGAGACAAAGTACCAACATCGAGGATCATCACGAGAAACACGAGACGAGAATCGGCAAGGAATAGCCACTATCCGTGCGGGTAACTCCTTAGCCCAAGCGGGTATTTATTACGGTGATTTTGTCCAGCAAATTGAGCACGAGTCAGGCATCACCTCAGCCCGATCGGGCATCACCTCATCCCGAGCGGGCTGCCTCTTTCTCCATCGCGTTCTTGCGCGATCATCCGCGTCGTACCTGAGCGGGTCACTTACCCAGCCCGCGCGGGTCGCGTCCGTCATCTGCAACTCCAAATAAGTTAATTTGACTTAAAACAAATGGGAGTTTGTTGGAGACTTATACAATAAGGAAAAAAACTTTAGAGAAGAGGAATAAGTGATATTTTGCTGGAAAAAGTAATGGAAACGTCACCCAACTTATTCAAGAATGGAAACTCATAAAAAGACAACAATCGGTGGCTGCTGCAACATAAGGAAGAACTGAACGGCCGAAAGGGAAAGAAGGGAGAAAAGGAAAGAAAAGGAGAAGGAAAGAAGAGGAGAGGAGTGAGAGGTCGAGCTGATTCATTCAGTTTTCAGTTCTTGATCAAGGAGAGAGAGTAGAGAGAAGAAGAAGGTTCTTGCGAAGGAGACTTACAAGGAGCATTGGAGATCAACCCCACACTTTGGTTTCGTTTGGTTTTCATGTTCCTTAGACCTTCTATTTTTTTTTATGATTGTTTACGAACGCATGAGCGAGTAGTTTATTTGTTCTAGGAGAAGGATTAGGCCATGGCTATCCCAGAACCACTTTGATTTATCTTTGAATGCATCTTCACGTTTTCGTTTATCTATTCTTTATCTGAGTGTTTGAATTACTTGTATTTATGAAGGCCAAATATATGCATATGTTAGGGATTAGGAGAAGGACCGAAAGGAGAATTCTAGTCCTAGAAGATCATGTTTAGAACAACCGAAGTTAGGCCACGAAAGTAGGGTAGCAGCGGTTGAGGGTAAAAACGGATGAATCACAGATCTTATGGATTTAGTTCAAGGTGTCAGCTACGAAAGTAGGGGATAACTTGACTAGATCACGTGTCTATGCCTCGAGAGAGGGTAGATATCATATTAGGATCGTCTGCCTTAGGTGACTTAATTGGGATTGCATGATAGATAGGTTGATTGTTGGTTTCGGTAGTCTTGTGGTGAAACTGGTTTCCTGGAACGTTTGTCTCATTCTTAAGAACTAGTTTGTTTATTTTTTTAGTATTTCATTCTTAAAACCATATTTCTTTCGTTAGCAAGTTTGATTCGTAGTTTGAGTTTAGGTTGTGTTGCGTAGTCCCTGTGGGATCGACACCTGAAGTACTACACACGTGTCGTGCACTTGCGGGTAGTTTAGGTTATTTGTTTAACTTTGATAACGCATTAGGCATCGATTTCAACTAGCAACCCTTGGAATTTCCAATAGATGCCATTGAAAATTTGGATATTTAATTTGTTTAAAATTCATTTTCAACACATTCAACAAAAGCTCTCAAATTCTGTTAAAATCTATAGAATTTAACAGACACATGAGAAACACATGAGAAAAGAATTCAACATACACTTTATTAGTATCAAACAATTGATGGGCAAATAAAAAATTATCCGGCATAGTAAGAACACAAAGCACATTATCTATATGAATAGAGCGAGTGGAAGCAAAAATGAAAAAGACCCCATATGCATGATTTTGAGAGCTGCTCCATATATGCTTTTATATTAAAAAAAAATATTTTGGATTCAGTATTAGCGAGTACCCAACCAATGTTTAGGGCATCAAAAGGTCGGGTACATGACCTGTGCTCATCCCTACTTGTATATAAACATAAGTGAAAAACATGAGGCAAGCATTCCAACAAAGACTACGTATCAATTCTCCATAGTCTTATACATAGTACAATTTCGCAAGTTACTAAAAAAGGGTTAGGGAAGACATAATATATGCTAGTTTGGTAAATTTTTTCAACAAAAAAGAATTCTCTCAAAGACGAAACCTTGATAGAGCAAAGTGAGGTTCCCAAAAAATTGAGTATTACGTCCATCTCATGACGGTTTCCTAGCATTAGCTTTGAAAGCATCATTCCTACTTGTTTGGGGCATCGACAATCTGTATTGGTGCTTATACCTTGCTGCAAGATGACTGTGAGGAGTACCAGCTGTCAGTATTAATGATAACACGTAAAGTGTATCAGTTTTAGGCTAGGTATTAGTATCATTTTCGCATAGATTTGATAGCATGAGTTACATTTCCGATACGATTATTCTTTATATACGCCCATTTTATTGGTTTTCAGGTTTTAAGGCGACAAGGCCTAAACGAATGTAAAAAGACAAATTCCTGAGTCAAACCACACATTCTGAAGATACAATTCACTCGGAGCCAAAATCAAGCCACGGAACTCAATGGAACACCCGAGCATCGAGCGGAAAAGAGCAAAATCATGAATTGAAGAGTGCCTGCTCGGGCACTGAGGTCTATCGGCTCGGGCAAAACCTACGGGGTTAATTGCAACAATCTGCACGACCCGGGCACGAAGATAACATGATCGGGTGATCACACCCGATCGGGCGCAACATGATACCCGCTCGGGCGTTAATTAGTCCTGAAAATCCCCGAGAGTTTACACGACTCGGGCTGTTCAACCACGCGATCGAGAAGACTTGCCCGATCGGGCTCAGCACTCAACACGATCGGGCGCGCCTCTGCACGACCGGGTAAAACGCATACCCGAACGGGCCGCCTTTCTCGCAACAACCTTGATTTAGAGTTTGAACGAGCAAATTAAGTGGGGAGAATAGATCCACACACAAGGGGGCGACGGCTAGGGCAAGGAAAGGCTTGGAAAACATCAGGAAAGGCTCGGGAGACGCTGGAGAAGGAGAAAACATCAATCCACACATCGGTAACACAATAGGGAAGATCGAGACATCGGGTTTCCTAGGGTTTATCCTGTTTAGGGTTATGTCATCTTCGTTGTCTGTAAACTCCATGAGTGAGTAGATTCCCAACTATGGGTTAGGGATATCGGTTTTGTAACGGATGTACAATTTATGCGTTAATGCTTAGATCTATTGTATTTGTCTTGATATTCGGTCCTATAATCAACATCGTAACACCTATACTAGTGATGCCCGCTCAGTAACATAGGAATTCGTATTTTGCTGGAAGGTTAAAGTATGAATCCAAAACTGTTGAGTTGTAGGTTATGTCCGATTAATGAGAATCTGACCGGTCGGTTAATCGACTTAGGAATTAGGATTGCGCTCGTAACACTGCCATAGTACGAGTTAATCGCTGTTGGAATGTAGGATTGCTCATACTTATGGTTAGGAGGTTTAGGCTCGGCAGAATCACTCCTCACCTTAGAGCATGAATTTCCCGTTATCAAGATAATTCGATAGGTTTATGATCTTTAGTTGTTATGCCCTTGCGATTCCCGGTATCCCGACACCCGTAGTGTTCTTCATCGTCAAGTCTTCCACATCCCTTCATCGCTGTCCTTATTTAGTTTAATTTTCTAGGTAGTCACACCACACCATCGTCTATTTCTCATCGTCTTAGTTAGTGATATTCTTAGGATTGACTGCACTAGTCCCTAGAGTTCGACCCTGGTACTACACGAACTGTATACTTGCGGTGAAGTGGTCTAAGAAATATTTAGCTTGAATTTCACCACATCAATTAACGTATATGCATTTTTGTAACATACAGACGGATGAGTCGTTGTATAGAACCGAAGCAACTGAACTACATTCTGGTGAATGCATTTTGCTTTGTAAACGGGGGAAAAACAATCAACAACCAAACTGGCGATCCAAGATACAATTCTGAACAAATTGTATTCCGAAGGAATAGTTAGGAACAAAATAATACCATTGTATGCTGCACAATGTGAGATTGCGGTTGGTCGACAATGGTAGCATTCTGCAGTGGAATAAGATAAGTTAACTGCAAGAGTTTTGTTGTGAGTAACAATAACAAAGGTGATTAGCTCAGGAGTATAACCTGAGAACAAACAAAATGCACAATTCCTTCATTATCTGACAGTTTGATAAGTCTGGATGTCATTGAAGGAGTTGATCAGTTGGTCCACGACAAAGCCACAACTGAAGACACATATGCAGCGGAAATCAGAGCACAAGCAGCTCAGGTTGCAATTTTTAGAGTTCAAGAAATCGACGAGGAACTAACTAAGGGAGTTGAACTGGAGGTCAAGGATGTAGCTGAAGGATGCTAGTTGAAGCCTAGAGCACAAACGGATGCAAAGGAGAGGGAGACAGCCTCGAAATCAGCATGAGGACACACACTAGAAGCACAGGTTGCAGACTGCCTATTTTGGAATGAACATGGAGTTCATACGGTCCAAGTCAAATGGACCTATACTAAGTAAATAACGGAAATGTTTTGTAGTGTGGTCCTAAGACTATTTTGATGAATTTTGTAATGTCGTTAGGCATATATGTATGTTTAGGTAAGTTAATGAAAGTATTGTATTATTCAGAAAAATCTCTCTTCTCGTATTCAACTTGTTCACTTCTCTCTTCCATATCTCTCAAAATACAAACATACTGATTGCAATTCTTGTTCAAAAAACGTGGTTTACCTTTGTTTTTGCATAATTTACGTGTTGCATGGAAGCGGTGAACTCAAATGAGCAACACACATGTTGCTGAAGTTCACTGAAAAACAATAGTGGTATCAGAGCCTCCTGGATCTCAAGGCCAAGAGGTGCACTAAGGCACTAATCTGAAGCGCATGTCACGATACCATTGAAGCACCAATCAAGCACAAAAGGAAGCAAGAGGACATCCAGCAATCAAACAACATTTGAGCCTGCATCAAGACACCAGAAGGTCAAGATGCAGAACATACCAGTTTCTATTTTTGAAGGCAAGAACTATAACCTGTGGGTGATAAAGATGAGAGCCACCCTAAGGTTTAAGAGTTTGTGGAAGGTGGTCACTGAAGGGATCCCGGAATTGCCTGCATTCGGCATTGAAACCATAGAAGAGCAGAGACAGAAGAAAATAACAGAATGGGAGGAGGTGGAGGCTAGAGACTAGAAGGCCTTGGAACTCATCTATCATGCGATCTCAGAGGAGATATTCATAGTTCACATGTATGTGTGAGACGTCAAAAGCAACATGGGATCTCCTCAAAGAGAGGTTTCAAAGGGACCCCAAAACTGCCATGATCAAGCTTCAAAGACTCAGAGCAACATACTACACTTTGAAGCAAGGAGAAAAGGAATCTATCAAGGATTTTGTCAACAAAGTGACAGAGATAGAGAATGAGATGAGGGTGTATGGAGATGATATCAAGGAAGATGCCTTGGTGTCAAAGATCATGTGCTCATTGCAAGAAAGTTTTGACCCATATGTGGGGGTCATTGAGTAGATAAAGGACTTAATGTCCTCACTGTCCTCACGGTGGCAAGCTGGTGATAGCCTTACAGACACAAGAGTACAAGCTAGAAGACAGAAATGGTGGAGGGCTAGAGGTAGCTTTCTAAGCCAAGTTTAAGGGGATCAAGTTAGGATCCAAACCAGAAACAAGCAGAAGGTTTTCTGATAAAACATAACAGAAAAACAAGGGAAAGAAATGGTGTGAGTGTGCAAGAGAAAGGTGAAGGATCCAAGCCCTACAAGACAAAGAAAAAGTGCTACACATGTGTCAAAGTCGGACATTTCTCAAGAGACTGCAGAGTGAAGAGAAACTCTCCAAATCAGGCTCAAGCAAACCAGTAGTAAGAGGAGGATGATTTCTTATTCACAGCTGCTCATGTGGTGGGAGAAGTACTGGATGAATATGTGTGGCTCATAGACAACGAAGTCACCGACCACATGATCAGAGATTAGAGGTTCTTCACTAGCCTAGATAGAATTGTGAAGGTACCCATAAGAGTGGGGAATGGAGTCACCCTACAGACAGCTGGGAAAGGTGATGACCTTGAAGGGTAAGAGAAGGATCAAGGAGGTATTTCCAATCCTTGGACTAGACAAGAACCTGTTGAGCGTTCCACAGATGGTGACAAATGGCTACCATATGGAATTTATGGAGAACTTGTGTCTCATCAGAGACAAGAAAAGAGCTAAGGTAGCTGAAGTACCTTGGTGAGGAAAGCATATCCACTAAGGTGGAAGCTGACTGAGGAAAGAGCTCACACAACCAAGGAGAATGATCTATCAAACCTCTGGCACAAGAGGTTTAGACATGCTGGAATACATAACTTGGTGAAGTTGTAGAGCCATGATATGGTGAAGGGGTTATCAAGGTTCAAGGTGGCCAAAGAATTCTGTGAAGCATGTATACAAGGAAAGCAAACCAATGAGGAATTTCCAAAGCAATCAGAAGGCAATGCAGAGGAGATTCTTGAGCTGGTGCATACAGACCTTTGCGGTTCTATGCAAATTTTATCACTTGATGGAAGTGTGTATGTTCTGACCCTCACAGGCGATCATTCATACATGCTTTGGGTGTACTTACTCATGCTCAAGTCAGATACATTCACAATGTTTAAGAAGTTCAAGAGTCTGGTAGAGAATCAGACTGGCATAAGTTGAAGAAGCTGAGATCAGATAGGGGAGGAGAGTTTAACTCCAACCATTCACTGATTTTCTAGAAGAGCATGGTATACAAAGGCAGCTGAGTGTAGCCTATTCTCCTTAGCAAAATGGAGTGGCATAGAGGAGGAATAGAAAATTCACGGAGATGACAAGAAGCATGCTCAAAGACAAGGGTCTTCCAAACAAGTTCTAGGCTGAAGGCATGTTCACTACAGCCTACATTCAGAACAAACTTCCCACCAAAGCATTAGAAAACAAGACGTCATTAGAAGCATGGAGTGATCACAAGCCAAGTGTGAACCATCTGAGGGTGTTTGGAAGTGTATGCCATGTACTGGTTCCAACAAAGAAAGAAGCTGGATAACCGATCTGAGAAGGCTGTATTTATGGGATATAGCAGCATGAGCAAGGGTACAGAGTGTTTAAGTTAAACACAAGAAGAGTAGACGTTGCAAGGGACGTTATCTTTGAAGAAGAGAAGGCCTGGAACTGGGAGACTCAGTCTGAACATCAAAGACAGACTGGGGTTCTCAGTTTCAATCCAATCATACCAAACCAAGAGCAAGGAGAGCAACTAATACAGAGGACACCTCAAGGCATGGTTGAGGAAGGACAAGGGTCTGGAGGGAGCCGGGAATTTAGTCTCAGTTTACCCCAGTTCCTTTCAGACTGAGTCAATCTAGCTCCAAAAGGAGTAGAGAGGGTAACAACAACTCATCCAGACTTGTTCACCAAATGAGAAGGCTCACAGATATCTATGAGGATGCTGAGCCAGTTGAAGGAGAATCAAACCTGGTGTATGAGTGTTGTTACTCAACAATAGAAGAACCAGTGACCTTTGAGGAAGCAATTGTAGACAGTGGGTGGAGGAATGCTATGGATGCAGAGATAGACATGATACACAAGAATGGAACGTGGGAACTTGCTGAGCTACCAAAGGGTCATAAGGTAGTCATTGTCAAATGGATTTATAAAGTAAAAACTGTTGAGTCTGGGAATGTTCAGAAGCTGAAAGCCAGACTGGTAGCAAAGGAGTTCACACAGACTCATGGTCTGGACTATGGAGAAACATTTGCTTCTGTGTCCAGACATGAAACAATCTGGACTTTTATTGTTGTGGCAGCGCAAGAAGGGTGTAGCCTCCACCAAATGGATGTCAAGTCTGCTTTCTTGAATGGAGACATTGCAGAGCAGGTCTACATACAACAACCTCCTGCTTATGTCATTGATGGAGTTGAAAACAAAGTCCTGAGATTGAGGAAGGCTTTGTATGGCTTGAAGCAAGCTCCCAGAGCTTGGTACAGCTGCATTGACTCATTCTTCACCAAGAAAGGATGCAAGAGAAGTGGATGTGACGCTGCAATGTATTTGCAGGAACAGAACCAGAAGATTGTGGTCATCTGCTTGTATGTAGATGATTTGATCATCTTTGGAAATGATGAAGAGTTGATCAACAAATTCAAGGGCAAGCTGTGCAAAGAATTTGAGATGAGTGATCTTGGGAAATTGAAATATTTCCTAGGATTTGAAGTAAATTACACGGCTGATGGTATATTCATGAACCAGACCAAGTATGCAAATCAATTGCTAAAGAAATTTGGGATGCAAAATTGCAAGAGCGTCTCAACCCCCTTGTCACCATATGGGAAGAACTCAGAAGGAGGAAATGAGTTGGCTGATCCAACCAAATACAGAAGCATGGTTGGTGGCCTGCTCTATCTGCCAGTAACAAAACCGGACTTGGCATTCTCTGCATTATACCTGTCTAGGAGCAATGCCAAGCCTATGGAGAAGAGCTTACAAGAATATAAGAGGGTGATGAGGTACATTTCTGGAACTATGAATCATGGATTATGGTTTCAGAGGGTTTAGGATGCAAGATTGGTTGGATATGTGGATGCTGATCTAGCTGACAGTGTGGAAGATTCAAAGGGTATCACATGGTTTTGCTTTATAATTGGAAGTGACATATTCGGTTGGGGGACTCAGAAGCACACCATAATAGCTCAATCAACCGTAGAGGCTGAATACACAACCTTGTGTGCAGCCACAAACCATGGTGTATGGCTCAAGAGGTTATTTTCTGAACTTGGATTTGATATGGATGATTGCTTAGTAATTCATTGTGACAACACAACAGCAATGGCCATTGGTAAAAATCCGGTGGATAACAAGAGAACTAAGTATATTCAGATCAAATTCCATGTTGTGAGAGAAGCTGTCAACAGTGGTGAAATCAAGTTGGTGCATGTTGCTGTAGAGGATCAAGTGGTTGATATTCTTACAAAATTCTTGGGCACAAAACGTTTGAGGAACTAAAGAACAAGCTAGGAGTCATGGAAAAACCAATTAAGAGGGAAATTGAAGGAGTTGATCAGTTGGTCCACGAAAAAGTCGCAACTCAAGACACATATGCAGGAGAAAGCAGAGCACAAGCAGCTCGGAATGCAGTTTTCAGAGTTCAAGAAAATGACGAGAAAGTAACTAAGGAAGCTGAACCAGAGGTCAAAGACATAGCTGAAGGATGCTAGTTGAAGCCTAGAGCACGGACGTACGCAAAGGAGAAGGAACAGCCTCAGAATCAGCAAGAGGACACACACCAAAAGCACAAGTTGCCTGTTTTGGTATGAACATTGAGTTCATACGGTCCAAGTCAAATGAACCTATATTAAGTAATTAACGGAAATATTTGTAGTGTGGTCCTAAGCCTATTTTGATGAATTTTGTAATGCCATTAGGCATATATGTATGTTTAAGCAAGTTAATGAAAGTATTATATTACTCAGAAAAAATCTCTTCTCGTGTTCAACTTGTTCACTTCTCCCTTCCATATCTCTCAAAATACAAACATATTGATTGCAATTCTTGTTCAAAAACGTGATTTACATTTTTGTTTGCACAACAATTACGTGTTGCATAGAAGCGCTGAACTCAAATGAGCAACACACACGTTGCTGAAGTTCACTGAAAAACAACGGTATAAGGGAGACCTTATCCAGTTCAATGGTGTAGGAGTCTGCAGAGCCAGTGCTGGAACAGTAAGCTTGAAAAGATATTTCCGATCAACCATCCATAATAACTGAGGATGGTGTCATTCAACATTCATTTAGATGTTAAATCACTATTTATGCAAAGTCTTAGGGAAAAAAAATCAAAATCATTGAAAATATATTCATATACGACCTTATTGTATAACCAACAAAATCGTGTGCATAAAGAAACCAACACGTATATCTATTATATATATATTCATCAACACGATGCAAACCAAAAGTCACAAACACATGGCAAAGATATTGTTCTTCCTCTTGTCTTCCTTTCTCACGAATGTAACAATTTCTTATGCGCTCTCCACAAACTCACGTTGGATCGTCGATGAGAAGGGATACCGTGTGAAGCTGGCCTGCGTGAACTGGCCGTCACATCTTCAGCCGGTGGTGGCCGAAGGATTACACAAACAGCCAATGGATTCGATATCGGAAAGGATCATATTCATGGGTTTCAATTGTGTGAGGTTAACTTGGCCTCTTGAATTGATGACCAATCACACTTTGGCTTCCCATGTCACCGTGAGACAATCCTTTAAGAGATACCATTTGTTCCAAGAGCTTGATGGTATTCGAAGACACAACCCCTCCATTGTTGATCTTCCTCTCATCAATGCCTTTCAGGTATGTCATATTATAATGTCTATTACATAGTTTTCTTACCTTATCTTGTTCAACAAATGTTCCAAACTTTGTATCCACATATATGTATACATATACATACAATGTGAGATATTTCTGGTTTTAGACGAATTTAGCTATCTTAGTTATTTTTTCAGGCGGTCGTGTCCAGTATGGAGAAATATGGGATCATGGTGATACTTGACAACCACAAAACAGTTCCGGGGTGGTGCTGTGGCAACCACGACCCGGATGCCTTCTTCGGGGACTCAGAATTCGACCCGGATCTTTGGATTTTGGGTCTCAAGAAAATGGCCAGAATCTTTAGGAATGTAAAGAATGTGATTGGCATGAGCATCAGGAACGAACTTAGAGGCCCCAAAGAATATCCACATGTTTGGTACAAGTACGTCTAATTACTTAATAATATTGATTTAACCCATTAATCTATCGGATCATCAACTTGTGACTGTTAATCTACGTTAAGGCTAATTTTTCTCTAACTGTAAAGGAAAGCAAAAAGCTTGTGAACTTGGGTGCCCTTAACAGAAACTCCCTTTGAAATCCTAGAAGTTAAAGAAAATGATAACTACTAATTGTTTTTGGAGAAATGATATGTGGAAGGTACATGCAACAAGGAGCAGAAGCAGTACACGCATCAAACCCTAACGTTCTGGTGATTCTCTCCGGCATTAACTTCGACACTGACCTCTCTTTCCTCCGACGCCTTCCCGTCCACGTAAGCTTCAAGAACAAACTCATCTTCGAGCTCCATTGGTACAGCTTCTCTGACGGACGTGGCGCGTGGAGATCACACAACCTTAACGACTTCTGTGCCGAGATCCTTGACAAAGTGAGAAACAATGGTGGTTTCTTTCTCGAAAAAGGGTTCCCATTGTTCTTGAGCGAGTTCGGGACCGATCAGGGAGGTGGAGACATCGACGGGAACAGGTACTGACATTTATGTAAAGTAATCTAACGTACATACATTTTACAATTCCCTTTTGTTCATGTATGTGGAAATTTTCAATGCACTTTCAAGGAGCCATGTTATCATCTCCATAACCTTATTCCGAATTTGTTAGGTACATGAATTGCATGTTGGGATGGGCGGCCGAGAAGGACGTTGATTGGGCGATTTGGACACTTGCTGGAGACTATTACTTAAGACAAGGTAAGCAAGGGATGGTCGAGACATTTGGTATGTTGAAGCCAAATTGGCATGACGTTCACAACTCAACCTTCTTGCGGAGGCTCTCCGTCATTCAGCCACCGTACAAAGGTATACATTATTGTGATTTCACAAATCTCTATGGTTCAACCTGAGTCACCAACTTCTACTGAAATGCAGGACCCGGTTTGTCAGACAACAAATACAATAGAATCTTTCACCCGTCGACTGGACTTTGCGTCGTAAGAAATCCCCCTTACCATAGGTTAGAGCTCACGTTAGGCTCGTGTGCGGAGCACGAGCCATGGAATTACACTTATGATGGCACTCTTGTCATCGAAGGTCCCAAACCTTTGTTGTGCTTAGAAGGCAACGAAGATAGCGGAAAACGTGTAAGAATCGGGAGGAGAAAATGCTCGAAGGTCGAAGGCGTATCAGCTTCCAAAATGCATTTGTCATTCAAGACGGAACAGGGTCCCTCACTCTGTCTAGACATGGACTCGAGGAACAACGTTGTAGCAAACCCTTGCAAATGTCTGAACAAAGATGCTAGTTGTGACCCGACAAGCCAATGGTTCAAGATATTTTAGGACGTATAGTTTTCAGTTTCTAGTATACATATAAAAAAGAGGTACAAAACTAGCAGAATAAAAAAAATTGTTACAGGTGTGAAATTCATCACTTTCTAAAGTAGTACGGAAGTTTTCGCTGAATATGTTCCACCGTTCACAAGATTCCTGATTGTACAATGAAGAATTCAATTCATCTTAAGACACTACCATCAGCAGCATATAATCATCTAACAACAGCTATGACAACACTACAAAGAAATTGTAGAGCATTACTAGCTTTTCATTCGGCTTGCAGAACAATGGACGGTGGAGGGCCTTGGGTAGATCCTGACGTGCAAGTACAAGATCATAAACTTCAACGAGATCCCATATGTTCAGCACACTGAGAACATTCTTTACCCCACAAACCTCTCCTTTCATTAATCTACCGACTATTTAGATCGAATTCTCCACCTTCTCGCCAGTTCTCCTGCTCACCCGTGTCTCCATTTTCATTTTCCTCATCATTCAAGAAATCTTCCGAGGGTTCCTTTTCATCTCTCTGGTTGCTGTTTCCCCATCCATTCATAATCTCGTCAGGGTTCATGTTACGGCCCTGTTCTCCCATCTCATGACTTAGTGGAATATTGTTGCCCTGATTCGCAATTGCATTTGCTCTTAATGGGTTGCGAGCAAGTATCTCAGCATGAGCTTGTGACTCTGCTCTTACTTGTTGTCCTGCCTGTGCCATAGCTGCCATTCGCAACTTAGCCTCCTGAGCCTCCCGGCCAGCTTTCTCCCGATCCATCTCTGCTTTCAGTTCAAACAATGCTTTCCTCTCTTCTTGGAGCAAAGCTTGTTCTATCATCAACCGTTCCTCCGATCTGAATTCTCCCACAGCCCTCTTTCGAGTTATTATGTTAAAAGCAAGGGCTTGTTTCTCAAACGTTGCTGTGAACTCTGCAACTTTAGCAGCAATGTTGTTATCCCATTGCTGGGATCGTGATAAGGTCTGGCCTGTTGTATCCGAATCAAGGATCCTATCATCCTCCTCTGCTTCATAATCTGCTACCACATGATAAGGCAATAATCTGCATGAGTCAGGAGAGAAGACAGAAAATGAGGAATAACCATAACAAACCATATCTACGATGTCTAAATCATGGCAAGGAGTCTAGTTAAGCACAGTACAAGAAACTTTGGAAACTTGCAACAAATTCCTAGATTTAAGCTCTAAACAAAAGGTCCATGGCACTAAACATCATATGTGATGAAGATAACAACAATCCTAGATCGCATTTCCGAATTAAATTCGGTGTGAGAAGAAATCTTTTCACTAATGGATCAGATGAAAATAACAACAATCACAGAAGATTGAGAAAGTGGACATTTCAAGGAACACTGCAGTTAGTTTTTGCAGGACAGACGTGATGGAGGCAAGAACGTGTCTCAGATAAACACGAGTATGTCAACTTAGGGTTTCATGTACTGAACATTGCAGTACAGAATAGCTGTAACTCCAAACATAGAATATGATTTGACATACCTATACAATCACTTCTAATATATGGACATTGGATTAGAAAAGTGGAACAATCATAGTTGTGATAACGAAAAGACAACATAAAGTCTATGTCTATCTATCAAAAGATATAAACACAGAAAAGAAAAACCGTGGTATACGGAAACAAGCTGGCTCCATATTCCCGTATAGGGTCAAATAAATTGAACTAGAACCAAAAAAAGTGTCCAATCCAATGCCTTAGATCAATGAGCTAAGCATTCTATAGGCATTGCTGAAGAGTTCTTTGGAAATTCACGGGAAGTGCATACACCGAAATCAATAGGATCCAGAATCCAGTGTCTGGATTATCTTCCATTAAGAGGTACGAAGTTGATCACATCTAGCACTTGTCTATTGCACAATTCATAACGGATTGAAAATTTCCCGAAAAAACAAACGATTAGTGTATACACATGCTACCGGATCATTATCTCAGTATTGCAAAACATCAGAAAATAAGATCCATACGTACACATAAATCAGAATAGAACAAGAGACCATAAATTTCACGCATTGAATTCTACGGACCTTTCGCAAGCGTCCTCGAGAGAAGTGAAAGGTCGCTTGAAATCAGGGTGGCAGACACGCCAAGCGTCTTGGTAAGCGAACTGTAGCTCCATGTGGTTCAACGGCCGCATCATTTTCTGTTGCTGCTGCTGCTGGAGCTGCTGAAGCTGCTGAGTACTCGACAAATTCTGCTGCTGCTGCTGCAAGCTCGGAGTCTGCTGCATCAAATTAGGGCTAGAATTAGGGTTAGGGTTTGGGGTCTGCTGAGGTGGGTTGATGGGTCGGTTCTGAATTAACCCCGGAGGCCGGAGATGCACGTCGATATTCGATGGGAACCTCGACATCGCCGCCTGTTGTTGCTGTTTCTGCAACTGCTGCAACAGGAAGAGTTGTTGACGCTGTTGTTGTTGGTGCTGCTGCTGAAGTTGATGTTGAAGGAGAAGTTGTTGTTGCTGTTGCTGCTGATGTTGTTGTTGCTGCTGCGCTGCCATTGGCTTCGATTCCTCCATTTTTGTTCCGCTCTCGTGATCCTCTTCAGTATTCCCGAACTCTAGGGTTCCTGTCTGCAAATATTCTTCGCCATGAATATGGTTTAGGCAAAGAACAAAACGATTGAATGAAAATTATTGGGTCCAGCCCATCGGGCTTCCTTATAAGTTCAAAAACCCCAATGGCTTTATAGACAATTTTGGGTAATTTTGTTTAATAGAAAAATGTTTATTTCAAGAGGGATAACTTCAAAAATTGTTCTAACGTTAAAACACTAAGAAAAAATTTTTAATTTTAAAAATATCCTTACAAATATTGATATTTTCAAAATATGTCTGCGATTTTACGATCCAGCGATCCAATTTGATCATGCGACTCTCGTCTTCCTCTGCGACCCTTGTTCCTCAGCGATCTTTGGACTCCTGTGATCCTTATCCCTCTTCAACCATTGTTCTTCTGCGACCCTTGGACCCCTGCGACCCTTGTCTCTCTACGACCCTTGTTCCTCTACGATCCTTAGACCCATGCGACCCTTATCCTTCTACGACCCTTGGACCCCTACGATACTAATTTATTATTTACAAATTATTTACAAATAATATGAATAAAATTTTGAAAATACAGCTCAACTCAAAATATGTTAGACCCGTGCGACCCTTCCGACCATTGCGACCCTTCCGACCATTTCGACCCTTTCGACTAGTCTTTTCAATGTCAAACTACTATTTTTTCCAGGTTCTAGTTATGCTTTTTATTTTACCAATGTCACATTGAAGACCTATATTAAAGGTTCTTTAATGTGGTCAATACATGCACCTTGGTCATTCTTTGTATTTATTGTCTTTCTGGAATTTTAGGAGTCCATTTATTTTTCGTTATAAATAGAGGAGGAAAAATCGAAAAGCTATAACAAGCACCATCTCTTGTTTCGAGTCTTTCATTCTCTCAAAAGGGCGATTTCTAACATCTAACCCTAAATTCTCTGAAAAATCCTTGTTACCTTTGTGACCGTTAAGGTCACATGGTCGACCCAGGGCATCGTGTTGTCTATTTGTTACTCAATGTCTTGGTAATCGTCAGACTCAGTCTGTATGCAGATACACACAAGTACTTACAACTTGGATGGAGGACTTTGTGATGTATCTGCACTACATAAGGTCTTGGTAATCGGCAGACTCAGACATCAAGCT
>CM071871.1:10589130-10605704 GCA_036759665.1 Gynandropsis gynandra
ATTAAAAGTTATTTTTGAAGGTTTTTTTTGGTGAGTTAAAAGTGTAGGGTTTTTTTTGATTAAAAGTTATTTTTGAAGGTTTTTTTTGGTGAGTTAAAAGTGTAGGGTTTTTTTTGATTAAAAGTTATTTTTGAGGGTTTTTTTTGAGTTTACCCCTTTCTAAATCTAACTAAATTTCTTTAATATCTGAAAAAGTTTGGAGAAAATGGAATTGTGTATCTATAGTAGCATATGTTAAGACATGAAAGGAACTAGTCCATATGTAAGTCTAAATTTCACAGTATTACTCATATAAACATAGCTAATAGTTTTATTCATATATCGAAGACTGATATACATCTATATAAATACATACATACATACATTATAAATGACTGGTGCAAGCATTCAGTTTTTCCGAAGAAAAATGTTGGCTCGGAAGGGAGTTTTCATGACCATAGTAATGAACTGCTGCTTCTCAGACAAGTCGACCTCTTCACCCTCCAAGCATTTCCATTCAAACTTCCACACCAAATTGGCTACAAAGTATTCAATGTGAAGTAATGCGAGACCGTAACCAGGACATATCCTTCGTCCCGCCCCAAATGGTATCATTTTGATCTCCCGACTTCCCGTTATATCAATCGTCTCACCTTCTATGAACCTCTCCGGCTTAAAATCCATTGCATTTTTCCACACCTTTGGGTCCCGACCCATCTCTCCTACCATGAAGTTTATTGTACCTATACACAAAGTGTGCAATGGATCTCTAACATCTGAATATTCAAACCAAAATGAATAAATTATGATATCATAGGTTTAATTCATTGAAAAATTTAATTCAAAATTTTAAAATTACCAAAATCATATATCTCAATCGATTATTCATGTTCTATTCGATGTAATGAAAAATAATATAAATATGGTTTTATATCCACTAAAACATTAATCATGGATTGGCGCAAAGAACTTGACACCAACATATGTCGGATTGGCGCAAAGAACTTGAGAAACATCTTAACAATGTCTAAGAATTTAGCTTTAACACGGATATAATTTGTAGAACAATTGAAGCCTTACCCTCCCGTGGAATGAGGAATCCGCCCAAAACGGTATCGTTCGTGACTCGATGGTACGACAAGTAATGGCCGGGAGGATGTCTCCTCAAACTCTCCAAAACCACAGCTTTCAAATAAACCATTTTGCTAACATCTTCTTCCTTGATTTCCTCTGCTTCTTCACCGACAATACTCCTCATTTCCTCGTATACCTTCCTCTGTATCTCCGGGTACTTCACCATGTTTGCCATTATCCACTGCATAGCCGTGGCCGTTGGATCCGTTCCTGCGTTCAGAAACTCCGAGCACAAACTCACTATCTCCGACTCCCTAAGCTTTCTCGTCTTCTCCTTCTCCATCTCTTCATCCTCCGGAATCTCCAGACCCAGCAAGGTATCCGCGTAACACAGAACATCGCCAGATTCTTTCCTCCGAGCATTCACGATACGGAGTATGACATCTTCTTGGGATTTGCGGAGGTTCAACAACTCCTGCCATTTTTTCCCTAGTAAGAACTTGGTGACGCTTGGGAAGATATTGAGAACGCTGAATTTGGCGTAGCTTATAAGCATTTGGTACTGGGTTTCTTCGATCTTTTTTATCTCTTCTCGCGTCAGCTTCTCACCGAAACACATGAGGGCCAATAAGCAGAACATCGCGTGCCGGAGATGCCCAAGGACATCGGAAACCTGAGCCGGAACAAAAAAAAAAGTAAATTCTCAAGACACATCTTGTATTTCCGTGACTATGAAATGTAGATCAAAATAAGTGAATCAAAATGGGGTTCAAATAGATTAAACATAACTCAATAAAAAAAACTGAGTCCAAAATTCGAGAACGGCAACCTGTCCCTTATCCTTTTGTTCTGTCTCGAGGAGTTCGACGAGGATCTCGAGAGCCCACTTCCTCGACGGAGCGTGGGATCTCACGCGCGATGGCTGTAGAATCTCCGACGTGAGATTTCTCCGAAGAGTCCTCCAGAGTGGTCCGTAGACGGCGGAGTGGATGTCATGTTGGTCGGCGGTTATAACTCTCGTGGTGGGGAGAGCCCGAGGACGGTCGGAAAAGATGGCGCCGTTTTGGACAAGGGCTTGATGGGCGAGGAACCTGTCGGAAACCCAGATGGAGGGTTTCGAACCAATGTGGAGGGCGATGATTGGTCCATGGCGGACGGTGAGGTCACGAAGAACGCCTTGGAAGTCGGAGAAATTGTTCTTCTTGAGCCATTGGATGTTTCCGACGACCGGAAAACGGGGTGGGCCCGGAGGAAGTTTGTGGGATGGGCCGAAGAAGATGAGTTTCAGGGTGATTGAGAAGCAAAGAGAGAGGAAGACAATGACGAGGATTGTGAAGACCTCCATAGCATAGATTGCCGCTAATTTTGATCTCGTATAGGTCTTTATAGAGTTCTTTTTTTTCTACTGAGTTTATTTTTCGTAATCCTCATTGGTGTGAAAAGAAACATGTCAAGAAATAAGCCAAGTGGACCAATAATGTAAATCATTATATTAATTACGAATAATCGATCCTAATAATTTGAATAACGATAAGGAAGAATACATCACAGACTTCGAATGACATTAATTCATCCCATTTTCCCTTATTAAAAATGAAGATAATAGAAGAAAAACTAAGACAAAAATATACAAAATTACAGACAAGATAGTAACAGTATGCAATCGCATGGTCCACGTATTATGCTATACAACATTTGTCCAAAATGCAAGTTACGTGTACGCATTAGTTCTGATAAATGTTTACGTTTGTTTGGCTTCTTGCATGGTACGTGAGTTTCAGCAACCTTTTTTCCACGTTTCAAGAAAATGTATAATTATATATTTTTTTGTAATATATTTTCAGATGAAATATAAAATATCAAAATTCAGACAGCTTTTCTTAAAACGTATCATCATGTAATAACATAGATAAAACTACGAGGAGTCCCGTTCTAATCCCGAAATTTAACATTTTTATTTTGAAATATAAATACACTTCATACACCAATTATGACTTTATTAACATAGAAAGATAATAATAATTCAGTCATTTTCATATTAAAATTTATATTTCCAAAAATCTTTGTAAGTGTGAACTAACCAACTACTTTTTTATATTTTCAAAAGAAAGCTCAACTTTTAAAGTCCCCTACATACATTTTTATAACTTTGGTAATATACCCGCTGAAGGAAAAAATATTATGAGTTAAATGTCTGATAAAAAATATTTAATTTTATGGACAACTAAAAAATTTAATTGGATTTAAGAGGCCTCAAAATCATGGATAAAAAGGGAGATGAAGTTTGGTTGAGAAAAAAAAAAAGAAAAATTTATTAGAAAATGGAAAAAGAAAGAAATGAGAGGAGGGAGGAACAGTCGTTGTTAACATGTCATCTCCAAAGGATCGCCATCGCCGATAGAGACAACACCTGACCTTTGAAATCACCGAAAAAACAAGGTAAAAAATTCTGTCATTCTTAAAATGTTTCAATGATGATTAACTATATATGAACATATTAGAATGTTTATTTATCCCAAATGGGTGCATGAACATCATAGAAGCCGTAGAAAATGATAATTAGAGAATTGAAATATTAGAACCATAAGACCCATAAAGATCGAAAATTGGTGTGACGAGAGATAGAGTTGGTATAATGAGTAAAGGATTGATATGAAAGTATATTTAGGGTCTAGTAACTTGGAGAATGAATACTATGGAGGTGAAGACTCCGACTGGTGGAATCGCAGTCGCTCGCAAACGGAGACTACGTTTTCTGGTGACTGCGGGCGACATTAAAATCGACTGGTGGAATCGTGGTCGGCTGCAAACGCGGCAAAACGCAGAGTTTAAAAATTCGAAATTATATTGCGTTACGTTTGTATTTCGGTGCGTTTAATAAAATTACAAAAATACCTTTCTATTATAATTTATATTAATCGTATATATATGCACATATATATTGTATATTTAAATATTTTAATAAATTTAAATTTATTTCAAATATTTGAAAATTATAATTAAAAAGTATACACTAAACTAGGGCTAAACAAAATATTCGAAATATTCGTATTCGATTCGTATTCGAACCGAAAATTCGAATATCCGCTGATACGAATACAAATACAAATATTAGAAATCAAATATTCGACAATACAAATACAAATATTAGAAATCAAATATTCGACAATACAAATACAAATAGCAGACTCAATTATCCGAATTATTCTTATCCATAATTACTAAATAGAAAATTTAGTTAATATATAGATTCATATATAACAAAATTGATTTTAATGATCAAATTGGAAACAAAAAAAATTACTTGTCTTAATTAAACACTTATTACATAAATATATAGAAAAATATGTAATATATTCATGATTAAAGTACTAAAATATCAAATACTTTAAAATAACTAATATTGTTGAAGATTTAATTTACACTTAAGAAAGATTCTAATCCAAATGAGTTGGATAATGTTGCGAGACATTACAATATATAAAAAAAACAAAACTCACTAAATGTATAACTTTTTTGCAAGTTTTATTTTAGTGTATAATTTAACAATTTGTTTCATTCTTTTAGATGAATTGACGATATTCATAGATTATCAACGAAACTAAATTTAAATGACTAATATATAGATGATTGTGAAGATTTGATACTTTGTTTTATTTATATTATGTATCTTTTACATCTTTGTGCGATTTGAATTTTAGTTTTAGATTATATTTGATGATTATTGGTTTTAATATTAAAATTCTTTTATATATTTTTTTACGCTAAAACAATTTTAAGTTCGTATACGGATATTCAACAAATATCCGTATTTATAAATATCCGAATTTACAAAAACAAATATAAATACTAAATTTGGATATTCGCCGAATACAAATACAAATACAAACAGTAAGATATTCGCAAATATCCGTTATTTTCCCATTCCTACACTAAACAACAAAATTTAAATAAATTTTTTTATTAATAATTGTCTATTTTTAGTAATTTTGTTCAAAACGCAATCGCAACAGTTTTCTTCTATTCGCTTCTAGTCGCAGTCGCTCGCAACCGCAATGTTTCCACCATTTAGACAAAATGAAACAAAATACCATCAATTGCTGACAGAAACACCGCCAAACACAAACGCAAACGCAACGTTTCCACCAGTCAAGCCCGATGTTGTGCTTTACCGTAAACGAAGTTTTCCGGTGAACTTCGTGAATCTACTTTCCATGTTCAGTCGAGCACCTAAACTGCTTGATTAAGTGCTCGATTGAGTGCAAAATGGGGAAGATGAAACTATAATATTTCCGGGCAAGCATAAAGCTTCATGAAACCCATTCGGTCGAACGTTTTTGTTGCTCGACCGAATAAGAGGTTGGTCGGACTTTATGCTCAACCTAGGTGTTTTCTCAAAACATTTCGGGGTGGTGTCGAGAAAATTGCTCAGCCGAGCAAGAGGTTGCTTGGGCCGAACATTTTCTCGACATAAAACATTTGGAATCACGTTTTGGTTTTTTTAGGACTCTTGATGCATGAGAAAATCTTGGGAAGTGCACTCTATGTCTTACAAGGTATTCTAAGACCACAAGGAGCACATAAGAGGCCATGAATGTTCCGAGAGTGGGTGAGACCACGAGGGTCGAGTTCAGAGTCATGGTGTTTGTGTGCCTTGGTGAGAGACATGACATAGATGACATGAGTGTTGCATTAGGGATATCAAGTTAGAGAGGATAATGTCGCCGTGCTTTCACGCTGTGATCTCGTAGGATCTTGTGAGGGTTGGAGTCAGACGGCTAGGGGTTAATGGACCTTGTGAGGGTTACAAATGTGTTGAAGTTTAACAGGACTGTACAAGCACTGGTTATGCCGATTGAAAACCAGTGGGGACTTTCAAGCATTATGGCGGAAGGCTAGAGGTCATGTGGACCTAGCAAGTACTAGGTGGTTTAGGTATAGTAGGACTTTGCGAGAGGAGATCATGACAGAAATACTAGTTTTTGACTGCAAATTTTCGTTTATACGGATGGGTGTTAAGTTTATATGTTATATTTATATGTCTTATATGTATGTAAGAACTGGGCAGTTGGATGTGAAGAGATTGTATCGGAATTTTTGAATGTTTTGAATTTTATTAAATAAATACTCTTTTTTTTAATAGTTATGTGACACAGTCATACTTGAGAACATGTTGGTAGACATTCCGAATTTCGAAGGAGGATTCCGGATTGGGGTGATAGAGGTAAAAACAAATGTGAATAATCTTCTTAACATTAGGATTTGAACCTGGTGAGAAATACTTTGTTTTATCCACTAACTAGTTGATTTAAACGAGATATTCTCTTCATCACAGGAGAATATTGAATAAATTCAGTTTTTTAGCTGTTGCATATCAAAACTTATTTCTATGACGTAAATCTATAAGAAATTATGCAATGAGTCAAAACAACAACAACAAAAACCAGATTCCCTTAAAGATCTAAATGGGATTCAAGCAAATACCTTATGTGTACTGAGTTATGATCCAAAAACCAGTTCTTTCAAAGATCTAAACGGCGAATTGTGTCCGTATGCCATTGTATCTCTCCACAAAGTCAATCCTGTTGGATACATTCGGATGTTAGCAGCAAAAAAAAAAAAAAAGAAGAAGAAGAGAAAAGTTCTTGTAAGTTGATTTTGATGCGAGAAAGCTATCTCAACATGATTGAATACGAAAAGAATATAAAAAAGAGTTTCCAAGGTCACAAACCTATCCATGAGATCAAACCAATCGTAGCTGCAATGAAGAACACCTTGCTGGTGCAGTTAAATCTGTGCATAAATGGGTTATATATTAGATTAAACTGTTGTTGAGAAACAAAATTGTTAACAAACCCTTCAAGAATCTTACATATATAAGCATAAGATGTTGCCATATCCGTAAAAGAGGGTTGACCATGAGGAACCAGTGAACCTGCATCAAGGGTTTTAAAAAAATGTCTCGTATACATCGTTCTCATCTTGGATTGAGGAAAGAAATTAACAAAGGAGATTGAAATCTGATAACACTAATACATGATACTTAACGTATCCTATATATATATATATACACGCATATGGTTCAGAAGAAAGAAAGGTTCCATTAGATTTGAAAGCATTACCACATGAGATCGCGGATAAATAGTGCACGAGGGATCATTAGCCCATTCCCCATCATAGCAAGCACCATAGTGTAAGGGGATAAGCCTTTTATGTTATCAGGGTTCAGGAAATTTGTCCACTGAAAAACATGACATCATCAGATAGGCGCAAAATACTGCATCCGATGAAAGGGAACGATCAAGAAAGAGAGGAAAACGAACTGCAATACCATCTGTGATACTGGCATCCACATGAAAAGAAATGTTGCCGTCCATCCAGAAATTGATCCAACAAACTTAACACCTTTCTCTGAGAGTTTCCCTGTACGAGCCTGCAATAGTAACCAAAAGTTAACAAAAGAGATACAAGAAAGAAAAAATTGTTTGAAGTTCAAGTTCGAGTTCCAATAACTTCTCAATGGGATCCTTACGAGTGAAATATAAATGCAGGAATGAGATTTTAGAGAAACCAAAATGGAACCTTAAAAAGGGGGGAAGATCTTAGTATGCTACACACCATTTTCATGCCTACGCCTCTGCAGTCTTTTCTATAACTAAGAACTCTTAAATTGCTAATGCGTTTCAGGTTCATAATAGGGTCAACCCTAAAACTGGTTCAGGGTAATACATCAGTATTGTGCATACTGAAACGCAAGAAACGACAATGAGGCCACAAGGAAATATACAACTGATCTGCAGTTAGTTCACTGAGTCTTCACTACAACTTCCAAGCTTATTGATCAATATGCATTCAAATGTAGTTAAAAATTCTGTAGGAATAGTTAACATATAGAAACCTCAATTTTCTCTGCAAAAATTAAATTCCCATAAACTGTTATGTAAATTTCAATCCTTATTGTGCATGATTGTCCAAGAACACAATTCAACAATGTACATGCATAATTCTTCCATTCAACTTTGGCTGTTGTGTACAGGATTTTTCGCAAAGGTCCCAATACAATATATACTGAGAATAAATATGGGGAAGAAAGTATGATAGATAATAGACTCACCATAATTACTGCTGCTATGGCAATAACAAAAGCTGTTGCTCCCGGTGCAATGCTGTTTGGTACATACGGGATAAACGTAGACCACATGATCTGAAATTTTCAGTTAAAAGAGTTAGCTTCAAATTGAACGCCTGATTCTGTTCGCCTGAACCATCTGAGATGTGCTAAGAATGTAAAGTTACGCATATCACTTGAGGAAACAAGTAAATAGAGAGTACTTGGGGAAGCACGGAGAGTCCACCGATAGTGATGAAGTCTTCCCACAATTGCCATATTGTAGCACTAATCACTCCAAAGTAATTCATAAAGTTCAATATAAGACCCATCACTACAACTGTTGTCGTAGCAACAAAATGCGGCAAAGGCATTGCTTCAGCAATTTTGAGTTGCACGAGAACAATGTAGGTTGTGATAACTCCCAGAGTCTGCACCAAAACTGCTTCATTTTCTTTCTTCTTGGCAAAATACGAAAGCAATGAGAGGTTTCCAAGCAAACCAGTTAACATTCCCTGCATTTGAAATTCGCAGTCTCAGATTCGGAAAGAGAATTGAGGTTATTCTCAACAATGACAACCACACAGACTCATCCTTCATGCCAAGCCGTCATTTTCCCCTTATGAGCATGAACAAAACCATGACACTAGAGAAACAACATGAAACATAACACATAATCGAAGAGAACTATAACTTGTCTGAGATTACAAGCCATGGGACTGCCAAAAGGGCAGTCTTGTTTCCCGCCATAAGATTCTGGGCATTGAGGATAATCTGCGGCAACTGTAGCATCAGAAATGGAAGATTCGCCGCACCGGAAAATTTCGCCGTCCATGAATCCCAGTCTTTGTATGCTTTGCTTTTCCCAAAATCTACAGATACCTTGAGAGATCCGAAAAATAACAAAGACCCATCAGCAAACTCAACGAACAGAATGGGATGCCGAATCAAAAACAGTTCTCAATGAGCTAACCGAAATGCAACAAACCAGCGAATACAGAAAATTACAGCGAACACGAGAAAGCTTATCTCAGCAACCAAACAAGGAGAGAGCTTCAGCACGTCAATCAATCACATCATAATCCTCACCTGGCTAAGGGGGTGAGGGAGTTCCGAGTCGATCGCGCTAACCGGAACGAGTCGACGGCGAGTCCAGAGGACCGAGTTCCGCCGAGTCAGACTCAAACCGCGGGAACAATCTACGGACGCAGGACCGTCGCCACGCTTCAAGAGCGAGCAGGAGAACAGAACCGCTGGAACGCGGGAAGAGCAAGGGCAATTAGGGAATATCAAGAATCGGTGGTCGCCGAGAGGCGCTGGGACGGACTTAGCAGCCATGGAAGATGTTCTGTTTCTCGAAAATAGTCGAATACGGAGTGAACTCGGTGACCGTACGTGTGAAAGGGCTAAGGAACCAATATCGAAGTGACACGCGAAGTGCGTTATTGTAAATATCAATGGCGATTTCTACGGTGTTGTCATGTGTTCGCTTGTCGAGATCGGAGATATTTTCTCTTCTTTCTATTTTCGTGATGCGGACAATTTCGAAAAAAAAAACAATGAGAAACTTAAAAAATGAAAAAAGTCGTATAAGACAAAGTAACAAATTCTATATCTAAAAAGTTGTAAAATTTTTATTTATGTTGCTATCTCATCCTTCTTTTAATATTTTATCTTATAAATAATACAAAAATTTATAATATTTATTTTGTATATTTAATGATATTTTTTTAAAAGGAGAATATCAGCTATATATTTGTAGGGTAAAATGCTTCAAAAATACCATTTTCTAAAATAATTATGTAATCGAAAAAAATTGGAAAAAAAAAAATTTATCCTTAATTTTTGAACGTGAAAAAACCCACGTTCTACAGTTTTTCGACGTGAAAAATTGTCAAACCGTGTCAAAAGCAAGAAAGAACAAGTGATTTTGAATTTGAGAGGGATCGATTCAAAGTTGGCAAGAAGGAAATGGTTAGAATCAGCAGCAGCAGCAGTGAAGAAGAGAGCACGAGTCAATCTTCAATGGCGTCAATAAGTATAAGTAGATCGATTTCTAGGGCTTTGTAGGCTGTCGAGTCCCAAAATGGTTTATTGATTTGAAATGGATGTGAGTGTCAATGAGTCGGTTGAGTCGCAAGAATCGGTTGTCTCAGTGAGTCGTTTTGGGTCGCAATGGTCAGTTGAGCGTCGATTTCTAGGGTTTTGCAGGCTGTCGAGTCCCAGAATGGTTTATTGATTTGAAATGGGTGTGAGTGTCAGTGAGTCTGTTGAGTCTCAATGAGTCGATTTGGGTCGCAATGGTCGCTTGAGCGTCGCAGGGAGTCTAAGGGTCGTTTGAGTCGGTTGTCTCAGTGAGTCGGTTTGGGTCGCAATCGTCACTTGAGCGTCGCAGGGGGTCTAATGGTCGTTTGAGTTGATAGTCTCAGTGAGTCGGTTTGGGTTGCATGGGTCGGTTGAGTCGCATGGGTTGGTTGAGCCGCATGGGTCGGTTTAGTCGCACGGGACGGTTGAATCGGATTGGTCGGTTGAGTCGCATGGGTCGCTTGAGTCGATAGAAGTATAATGTATTCTTAATGAATTGGTCATTTTGCAGGTGGCCCCAAAGCCGAATTTTGTGTATGAATTCAAGCACATGGACAGAATGCCAAAGATCACCACCAAGTGTTATCCTCACGAGACAATAACGAAGCTGAGAGGAATCTTAGATGAATACGAGTTGCATTACTTCGACAAGGAATCACAATTTAAGCATTTATTCCATTTCCATAGTGGAGCACACACTAATTTCCAGATTGAACTGCGGACCATATCCCAAAGGATGGGAGTCCAAAAGGGATGATACATTCAGGCGGAAGAATTTTGGCCGTGGAAAGGTGACCCCGCACAAATCGTTGGAAAACTTGTGAAGACGGAGAATGCCGATGACCGGAAGAGGTTGGCAACTTTGATGTTGTTGGCGCAAGTTATGGCTCACAAGCCTTCATTAGACAACTCTATCAGCCATGATCTCATTGACATGGTTGATGACTTGGAATTTTGTGAACGCTTTCTATGGGGGCGTTACACATTCGAGAAGATTGTGGATACTTGCCGCAAGCATGTTAGCGGGAATTCACCGAAACCAAAATGGTATTGTGGCGGTTTCATGATCCCACTAATGGTAAGTTGTATATATTAGTCGAATAACTTGAATGTTTTCGTACTTTTTATATTCTTATCATTTTGTTTTAATGCTGCAGTTACTTTCTTTTGAAACCATCCCTAGTTTGGACAGAAAGGGATAATATGTTGATGTTGTGGATACGGATCCATCATGCCCAAGAATGTGTAAGAAGATGGTTAAATCTAGTATTAACCTGAAGTATGTAGACGTGATAAGGCTGATCGGAGATTCTAAGGTAACAATTACACAAGGGTGACAAGGAAAACAAGGGTCACAAAGGGTAATAATGGTTATTTTTTGTTTATCTGGATATTCGAAGTATTCTTCGTGCTGAACACGAAGAGGTAGGTTTAGTTTTTGATCTGGACGACTATGAGGGATGCCACGATCTCGATGTTCAGATATGGATGGAATATATTCGTAGAAATCCGAAGAGACAAAGTTAGCTGGTTTGACTAGGTAATGATTCGTCCTGTTACATCTATTCGTGTTTATTGACTGGGACTAAGAGGAAAAAGAGCGTGGGTGAAAAATAATAGAGCATGATGATGATGAAGCAGATGTTAAAGCTGATGCTGAAGGTGATAAAGAAAGAGATGGTGATGCTGAAGCTGAAGCTGAAAGAGAAGGTGAGGATGAAGATGAAGCTGAAGAAAAAGAAGCTGCAGTCCGTCTGACACTGGAGCAGAAATTAGTGAAGAAAATAAAGAAGCCAGAGAAAATAATCATCAACGCTGTCAGAGATCTTCAAAGGGATGCCGGTTTCATTTGCCTAATACAAAGGTAGAGGCGGCAAATCCCAAAGATGCTGAAAAGGCAAAATCAAAATCTGCCGAGATAAATGCGAGCACCGCAAACCAATCTTCCGACAGTGTTAGAGATGATGAATTCCTTTAACGTTCATATCCAGTGCCAAACGAAGAGCCAATTGAGTCAGAGTCTGAAAATGACTCTAGAGATGGCTTAGAAGAGGATTTGGAAACATTTCGAGATTAATTGAAAATATTGCATCTGCCGCCACCATTCGTCTAACTCAATACATTTCCAGAGAGGTTACTACAGTCGTTGCTCCTGATGAAGTTCCACCAAGTAAGTAATAAAAAGTGAAAAAGTTCATTTGAGTCAATTTCCATCGAGAGTCGGCATGGGTCGCAAGGGTCACAAGGGTCACACGGGTCGCAAAAGACCCATAAGTCGCACGGTCGTATAAGTAGAAAGGTCGCATCTAATGAATGAAGTAATTTTATGCAGATGCTCCAGTAGTTACTGTCGATGAAGTCGCTGACGGGGGAACTACAGTCGGTCCAGTCGAAGAGGACGCCCCTAAGGAGGTTCCTTCCGAGGAACCTACAGTCGGTCCAGTCGAAGAGGGCGCCCCTAAGGAGGTTCCTTCCGAGGAAACTACAGTCGGTCCTGTCGAAGAGGTCGCCCTTAAGGAGGTTCCTTCCGAGGAACCTACAGTCGGTTCTGTCGAAGAGGTCGCCCCTAAGGAGGTTCCTTCCGAGGAACCTACAGTCAGTCCTGTTGAAGAGCCCCCCTCTAAGGATAAGGAGGTTCCACCAAGTAACTACGGTCTTTTGAGTCACAATGATCGCATTGGTCGTATGGGTAGAATGGGTCACAAAAAGTCAAATGGGTCGTATGGGTCACAAAAAGTCAAATGGGTCGTATGGGTCACAAAAGGTCGAATGGGTCGTATGGGTCGAATGGGTCACAAAAGGTCGAATGGGTCGTATGGGTCGAATGGGTCACAAAAGGTCGAATGAGTCGTATGGGTCTGCATAGGTCGCATGGGTCGCAATGTCGCATTGGTCACCATATGTTTAATGAAATAAATTTTATGCAGGTGCTGGACCTTTATCGAAGGATTGTGCGCCATATGTTGAACCTCCGCCGGTACGTAAACGAGTTTTAAGACCACATAAGGTATATGTTGATCCTCCGCCGGCGAAAAGAGCAAGAACAGTGCGAGGGAGAGGGCGAAGGCGAGGGAAAGATGTTGGTGGAGTCCAAGAACCCGAAATGAAGGTTGTTCAAGAACCCAAAAAGAAGGTTGTTCAAGAACGCGAAAAAAGGTGGTTCAAGAACCCGATAAAAAGGTGGATGAAGAACCTTCGTTCTGGTGGACGCCCAAGGGATTAGAAAAGGGCTCGATAACCCGAGAACCTTCGTTCATTGACGCAAAGGGTGAAAGGTTGACTGCTCTATATACGTTCCTGAAGAAACCTGGACATGAGAGTAAATCTGATCTAGATACTCCCCGGGGGCCACAATTTTGGAAGATTATATTAACGCCCAATGTATGGTTTGAAGATGAGGTAAGTTATTTTAAACCCGAAGTCACAGAGGTCATTTTGTGTCATATGTATTCATGTGTGTTATTTTTTTTATTTTTTTGTAGCAATTGGAGGAGGCGTTGTTGATGCAGTATTGTCACATGAAGACATTCCCCATGATATTTAAGAAACTTTACTTTGTCCTATGTTTTTCACGGAGATCCTCAAGCATTGGTCGTACGAGAATATGGACCCTTTGTCGGAACCTCTTAGTGATTGTTTGAATGGCAAGTATCCATTAAGAAGTACGAAACCAATTAGTGCTTTTGAAGGCTTTGTCGCGGTTCTAAACATTCCATTGTGCGGTAGTAGATATACATGATGTCATTGGGTAGCCATCAAAGTGGATTTCAAAACCCAATGCATCATGGTATACGACTGCCAGACGAGGCTTAAGGAAACACATATCGATCCAGTGATTGAGATCTAAGAAAAGCTATCCCCAAGATGTTCATTCTCGGAGGGTTTCCTTCTTTGGCATCTGGACAAGGTAAATGGAAATATGAGTATTATAAAGGTGCACAGAACGCAAGCGGGGATGACTGTGGTGTTTACTCCTACAAATACATAGAAGCCGCGATAATGAAAATACGTAATTATTTGGACTGTATTTACGATAAAAATATTATTTCCATGCGTGAGAAGATTGCGGCTGATGTATTTAGTAATGGAAAATGTATCCCTCTACCCTGGGATTAACTTAATATTTGGTACATTGTTATTTTTTAAATATTTGGTACATTGTTATTTTTTAAATATTTGGTACATTGTTATTTTTAAATATTTGGTACATTGTTATTTTTTAAAGTTTCTTCGTAATAATAAAAGGGTCGCAGAGGTTGAAGGGTCGCAGAGGTTCAAGGGTCGTAGAGGTACAAGGGTCGCAGAGGTTGTACCCTTGTATCTCTGCGACCCTTGTACCTCTGCGACCCTTGGACCCGTGCGACTCTTGTACCTCTGCGACCCTTGTACCTTTGCGACCCTTGGACCCGTGCGACTCTTGTACCTCTACGACCCTTGTACCTCTGCGACCTTCGGATCACTGTGACCCTTGTACCTCTGCGACCCTTGTACCTCTGCGACCCTTGTCCCTCTGCTACCCTTGTCCCTCTGCGACGCTTGTCCCTCTGCAATCCTTGTTCCAACAAATAATATGATTAATTTATTATTTACAAATACAATTATTTACAAATAATATGAATAATTTATTATTTCTTATTTACATATACTATATTATTTACAAATAATATGAATAATTTATTATTTATTATTTACAAATATAATTATTTACAAATAAAATGAAAATTTTATTATTTATTATTTACAATTATTAACAAATCATATGAAAAATTTATTATTTGTTATTTATAAATACAATTATTTACAAATAATATGAATAATTTATTATTTCTTGTCCATATGCGACCCTTGGACCCGTGCGACCCTTGTCCCTCTGCGACTCTTGGACCCCTGCGACCATTGTCTTTCTGCGACCCTTGGACCCATGCGAGCCTTGTCCCTCTACCACCCTTGTTCCTCGCGATCCTTGTTACAAGAATAGTAAATCCACAAAAAAACAGCGATACTAAACAATAATACTTACTATTGAATCATTGTCAAATGAAAACCATCCAAATACAAAACACAACTGAAAATCATCCAAATACAAAAAACAAATGAAAACCATCCAAATACAAAATACAACTGAAAATCAAACACTGTTATTGTTACGGAAAAACTGAAGGATAGGTATCGGTCCATTCTCATATATTTCGACTACGAGGGTACAACCAACGGTCTGTTGATGGTCGAGACAAAACTTTCTCCAACCCCTTTTGATGGAAGCGCCATCACGTGCCACGGGCCTTAGATCTTCCTCCCACGTCGTCGAGTATCCTAGCATCAGATATATCTTACATCGTCTATGGCAAAGACCGCTCGACCTCGCAAACCCTATCGGAAGTGTCTGCGACATCCGAAGAAAAGAATAAAATCGTTAAAATCCTTACCATGTAAGGAATAAAACCGTATTGAAGTCACTTACCAATGCATCTGCGGCCAGATTCGAACGAGTGACTGGTACCACAAATTCTCATAAAATCCTCAGAGCAGGAGTGGCGAAGGTGACGTGAAAGACCATGTCACCTTCATGAGTGAAAAGTATGTAATCCCCAATACTTAAGTCTAGGTCGTTGGAGAAATCTTTCCACCCATCAGTGAATCTAGAGCCATCCAACTTGACTTCCCATCTTCTGTTAGACCCATTCGATTTAAGCGTTGTCGTGTTGTTGTCCCTCGTGTTCCCGTATATATAATCATCGAAGAATATCTTCGGGATGTCCTGTAACAGAAAATGAAAAAACAAGTCAAATCTTTACATTCTCTACGTGTAACATACCGACAGAGAGATTGATGAAGAAGATTACAATGTAGTTCTCTTCCAGATAGTGCGGAAAAATCTCTCTGAAGAAAGAAGGGAAATGTAACATTTTCGGAAAAATTGATGGAACGAGAGTTAGAGAGAGAGAGTTTGTGTCGTTATTGTAAAAAAGGAAACGATTGTAATTCGAAAAGACGTGACCTGGATATCGAATCATCGTCAGATGGAATTCGAAAAGACATGACCTACAGATGTTATTTTTTTAAAATTTTTCAAATATGATGAAAAGTTCGGCGGGAATTATGGTGACGGAATTTTTGGCGGGTCGCATGGGTAACATGGTCACATATAAGGATCAATTCATGCGAAATCGACAAATTTATGGGTTTATAATGATAAAACGTCAAACTAATTAATGCTAATTGAGGGTCGCATGGGTCGCATATAAGGATCAATATATGCGAAATCCACGAATTTACGGATTAACAATGATAAAATGTCAAAAAACAATCAAATCAATACATTTACAAC
>CM071871.1:10646926-10675330 GCA_036759665.1 Gynandropsis gynandra
AAACTCTCGATACCCATGGTGCTTAGCTATAAGTTTATCTCATCGATTTAGTTTAGTTTAGTTCAATAACAATTCCATCTTTAGTCACCTTACACGTCTATTCCATTAGTTTAATAGCTTATAAGTCGCATCAATTCCTTGTGTTCGACCCTAGTTACTACACGATCCGTATTCGTGCGGAAGCGTTAGTCTAGGTTTTATTACTTGAGCTTAACGCACATCAATGGACCACACCATGTGTTCCACACCGAGAGGTATGTCTAATAGAACTCGAGGTCTATATGAGCTGAATCAGGGCAGAGCAACGGGTAATGCAACAAACACTATGTACTGCATGAATTGCGGATATAGAGAACACGTGGCTTATCAATGCACGCTGCAAGAGAACGTGGAACATATGAATTACGCCCAACAGCAATGAAACACACAATTCGGAAATACATACAACCCGAATTGGAGGAACCACCCGAATCTTTCATACCAAACGACTCAACCGATAAAGTATCGGGATTTCAGCAAAGATAGCAAACATATCAGCAAGTTAACTGATAACACTGAAAGTGTATCAATATTAGGATAGGTTTTAGAGTCATTTTCGCATATATCCTATAGATACATTTACTTATCCGATATGATTATGAGTTTCACACACCCGTTTTGTTGGTTTTCAAGTTTTTAGGCGACAAGGTCTAAATGAGCTTAAAATGACAGATTCCTGATCAAAACCACATGATTTGAAGATATATCTACTCAGAGCCAAGATCGAGCTTCAAAATCCAAAGGAACATCCGAGCAACGAGCGGAAAAGAGGAATTTCAAGGAAACAAGGGTGCCCGGTCGGGCACCATACTCGATCCACTCGGGTAAAACCCACGGGGTTTTATCCGCACACGTTGCACGACCCGGGCACGAAGGCAACGAGATCGGGTAGCGTTACCCGATCGAGCGCGTGACAATACCCGTTCGGGCATTAATTCATCCAATTTGCCCCGAGAGTTTGCACGACTCGGGCCGCCCACGCGATCGATCGGGTGTTTGATACCCGATCGGGCACTACGAAGGAACACGACCGGGGGCAACACTGGTGCCCGAGCGGGCCGTGTATTTCGCAACAACCTAGATCTAACATTCAAACGAGCGAATTTAAGGAACAAAACAGATCTAGAGCAAGGGGGCAACGTACAGGGCAAGGAAAGGCTGGAAAAACATCTGGAAAGGCTCGGGAGGCGTCGGAGAAGACGAGAAGCATCAATCCTTACACCGGTAACACAAAGGGAAGGTCGAGGCATCGAATTCCTTAGAGTCTATCATGTATAGGATTATGTTATCTTCGTCTTTTATTTTCTCCATGAGTGAGTAGAGTCCCTACTGCGGGTAAGGATATCGGATTTGTATTGGATGAACAATGAATTGCGTTAATGCTTAGATTTATTAATTTATTCTTGATTTTCGGTTCTACGCTTAGCATTATCACTCTTACGCTAGTGCTGCCCGCTCAGTTGTAGATTAAGTTTGGCTAATGACAATCTGATCGGTCGGTTAGTCATCTTAGGGATAATGATTGCGTACATAGTGCTGCCATGGTACGGGTTAATCACTGCTGGAAGGTAGGGTTGCACGTACTCATGGTTAGGAGGTTTAGGCTCAGAAGAATCACTCCTCACTTTAGGGCATGAATTTCCCGTTGTCAAGAATAGTTGATAGATCTTTGATCCTTAGTTGTTTCATCTATGTGATTCCCGGTATCCCGGACACCCGTAGTGTTTGTCATATTCGACTTTATCCCCAACGTAGTATCGTTGTCACATTTAGGATAGTTTTAGGAATTTAGGATCACATCCCCTTTTATCTCTTTCCGTCTTAGTTTAGTTTTATTCTTAGTATTTGGCTGCTTTAGTCCCTAGAGATCGACCCTGGTACTACACGATCCGTATACTTGCGGTGAAGTGGTCTAGGAATATTTATAACTCGTGTTTCCAGCACACCATTAACCAGCAATTTCAGCATGCTCAGCAAGTTCCGCAAGCTCCTCAACCTCCTCAAGCTCCTTTGTCAAACCTTGAGGCGGTAATGATCTAATTTATCAAGGAGCAAAGGCAGCAACAATCAACTCAAGCCAAATTCAATGCAGATGTGGGAATAGTGATTAGAGAGTTCAAAACTCATATGAAATCCTTGAGCACATATGTAAAGATGTTAGAAAACTCTATAGCACAACAGGCATCCTCATCTTCTCGGAATCTCGGACAGCTTCTCAATAAACCCGATCTAAATCCAAGAGAGTATGTGAATGCTATTACCGTGTGCAGCACTGAAATGATCGAGCTTTCGCCCTCCAAAGAGCAAGACCAAGTTGCTGGAACATCCATGAAAAAAGGAAAAGGTACCATCGCGATTATAGAAGGCGATGAACCAGATTTGCACAAACCATATGTTGCTCCACCGGCGTACAACCCTCCTATAACGTTTCCTCAACGATTGGTGAGCAGCAAGAATGAAGAACGAGTGGGAAGATTTATAGAGCATCTCAAGAAGCTTGACATCAACATCCCATTCGTGGAAGCCCTCCAACATATGCCTAATCATGCCGAACTCCTAAAGGAGGTTCTTTCTAAGGATAGGCGTATCGAAGAGAGTGAAACTGTAGCACATACCGAGGAATGCAGCGCCATTCTTCCAAACACGCTGCCACCGAAGTTCAAGGATCCTGGAAGCTTTTCCATTCCATGCACAATAGGTAATATTGACATTAACAATGCTTTGTGTGATTTAGGAGCAATCGTGAGCATCATGCCACACTCGGTCTTCAAGCGGATGAACTTCGGAGATCTCGAAACTACAAAGATGTCTCAACGCTTCGCGGACCATTCGGTAAGATATCTGGTGGTGCTTTCAGATCAACGATGCATTATGAGCCTACCGAACAGCCTTCAAAATGCCAATCGGAATGAATTCGTTCCAGCTAGTGTATGGTAAGGCATTCCATTTACCCGTCAAGTTAGAATAGCGAGCGTTTTAGGCAGTTAAGGCACTCAACTATGACTACAAGACGGCTACTAAAAAACGAGTGCTACAGCTCCATCCTCTAGAGGATATGCGCCTCAACTCATTCAAGAACACAAAGACCTAGAAGGAGCGCACGAAGAAGTGACACGATAGACACAGAGTCTAGCGGACTTTCACAGAAGGTGACCATGTACTTGTTTTCAATTCACATTTCAAAATTTTTGAAAGGAAAACTCAAGTCGCGCTGGTACAGGCCGTTCACAATGAAAAGCGTCTCACCAAAGGGCGCTATCGAGCTGATGAAAAACGACATCATATTCAAAGTGACCGCCCAACATTTGATACTCTACAACGCGGAAAACATGGATAGCAATCAAACCGTTTTTGCTCTTTCGGAGGCAACGCATGAGTAGAGTATCTTGGTCAGGCTCGTGACCTTAAATAAGCGCTTCTCCGGAGGCAACCCAAGTCCTGTATCCTTTTAATTATTTTGTTTTATTTTTTAGAATTCGACTCTTCTTCTTTTCATACGCATGCACTTCACTAGCAACCTTGATGTATCGTACTCTCTCTTTTGGATTGTGTGACTTTTGTTACAGGTTTTTCACTTCAACATCATCCACAACAAAGGGGAGACGCATATAACCAGCTGCATCAACTTGGGAAAGCAAGCACACATCATGTGCACACATTCCTATCCACTTTATTTTATCCCGAGTTTTCGCATGTGAGTCCTTCTCTTAGGTTTTGAACATCGGGACGTTTTTTCTGTTCAAGTCTGGGGGTACTCTTTGGAGTGTCATGATTGTAATTAGGATTTATATGCTGAGTTTTTCATTTTATTTTAGCTTTTACGTTAGTTTCGTTAGGATTAGACGAACGAATATCTCGTACGAAAAATTTCGAACTATAGCCATCTTTATGCAACTTTGTCGAATCAAGAACAAATGTCTAGGCTTGCTGAAAAATAGCTTTAGACATCGGTTAGTTAGTACTCGTTCATGAATCCTTAGCCTATAGTTGTATTTTGACCGCTAGGTTTCAATCTCAAGTATTTATATCGCCGAACATATTGTTCCTTCTTTGATTTGTTTCGATCGCTATATTTCTACGTGCTTACACTCCGCTGTCAATAGAATAAGTTCTTTAACCATTTCAGCCTTACATTGACATGAGTTCATCAATATTGATGGTTCTAGTCTAAGTGGTGGGTCGAGACTGTTTTTCTATGTCCTAAGGGTTAGAGTCGATGCATAATCACAATTGTTTCGTCAAAAGAAAAAAATCTGCAATGACGTAACCTCTTCACTACGTTAAGGTTACAAGACCTTAAGAGTGTGCCAATCGACAAACATGGTCTAAGTAGAAGGTTGTCCTCTTCAACTCTGACGTCCTAGAAACCGAGCGGGAATTTTCAATGAAAAAATGAGTGGAAATCGAAAAGAAGAAAAAGAGATCGAAAAAGAAAAGTGATCGTTTTAAGAATGGTATTTCACGTGAGTGTATTAGAATAGGTATGGAAATCGCTTGGATGTTGTCTAGGGGTTAGTGAAATGAACTTAGAATACGTGTAGGATTGCGTGGTTACTGGCTCTCGGTAGATAGAGGTCTGAACAAGGCACGTTTAGATCTATGTTTGTGTAATGCAGTGTTGTGTATGATATCTGATTTTTCGAAATGCTTGTGCTAGTACCCGATTGTTGTCTATCTCTTCTCATGCTTAGTTCTAGTCTTGTGATGCGGCTCAAGTTAAACAAGTTAACCTAAACTACCCGCAAGTATACAACACATGTGTAGTACTTTAGGTGTCGATCCCACAGGGACTACGCAACACGAACTAAAATCAAACTAGAATCTAACTTGCTACAATGGAATACAGGTTGTAATATGCAAATAATGAATATGCAGTAGACTAACGAGTTCATAACGATGAGACAAACGTTTTAGGATTACGGTTTCACCGTATAGCTTCCGAAACTAAATTTGATCTATCTAGTCATGCATTCCCTATCAAGATATCTAAGGCGAGCGATTCTAATGTAATTCCTACCTTCTATCAAGGCATAGGAATGTGATGCAATTGAGTTATCCCCTACTTTCGTGGCTGATACCCCAAACTAAACCCATACAATTTATGATTCATCCGATTAACCCTCAACTGTTACTACCCTACTTTAATGACCTAATCTCGGTTGCTAAAAGCCTGATCTTCTAGGAGTATAATTATCATTTCGGTCCTTCTCCTAATCCCAAACACATGCATCTATGTGGCCTTTGTAAATATAAGACATTAAACGCTCAGACAAATAATAGATTAGCAAAACAAGAAATGCATTCATAAATAAATCGAAGAGGTTCCGGGATAGCCGTGGGCTAATCCCTTCTCCTAGAACAAATCTACTACTCAGTCATGAGTCTGAATTCAAACAACATAATCGAAATAGATAGAGTAAGGAGCATAGAAATATCAAACGAGGCATAATCCTCAATCAATTTTCGTCTCCTTGTGTGTCTCCCGTCAAGAGGGCTCTCCTAGTATGGATGGTAGATGGTTGCTGTATGAAAGATGAATGGTGAGTTTCTCGAAATCCATTCTTCCCTTGACGTTTTATTCATTCCAAATTTGAGTCCTTTGTCGACTCATTCCCACCAAAATTGATCATAGGCCATTTGATCATGTTATGCCTGACCGTGCTCCATGTCATGCCTGGTCAGGCATACTTCATTCTGCGTTAATAGAATGACCATGCTCCTTGGTGCCCAACCGTGATGCTTGGTAAGCCTGACTGTGCAGTCAACAATGCAGAGTGCCCGACTGTGCTATGTGCATGTCCGGCCCATGCAAAAGTCTCGGGGGTGAAATCATGTTAAATGCTCGACTGTGCACTCAACAAATCTCGACCGTGCACATGGTATTTGGAGGAGTGCTGGTCGTGCTTATGGTCATGCTCAATCAGGCTGTCTCCCTTGATGCATGCTCGATCGTGCTGAGTTGTGTGCTCGGCCATGCCGTGTCCATTTCTCGTCCCGTTTGCTCTGTTGTGATCTTCGATGGTTGTATTTTGTCCCGTTTATGTTTTTTAGCTCTGAAATGAACCAAATACGCATTAAAACCTAGAAGAACATGAAAACACGGAGACAAGTAAAAAAGATACAAAATCACACGTAAACATCAGAACTATCGTCATAAACATCTCTAAAATCATGTGAGAATCGTGTACGAAAATGAGATGATCATCTTGCTCGAGGACGAGCAAAGGTTTAAATCTGGGGGAGTTTTATAGCGTCTATTTTGTTATAGTATTTTAGTCCATTTTCATAGTTAGTTTAACCATTCATTTAGACTTTACCGAGCATTAAGCATCATTTAGTCCTCTTCTAGCGTTTTCTCGTGTTATTGCAAAAACTGAATTTCGAGCTACAAACATGAGGACGCTCGACCATAGTAGAGAATCTGAATAACTCTCTAGACCAATGTATGCAAGACATTGTTGGTCACTCGGCCCGAGCGATGGAGTTTTCTACTTTAGAATACATATAGGAAGAATAAGAGCATTTAGAGGGTTGGATCACTCGACCTACGCATTACAAAACTCGATTCAGCATTGGAGGACTCGGCTGAGCATAGAAGCTATTCAGCCAAAAACACTTTAAATTTGCAAATTTTAGGGTTATGAATTATATGGCACTTGACTGAATGGTTACACCGCTTGACCAAGCATTTTTACTATGTTTGTTAAGTTGACTTAATTTATTTAGATTCCATTATTATTTGTTCGTTATAAATAATGGTCTTATTGTATGATTTTTAACTAAGTTTTAGTCAATTGAGGGTGTCTTTTTCTTGTTATTTCTTGAGATTAAGCTACAAAACTTTTTAAGAGATTCTAAGTGTTCACTTACTTATCAACATTAGATCACAAATGTTCTTTCCTTGTTCGTTAAGTCTTGGTTTTCTAGTCGAGTTGTGGTTGTAGTTATAGGGACATCCTTCTCTAGAGAACACAAGTTCAAGTCTTTGTAGCTCGAAATTAACTGAATGAGATGAGGTATATTTCAAGTGAGTTCGGGTATACTTGGGTGAGAAATATCCGTAGTTGAAACGTTAAAAAAAAAGAGTTTGCTTGGTTTAGTGGTGGAACACCATTGTGGTTTATTCTTAGTTTTCAATTTAGATCCACAAATTTTAGAACCATAGCATTATGGAGGTTAAGTTCCTAGATATATGGGGTGGATGGTGCGGTGGTTCCACAAGCAAACTCGTCTAATGAAGTGGAAGGCGACGATAAGGCTGCTGCATTTGTGGCACATGAGCTACAACGTAAAGTGGAGATTAGAACCACTCTGAACTAGGGCATGATTGTATATTTATTTCCAAGGCACAAAAATTACCTAGATGAGAAGTAGAGCGAGTTTAGAACCCCTTTTGAACCCTCTACATCAAACTGAAGGTCCTTAAAACAGAGGAAAAAGGATGAAGAACATCTCTAAACTTATCGAGTGCCACATCATCATTGGCCTCGACAAAAAGACACATTTGACGTTAAAGTAGACCAACAAATTCTAATTTGGCTCATCTCATTGTCGACCGACGAAAGGATTATGTACCAATGTATCGGCTAGAGCTTTGACAGTATGAGATAATCACTCACACACATGAATACACAAGCAATCAAGTAGTTACACCAATCGAATAAGCACTTTTGCCAAGTTTTATTAAGTTTTTTTATTTTATTTAATTTTCCATTATTTTTTGGTCTTATAACTAGATGATCCATTGTATGCATTTAAAATTAAATTTTAATGACTTTCGAGTTTCTATTCTTTGTTATTTCTTAATATTTAGCTAACAAATGCTTGGAGAGATTTGGGATGTTCATCGACCTATCAACACTTGATCAAAAGTGTTGTGGAATCGTTCACTGAGTCTGGGGTTTTCTACTCAGATTGCAGTTAGGATTTGGGATGTCCTTTCTTAGGAGAGACAAAATGTAGATTCTGCTATCGAATTGCTAGCGGTTTCAGTTTGATTTCATCCTTATAATAATAAAACGCCAATCTAGATTCATACCAAGTGGTGTTAGAGTCACATTCTTGTGATAGTCTATTTTTCTATCATTGTATTTTTTATTTTAGTTATTCTCATTTTGTTTAATTCAATTTTATTTATTTTAGTATTAAATTTTGTTGTTTTAGGAAAAAACAATGAAAGGAAGAAAAAACAAGAAGAAAAAAAATAAAAACACAAAAGAAAAAACCACAAAATGAAACAAAGGAAAAAGGAAAAAAAGAAAGAAAAAAGAGAAAAAGAAAAACACAAAAAAAAAGGAAAAGAAAGGAAATAGAAAGAGTCTCTAGATAGGAAATAGAAATAGCATAGATAAAAAATTTAAACGTAGTGTCGATATTATACATTTATAGCAAAAAGATTTAGTTTGAATTCATTCAAAATTAACTTTGGTTTCATTCTTGAGTTCTAAAATAAATCAAACAGAAGGAGTCAAGGAAAAGATAGGAAAACAAGTAAAAATCGAGCTAAACACTTTCTGAGAGATTGTAACCTTCATTCATTTTGTTTTCTGTTTTTGCTAACTTTTTTGTTTTATAGCTATCGCTTTGATTTCTAGCTTTGGAAACCATCACAATGAACCACCACAAGATGAGGAAGCCACTCAAACACAATACCAAGTGATAATGGCCGAGTTCAGAAGAATGATGCGAAAATTTATTATTGCCCACCAACAATGCGATCAGGTGAAAGAAGAAGTACGTGGGGGTTTGCCAAGAATACCCACAAAGGCGACCAAACATAGCTCGTAATGTGTACTCTATAAACATGGATGAGGATGAGTATGTTGAGATTCTAGATGAAGATTATAGTCGTACATAGAGGCTCAACCAACAAGCATGGAAGAGAAACGACAACGACACTAGTAACATTGAGAAGGAAATTCCTATGTTTGTTGACTAAAGCGATGGGGAAGCTTTGGAATTAGAAGACACAGATGGTTTTTTATTGTCTTTACTACTTGTCGTTGAAAATGGTGAAATTGGCATCTGTAAGATTCAACAACTAAGCATTGGTGTAGTGGGGTGAACTCATGCTTTCTAGAAGGCGTAATGGAGAGCAAGTCATTAGCACTTGGGACGAAATGCGTACAATCATGAGACATTGATTTGTACTATCTCATTATAATCGAAAGGTTAGTTAATTTTTAAGGTGATTGATAAAAAGTAGAAATGTAATTCTCCAACCATGATCATTTTGGAAATCCATTGTCATGGTATTAACAAACCAGACTAGTTAGTCCTATGAAGTAGAATGAAAAACAATATCATCTGCATATAAACAAAATGTTGTTTATTTCCCTTCTTTCGTAGCCATTGTGAAGAAGGAACTTCGTCAGACTTTTATACCAAGCTAGCAGAGATTGTTTCAATCAATAAAGTAATTTCTCGAGTTTGTATACATTATCCATATAATGTGGATATTCAAACCCCTTGGATTGTTTCACATATAGTTCTTCCTAAAGCATCCTATTGAAAAATGCACATTTGACATCCATTTGAAACCGCTTAAAACCCAAGAAATGTTCAATGTCTAGGTAGTAAACAAATAGATTCTAAATGAACAACGGATGCAAGAATTTCAAAAAAAATCTATTCCTTCAATGTGTATGTACCCATGTGCCACTAGTCTAGTTTTGTTCCACATCATTATTCCTTTTTCATCCGCTTTATTTTTGGATACCCTTTAGTTCCTATAATGTTTACATGTTCAAGTCTAGAAACTAAGTACCATATACATTTCGAATGAATTGCTCCAATTCTTAATGCATTGCTTTAACCTAAAACTCATCCCCAAGTGCTTCCTTTACATTTTTAGGCTCTATAACCTAAGTAAAATGTACATAGCAAACCATGTCTTAGTAATTAAGATTTGGTTTATATCTAGTTTTCCTTTCTTCACGAATATCCTTTTTTCCTTTCTTCACGAATATTTCCAATTACATCGATAATATAATGGTTTCTAGAAACTGGTGTATAAGAAAAAGAGGTTCTGGGAAGTAATGAATTTCAAGTTTTAAATCCTGGTGGATAACCATATACTCGATAACACCTCGTTACTAAGTGTCCACAAATGCCACAATATGAACAGATTGGTTATGGCTTTGTAGAGGAATTTTAGCATAATACCAATGAGGTTTATAAGGAATTGTTGATGACTTAGAGAATGAAGAGATAATATATTGATAATTTGTGACACTGAACTGAAAAATCATAGAATCACGAGACGGTAAAATTCCCTTTTGTTGATTACCTAAATTACTAAATTGATAACTTTTGATTCAATATGTAATGGATCAATTAATAAAATATTCCTACGCAGTAGAATATGTGAATCATATAATCCCATTAAGAATTTTTAAAGATACTTCCAAAGTTGAATTTTCTTAGTAAGATTGAAAGAAAAATTAGCACAAGAACAACAAATGTTTTCTTCTAAATTTTAATTTCTTCCCATGGCGTGATTAATTTTGTATAATATGTATTTAGGTTCATTTATCTCTATTTTAAATTTTACAAATCTTGTTCTATACCACAAATGAGACATATTGTTTTGGTTAAACCTTTCTGAAAGATTATTCCATATTTCTAAAGGTGTTTTCATATGCACTACATTATCTACTATTTATTTTGTAACCGAGTGAATAATCAAAGTGCTAGCAATATCATTACATCTAGTTCATATTTTATATTTTGGATCATCGGAAGACAGTTCAAAAATTTTATATGTGATGAATCCCAACTCGTTACATCCATTTAGTGTCATTGCCATATTTAAGTCACATGTGAGCCTCTCCAAGATGAGCTAGGTACAACTGGTGTCGCTATAGTATGGAGGTACGAGGGATTCTTGTATGGGTTTGCCATAGAAGAAAATGAGTTATGGGAGGATGGAGTAGTCATCCCCTATTGAACAAATCACTTAAAGAAAATAAAGATTAAGGTAGATTTATGCAAAATATAGAAAAGGTAGAAGAAATAACAAATTAGAAGAGAAGGAAACAAAACCAAAAATAGGAAACACAAGAAAATAAGGTTTATACGAAAAAGAACCAATTCGTATTGAATTTTTGCATAATTTGAAGCGACTAGCGGATATGCGCTCTGTTATCATTTCATGATGAAGAAGGAGATTAGGAATCGAAGATTGAATTAGGGTCTAAGGAGAAATCTCCAATGAGTGTAAGGAGAAAGAGAGACAATAAGAGAGAATTTAGATGAAAAGAAAAAAAAGTTTTGTTCTTTATCAATTAAAAAAAAGGACAAAGGTCTATTCTCTCTTGCTATTGCGTTTTATTCTTTTTCCCCTGAACTTTCTGTCTCATCCTATTCTCTCTTTAACTATCATCTTTAATCATATTCTCCTCCTAAACTTAACATATTTATCTTATTCCCCCATGTTAAATATCTGTTTATGATAACCAAAATTTAAAAATAAATTACTATTAAAATAAATGTTAAGTTTATAATAACCAAAATTTAAAAATACGTTGAATGTATAATCTTTGGGGGAGGGGGAATAGGATGAATGTACGCTTGGGGAAATAGATCGATATATAATCTTTGGGGTAATAGGCTAGAAGTTATATTGTTCGGGGGATTATGCTAGAAATCATATAGTTAATGGGGAATAGGCTAGAAGTTATATAGTTCGGGAGAAAACGGGCGATTTTAAAAAAAATTAACGGAAAAATTAAATTATATTAAACGGATAGGGAAATATGATGAATATTTAAATTTTAGGGGTGAATATGATTAGTAATGATGGTTAAAGGAAGGATGGGATGACAGAAAAAATTCAAAAAGAATTGGATTAAAGCGCGATAGTTTATTGGAGAACATAGATTTTTTAAAAAAAATAAGTATATTGTTTCTTTTATATATATATCCAAATCAAAAAATAAAAGAAATATAAAAAAATTACAATATCTAATCTAACACAGTAATATAATCCTACCACAATGTTATTTTTAATCTCTAATAATAACCATTAATTTGAATGTCACTACAATTTGTTTTAGATATTCCAAACTGCCCCCAAAGCTTAGATACACCACTTCTTCGTTTTTTTTTACAAAAAGTTTAAACGCTAACTCAATTGGTGATTCGGAACAGTGATCAAGGTCACGCGTTTGAAACGAGGAATGAGCAAGTAAAACGCACACTCGGAGACTCTGACGTGAAAAACAACCGTTCAGTGCGTGTAACACGCACACTCGGAGACTCTTGCGTGAAAAACAACGTCCGACGCGACCTCTCAGTCAAACACTATTTCCTCTCCGGTTCCACGGAGATTGAATTAATTGTCAATTTTGTAATAATTCCACTTGAACAAATCTACGAAATACGTTTAAACAAGAGGTGAGATAAGAATGATGTGTGTAGAACGTTTCTTAATTGTGACTCGAGGTCGCTTTATATAATTACTTGTTTAATTTACTGACGTACAATTATATTGCATATATAATCATTATACTTATATATTATTTATCTATATATAGCAACATCAAATCACAATTAAGAATAACTTCATGAATACATCTCCTTCTTGTTGTCCCTCTTTTTATAATTCATACAAGAGTAAATTCTATTACCCAAACAAGCTATGGAGCTACGACCAATCTCCTTGGTTTTCGAAGTAGATCGACGGTCGCCGGAGCTAATCTCTCCCGCGAAGCCAACACCACGGGAACTCAAGAACCTCTCTGACATAGATGATCAAGTCGGTCTAAGAAACCACTTATGTAATGTCTACTTCTACCGACACAACGCTTCCTTGATGATCAAAGGTGAACATAATAACAAGGATCCCGTTAGAGTGATTCGCAAAGCTCTAGCTGATACATTGGTACATTATTACCCCTTCGCCGGTCGTCTCAGAGAAGGGCCTAATCGGAAGCTGTTGGTGGACTGTAATGGCGAAGGTGTGTTGTTTGTCGAGGCCAATGCTAACGTCGCACTCGATGAGTTTGGAGATGTTCTTCATCCTCCTTTCCCCTGTTTTAAGGAGCTTCTAGTTGACGTAGAGGATTCAAAAGGGATTCTAAACTCCCCTATACTTCTCATACAGGTAATTCTATGCTTGGGAAATAAATATATAATCATTCCCTAGTTCAAAGGGGTTCTAAACTCCACTATGCGATTTAGGTCACGCGCCTAAAATGCGGCGGCTTTATCGTTGCGCTTCGCTTCATTCACGTCATGTGCGATGGTGTCGGTCTATTCAAATTTTTAAAAACACTAAGCGAGTTCGCACGTGGAGCCACCGCCCCATCTAGCCCACCTGTCTGGGAGCGTCACCTTCTGAACGCTAGGGTTCCATTGCGTGTAACGCTCGTGCATCGAGAGTACGACAACGTCCATCACTCCAGAAATGGTACATGTGACCAGGACGTCCAACGCTCATTCTTCTTCGGGCCTAAAGAGATCTCTGCAATCCATAGACTCCTCCCGAACGATCTTCGCGGCCGCAGCACCAGCTTTGTGTTAGTGATGTCACTCATCTGGCGTTGCCGTACCATTGCACTAAGACTCCATCCGAGCACTGAAACGCGACTCATGATCTCCGTGAATGCACGTCCCTTTCTTCACAACCCGTCGCTACCACCTGGCTACTACGGGAATGCGATTGTAGGTCCCGTGGCCATTGCCACCGTGAGAGAATTATCCGAACAACCTCTAGAATTCGCGTTAAGACTTGTGCAAAAGGCGAAATCTTGCGTGACGGAGGAGTACGTGAGGTCCGTTGCCGATCTCTTGGCAAATAGAGGTCGACTACATGTGACGATGTCCGAGACCTACCTTGTGTCCGATGCGAGGCATCTCGGCTCGGACGATACAGACCTTGGGTGGGATCCGCCGGTGTACGCCGGGCCCTTGGAGGGTCGATTTGGGGACTGGAACGGCGTAGGGTTTCTCATATCGAGTAAGAACAACAAGGGTGAGACAGGATTCATTGTGCCGATTATATTGCCAGAGCCGGCCATGGAGAGGTTCACAAAAGAGTTCGCTCGTGTCTTCAACAACGATGGATCTAAAAATCCTATTAAATCCTCGCTCTAGAAAAAATAAATGATGGAACATTGAAAAAACAGAACTACAACATAATATGGTATTTGAATGGGATTTGAACTATATAAATTGATGAACGGAAATGTAGAACGATGCGTAAAAAAAAAAAAGACTTTTCTGAGTTGTTTTTAATTGAAATTCTAAAATAATAAAATAAAATAATATTAAATTATCTAAAAAATATTGATTGAAATTAAAACAAATAAAACTCATCAATGATCAACATTGACAGTTATCAATAGCAAATAAAAATAAAAATCAAATATGATCATATGCCAATATATAATATTATATGAGTAAATTAAGAGACTAAACATATATATAAAAAGTTGGATAATCTTTATCTTCTTATTCATTTGCTCTTTTCAAACTTCCACCTCAATTTTTTTAATTTTTTTATTTCTACATTAAATATTATTCATAAATTACTTTAAAAAAATTATATTAGTAATATTAATATTTTGAAGAACCATAAATATTTAGATTAAATTTAGAGAATATGTTAGTGATTCTATATAAATAATAGAAATTTAAATAAATTAATAAATAATTTTAAAACAAAAAATATTTATATATTTATTTAAAATAAAATTTAGTAAACTATTAAATTTTGACAATTCAATTATTACTAAAATTGATTTTAGTTATATATATTATTTAAACTTAGTTATATTAAAAAAAAAATTTGATTTTAACTTATATTAATAAATTTAAATTAAAAAAAGACTACAATTATAATTATTTAAATTAAATATATTATTGAACAAAAATTTTGGAATTAAAAAAATTAATGTCCATCATATTATTTACATTATATAGTTAATGTCTATTTTTTATATAATTTAGATTCTATATTTAACTTAATTATTACCATTTTCTCCATAATTTAAATAAATAAATAATTTCTCATATATTAAATTTCTACAAAGAAAATGATACATAAAAAACTAAAATATATAAATAAAAATATAGCACGGAATGCTGAAATAAAAAAAATTAAAATTTTACAAAATAATTATTAAAATATATTCATTTTAGTTATTTTTTTTTCAAATTAATTATCTTTAAATTTATTTTCAATTTTTAAAATATTTAAATAAATTTAAATTTTAACAAACTATAAGTTTTTTAAATTAGATATATATTGAAAAAATTTGAATGAAAAAAATTAATATTCATCATATCATTTACCCTCTCTAGTTAATGTTGATTTTCTATACAATTTATATTCAATCAATCTATTAATTAATTTTCAGTTTTCTATAATTAAACTAAATAAATAATTTTTAATATATTAAATTTTACAAAAAAAATGATTCATAAATGATGATCATTAGATTTGTTGTACAAACAAAATACATGTAGGAACATAGCTTTATTATTCACTACTACGTCTATACGTGTATTTTGTTATTATTAATATAAATAAATAAAACAACTAGTAAATTAATAAATAATAAAAACAAAAAATGTTATATATTTATTTAAAATAAAATTTAGTAAATTATTAAATCTGAACAAAATATTTATTAACAAATACTGATTTTTTATGCATTCTTTTTTTTTAAACATTAACATCCAAACAAATCGAATACAATGATGAAATGAAGTGCTATTGAAGATCATGGTTATAGATATTATCACGAGTTCAGGGAATTCAAACACTTTCCTAGGGAATGACTCTCCTGATTTCTAAACCCATTGATGTGGTTAATCTCAAGTTATCAATACGTAGACTAACGTTTCCACAAGAATACGGATCATGTAGTACCAGGATCGAGCACTGGAGAATCGATGCAACAATAAAGCTAGTTGACAAATGAGTAGGATGTGTAAGATCAATAAGTAATTGGAATGCAAATAAAGATAAACCAACTAACTCACTAATGGATTAAAATCAATGAACTAAACACCACAGGTTTCGAGAGATGCACGATGACGCAATGAAGTGCCAACAAGATCATTATTATAGATATCATTCCGTATTCAGGGAATTTAAGTTCTTTCCTAGGGAATGACTCTCCCGATGTCTAAACCCACTATCTAGAATGCATACTACCAGTCTCCCGACAGTATAATCTCACCTACTAGATGCATTAAGATCACTTTCCTAATTCATAAGTTCAATTAACCGACTGGCCAATGTTTCTAAATCAATTGAGACTTCAAATCATTGCTATGTTCCAAAATCTAATTCATCTCCCACTGCAATCAGACTTTTATAATCATTCATTCAAGCGGCCAACAAGAATAAAACATTAAGAAAAGCCAATCAATCCGAAAACGATCAAATATTATAACCAAGCATTAAGCATACAACTTCATTACATATTGGCAAATTCTAACCCGTGGCTATGGAACTACTCGGACATGAGTTCCAAACACAAAACACGAATGAAAACTATCTTAAACATAGTAATAAAACGAGATCCCTCCCTATTCTAATACCATCGTCTTCAACAAATCTTCAGCGTTCCGAGTTCGTCGCCCTGTCTCTTGCCTCCCGGTGTTCTGCTCTCTCTCTTGCTCCCTATGTATATGGTTTATGTCAATTCTGTCTGATCCAAAGAAAATGCATGATCTAGGTATATTCATAATCCTTTTTAAAATCGAAAATTATGAGATTAACCACGCTCTTATCGATGTTGGAACAAGCGTAAGCATGCGACCATTGACTCTATACGAGAAATTGGATCTTAGGGGCAGAATGGATCTTCCGCCTACACGAACGGCACTAACCATGGGTGATTGAAGCTTGAGGATCCCCGAGGGCTTGCTGAAAGATGTACCACTACAAGTCGAGAAGTTCTTCGTTCCGGTCGACTTCGTTGTCTTGGATATGGAGGAAGAAAAGAAGATTTTGATCATCCTCAAGAGACCATTCCTCAACATAGCAAAGACGATCATACATTGCATTGAAAGAAGACTTACATTTAAATTCAGCGACGAGGAAATGGAGTTTAGTCTAAATGACACGCTTCAGAAGCCGTGCATGGTTGATTCGGTGTTTTACATCGGCGTCTTAGAGAAACTAGTAGAGAAAATTCTTGAAGAATTCGAGAATATGGATTCCCTAGAAATTGCTCTCTTAGAAGCTGGAGAAGGGCTATATAATGACCCAAACGAAGTAACGCGCTAGAAGAAGCTATAGGACAAAGGAAAGAAGAGGGAAATCTCTGATGACGAGTTAAGAGCAACCTGAACAGACTTCCTTGTAACCGAGCACAACAGAATGCGACCATAGCAGATGGATAATGTTCGGATGATTTACACCAAGAGCAATACTCAGTCTACACACACACACACGAGCATGGCTCGAGTGGACCTAAGCTTGGACCAAACAGACGTCGCAGATTGATAATGTCTATTTTTTATAGTATTTTTGTCCTTTTTTAGAGTTAGTTCATCACTTATTTAGACTTTCCCGGGCATTATGCATCATTTAGTCTTCTTCTAGTGTTTTCTCATGTTATTGTAGGAAATGAAATATCGGGATTCAAACATGAGTAAATGAAGCAAAAACCCCTCTCCTATCATCCATGCATGATCATCATCTAAGGATCATGAATCGAAGAAGAAAAATGGAAGCAAGAACGGCTGGATCACAAACGAGGCACACGGCTGAAAAGAAAATGAAATAGCCGCTAGACACAAAAATGGAAACTTGCTGGCCACTGGAGTAAAATGGAAACCTTTGGCTGGAGCAATACTTGGAAAAATATGGCTCACCTAAAATGGAAACTTGCTGGAGAAGAAGAGGCTGCACGTGAGTAAGCAAAATGGAAACACCAGCCATCTGTAACAAAAATGTAAACCTTCAACCGCAACAACCAAAATGGAAACAAGGCTGCTGGAGCAAAAATGAAACAAGTGGCTGATCAGAAAAAGAGGACGAATGAGAAAAGGAAAGAAGCCAAAAGAAAAGGAAAAGCGGATAAGAGGAAAGAAGGACGAAGGGGTCAAGAAGACAAGGCATAATTCGGACAGAAAGAAAGACAATTGACCACACAAGACACACGGAAAGAGCCAGAGAGAACACACGCTGGAAGGCTAGACACGGAGGGACGAACTCGGAACGCGGAGGAGCTGTTGAAGACTACAATATTAGGATAGGAAGGAATCTCATTCTTTATTTATGTTTACAATAGTTTTCTTTTGTGTTTTGTTTTCCGAACTCATGTCCGAGTAGTTTAGTGGCTACGAGTTAGAGTTTTTCCGATATGTAATCAAGTCTTATGTTTAATGCTTGGTTATGATGTTTGATCGTTTACGGATTGATTGGCTGTTCTTAATGCTTTTATTCTTGTTTTCCGCTTGAACGAATGCTTATAAAGTTTGATTGCATTGGAAAATGAATAGATTTTGGAACATAGCAATGATTTGCGTCTTAATCGATTTAGAACCTTGACCAGTCGGTCGATTGAACTCAAGAATTAGGATAGCGGTCTTAATGTGTAGTGTGTGAGATTACACAATTGGAAGATTGGTAGTACGCATGCTAGATATTGGGATTAGGCATCAGAAGAGACATTCCTAGGAAAGAGCTTGAATTCCCCGAATACGTGATGATATCTATAACCATAGTCTTTGTTAACATTGCATTATCGTGCATCTCTCAAAACCTGTAGTGTTTAGTGTATTGAATTTATAACCGTTTAGATTAGTTAGTCTTTACTTCGAATTCAAACATTAATTTGTTTACCGTCCTAGTTTACTAGCTTTATAGTTGCATCGATTCCCTAGTGTTCGATCCTGGTATTATACGATTCGTATTCTTGTGGAATCGTTAGTATAGTTATTTATTACTTGAGATTAACCACATCAAGTTTTTGGCACCGTTGCTGAGGAATTGATTACGATATTAGAGTTAGAATACTTTTAAATTAGGACATAGTCCTTTCCGAAGTCTTTATTTGTTTTTTGTATTTTTTTTTCTTTTATTTTCTTTCTTTTGGAGTCAATTGTTTCACCTCTCGGAGCCTAACCAATTCTCGTGTTGTGATTGCGTGAGGTACTTTATTGCGCGAGAGCGAAGAAGAACAAATGGCAGAACATCGCAACCTAGATGCACCACCAATGCAAGTTGCATTAACCTATGGATCATATGTGGTTTCTAGGCATATGCAACTCTTGTCTTGCATCGTTAGAAGAGACACTCGCGTCGAATTACAACCAACATTCATTCAAATGCTCGGTAACATAGCGTTCAGAGGGAGACCCTGCGAGGATCCAAATCAGAATCTTACTAATTTCAAGATGCTTTTCCAAACTACTAGAGTAGGAGAAGGAGTTTGGGATGAGGATGTCATGCTTGTTGTCTTCCCATTGTCAGTGAAGGATAAAGCGCAAGATTGGTTGTATTCCCAATCGGTGAATTCTATACGATCATGGGGACAACTGGAGGAAAAATTCATGATGCGGTTCTTCCCACAAAGTAAAGCTTAGCTCGCTCAAAATCAGATTAACACGTTTGTGCAAGGAGCAGCTGAGAGTTGATACAAAGTGTGGGAACGTTTCAAAGGTTATCAATGCCTTTTCCACATCACGGCAAGGATCAAAGCTATCTCCTATATAATTTTCTGCAAGGACTCATGGATAACACAAGGATTCTGATCATAGCCACAACTGGAGGTTCCTTAAGTAACCGCACATTTCCACATATCAAAGACTTGATCGATAGTATGGCCGATGAAGGCATGAACGCTACTGGAGAATATAGCCGCAACACTCCAGCAAGGGTAGCTCATATGAACAACGTGCATGCTCTATATGCTGGTTTGGCCGAACTGAAGGACCAAGTCGTGGGGATTTACACTCTTCTGTCGGAATCGCATCGTCCACATTACTCGGAGCAATCATAGGAACAAGAAGTTTGAGGGTGTGAAGACGTGAACTACGTGGGAAACGATCAGCCCCTAGGGAATACATACAACCCGAGATGGAGAGATCATCAAAACTTCTCTTATAAAAATTGGGACGGTGCGTTGAATGCGCAACAACTATCGGGAAACTTTCAGTCGTGAGTGATGCAAAGAAACCCAAGGAGGAAGAGGAGCCAAAGTACGTAAAATCGGATCTGAGGGCCGCCTCCATTCCCATTCCCACAAAGTCAGCGCAAGAAAACAGTGGATCAGCCCGCTTCTTTGATATTTGAAAAGGGGAAGCATCTAACACATCAGCGGATAAGGCTATGGACATTGCTGAGCATAAGAAGAAAGCCGAGGGGGAAGTGGAGTTCAACTTGAACAACACACTTAAGCAACCGTGCATGATCGATTCGGTGTTCCACATCGACGTCTTGGAGAAATTTTCCAAGGAAGTACTTGAAGATTTTGGGAGTATGGATTCCCTAGAAACGACTCTCTTAGCAACTAGGGAAGGATAATATAAGGATCCAAACGAGCTGCTGGACAACGGAAAGAAGAATGAACCCCCCAACTGAGACTTCTGTGCGACTCTAGCTAAATGCGACACAAATCAGTACATAAACAATCCCGAGACACCGGGAAGCTACACCAAACGCCCATCACCCAATTGAAGAATCAACAAGACACCCAAGGGGAACTTTGAAAGAAACGAGAGATGAACACCCAAGGGGAACTTCATCACAAGGGCTCACACACCAATAGTTTCTTGAAACTTTGAAAGAAACGAGAGATGAACACCCAACCGATTTCATAGAGTGCACAACCGAACTTATGGACGGCACAACCAAGCTATTTGGACTGCATGACTGGGCCCCTAACTTAGGGAACAACACGACTGATCTTAGGGAGGATATGATTGATTGTACAAGGATCCCAATTGATCTGTGTGCTACACTTGACGAGCATCCTATGCACGCGAGACACTACGTATATGACGACGACGAGGACGTCCACCTGATGAGTAGTGCATCTTGGTTAGGCTTGTGACCTTAAACAAGCGCTTCTCGGGAGCCAACCCAAGCCCGGTATCCTTTTATCTATTTTGTTTTATTTATCAGAATTTGAGTCTTATTCCTTTCACACGCATGCACTTCACTAGCAACCTCGATGTATCGTACTCTCTCTTTTGGATTGTGTGCCTTTTTGTTACAATTTTTCCACTTCAAATCATCCAATACAAAGGAGAGAAGCATATATCCAAGTGCATCAACTCGGGCCAGCAAGAACAAACCAGGTGCACACGTTCCTATCTTCTTTATTTTCCCTCGAGTTTTGGTATGCGAGTCCTTAGGTTTGAAAAATCGAGGTGGTGTTCCGTTCAATTCTAGGGGGTACTCTTCGAAGTGTCATGATTTTGATAAGGATTAGATGTTGAGTTCTTCATTTTATTTTAGCATTTACGTTAGTTTCGTTAGGATTAGACGGACGGGTATCTAGTACCAAAATTATTAACTTTAGCCATCTTTATGCAACTTTGTCGAATCGGGAACAAAAGTCTAGGCTTTTTTAAAAATACCTTTAGATATCGATTAGTCTAGTAGTTTAGCAGGAATCCATACCCTATAGTTGAATTCCACCGCCTAGGTTTCAATCCCAAGTACTTAGATCTCCGAGTATACCGTTCATTCTTTAATTTGCTTCGATCGCTATATTTCCACGCGCTTACACTCTGTTGTCAACTTGAATAAGTTCTTTAACTATTTTAGCCTTACATTGACATGAGTGCATTGATCTTGATGGTTCGAGTCTAAGTGGTGGGTCGAGGATGTTTTTCTATGTCCTAAAGGGATAGAGTCGATGCATAATCACAATAGTTTTATCAAAGAAAAAAAATCTGCAATGATGCAATCTCTTCACTCAACTAAGGTTACAAGACCTTATGAGTGTGCTAATCGGCAACCTGGGTCTAAGTAGAAGGATGTCCTCTTCAACTCCGATGTTCTGAAAACCGAGCGCGAATTTTCAAAGAAAAAAATGTGGGAAAATCGAAAAGAACAAAAAGAGAACAAAAAAAAAAGAAAAATGATTGTGTTAATAATGGTATCTCGCGGGAGCATATTAGAATAGGTATGGAGATCATTTGGAAATAGGCTAGGGGTTAGTGAAACGAACTTAGGATATGTGTAGGATTGCACGACTAGTGGCTTTCAGAGGATAGAGGTCTGAACTAGGCACGCTTAGGTCTATGTTCGTGTGACGCATTTTTTTGCATGATGGCTAATTTTTTGAATTTTTTGTGCTAGTATTTGATCATATTTTTTATCATCTTATTTTTGTACACGATTCTTGCATGATTTTAGAGATGTTTATGATGATAGTTGCGATGTTTACGTGTGATTTTGTATCCATTTTAATTGTTTTTTTGTTTTCATGTTTTTATAGGTTTAATGTGTATTTGGTTTGTTTTGAAGATAAAGAACATACACGGGACAAAGTATGACCATTGGAGATCACAATAGAACAAACGGGATGAGAAACGAAAAAAGAATAGGTCGGACATAGGCAAGCACGACCGGGAAACAAACCAACATTAGGAGCACGGCCGAGCAAATCATGATGCAGATCGGGTCGAAGTGAAGAACCACATGCACGACCAGGCAAAACACAATGCACGGTCGGGCAGTTAATGCACCAAACACCCCTGCGAGTGATGCACGGCTCAGGCACACATTGAGCATGGTCGAGCATTCCTTTTTGGTAGAGTGCACGGTCGGGCATGACACAATTCATGGTCGGGCTCTTTATCAGCAAATACCCTCAAGAGCTTTGTTCGTCCTGGGCATTCACACAGCACGGTCGGGTGCCTGATGAAACCGTTCTAAAAATGAGGAATAGATGCATGCTCGACCAGGATGCATACCATGCCCGATCGGGCATGACTTAGTATGCTTCCTTACCTCCGTTTTGAGCGGAATTTTGCATAGAGGATTCAAATTTTTGAGTTTTAGAACATGAAGAGCAGAGGACAAAAAATCATTATTCATCATTCATTCATCATTCATCATTCTAGAGAGCCCTCTTGACGAGAGACACACAAGGAGACCGAAAGATTGAATCGGGGTTACGCCTTGTTTGATATTCTATGCCCCTTATACAATCTATTTCATTTGTGTTGTTTGGTTTCAAACTCATGATTGGGTAGTTGTTTTGTTCTAGGAGAAAGGATTAGCCTATGGTTATCCTGGAACCTCTTTCGATTTATTTATGAATGCAATTTCCCGTTTTGTTAATATATTCTTTATCTTAATGTTGAACAATCTTGTATTTACCAAGGCCAAGTAGATGCATGTGTTAGGGATTAGGAGAAGGACCAAAAAGAGAATTCTAGTCCAAGATGATCAGGCTTAGAACAACTGAGACTATGTAACGAAAGTAGAGTAGTAACGGTTGAAGGTTAATCGGATGAATCATAGAACGTACGGGTTTATTTTCAGGAATCTGCCACGAAAGTAAGGGTTAGATCATGTTCTTATGCCTTGAGAGAGTATAGGAATTACATTAGAATTGTTCATCTTAGATATCTGAATTGGGAACGCATGACTAGATAATTGATAGTTGGTTTCAAAAGCTTTGCGGTGAAACTTTATCCTAGAACGTTTGTCTCATTGTCAAGAACTCATTATTTTATTCTATTTTCAATATTTCATCTCACAACTAGTATTTCATCGTAGCAAGTTTGATTCTAGTGTGAGCTTAGTTTATTGATGTGGTTAATCTCAAGTAATAAAATACCTAGACTAACACTTCTGCAAGAATACGGATCGTGTAATACCAGGATCGAACACGAGGAATCGATACAACTATAAAGCTAGTAACTAATGAATAGGACGGTGGAAATCAATGAGTGTTTGGAATGCAAATAAACTAAACTAACTAATTAATGATTTAAATTCAATTAACTAAACACCACAAATTTCGAGAGATGCACGATGATGCAACGAAGTTCTAAGATGATTATCGGTCTTAGATATTATTACGAGTTCAGGAAATTCAAGCTCTAATATTGGAATTGATTGGAAGAGACTTGTCCTCTACCTAACGTGTGTACTACCAATCTTCCGATTGCGTAAGCTCACCCACTAGATGCATTAAGATTGCTATCCTAATCCCTAGATTCAATCAATCGACCTCACATTGATTCTAAATTGATTAAATCCTAAATCATGGCTAAGTTCCAAAGTCTAATCCCCTGGCATAGTTTCATTAGACTTCTACAATCATTCATTCAAGTGACATGCAAGAACGAAAGCACTAAGAACAACCAATCATTCTGAAAAACGATCAAATACCAAAATCATTCATTCAAGTGGCATTCAAGAATGAAAGCATTAAGAATCACCAAGCATTAAGAACAAGACTTCGCTATATCAGCAAAGCTCTCTAACCTATGGCTATGGATCTACTCGGACATGAACTTACAAAACAAAACACAAAAGATAACGATATTAAACATGGATAACGACAGATATCCCTCCCTATTCTATTACTGACGTCTTCAACAGCTCCTCCATGCTCCGGCTTCGTCGCTCCGTCCTTGTCTTCGTGTGCGTTCTGCTTCCCCTTTTTCTCTACATGTGCTCTGTTTCTTTCTCTAATTTTCTGTATGTCTAGTGCTGCTCAAGCTCTCTCCTTTTTTCCCTCTTTCTCCTCTTTCCTTTCCTCTATTTTTTCCTCTTTGGCCGTCCTCTTTCCTTGCTCAGCGGCTGATATTTCCTCTTTCTTACATCAACTCCAGTTTTCCTTTTACGAGTTTTTCCATTCTTGTGTAATTGTCAATGTTTCCTCTTTATTTTCCAGCCATGTAGCTCCCCTTCCTCTTCTCTAACCATATTTGCCTTTAGTTTAAGCAGCCAGCACAATCCTTTTCTTGTTTTGCTAAATTTCCTTTTCTGGTTTATGCAGGTGACGAACACGACCCGCGCGGGCTGGTGAATGCCCTGTGCGGGCTGGCTGATAGAAAGGAACCCATGCGGGCTGGTGAAGAGCCAGACTCGGGCTGGAGCGGCTGGATGAGTGAGCCCGCGAGGGCTAAAATGGAAACCTCGAGGGGCAATTTGAGCATGATTGTCCACTCGGGTTGAGCTTGAGTCCGAGGCGTGTTGAAGGTGCTGGACATGGAGCCCGTGCGGGCTAAGGTATTCAATCCCGGGGGTTGCTTCTCCTTTGACGTTGAACGGTCATGTTTTGGGGCATTCGCTCGTGTTTGTGTCCCGGTATCTCCATTCACTGCAATACACGAGAAAACGATGAAAGAGGACTAAGTGATCCTTCATGCTTGGTAAAATCCAAAAGAATGATGAAACTAACTATGAAAATAGACGAAAATACTGTAAAAAAATAGACGTTATCAAACTCCTCCAGACTTGAACCTTTGCTCGTCCTCGAGCAAGACTAGAACTAAATACGAGAAGAGTTAGACAACAACTGGAAACTAGCACAATCAACTCGAAAAGTCAGCCACCCTACGCAACAACGCGTCACACAAACATAGATCTAAGCGCACCGAATTTAGACCACTATCTACCGAAAGCCCCTAACCGTGCAATCCTACACATATCCTAAGTTTGTTTCACTAACCCCTAGACAACATCCAAGCGATCCCCATACCTATTCTAATGCGCAAACAGTTCGATACAATTCTTAAGACAATTATTTTTTTTCTTTTTCGTTCCTCTTTTTCTTCTTTTCAGATTCCACACAATTTTTTTTTTGAAAATTCGCACTTGGTTTCTAGGACGCCAGAGTTGAAGAGGGCAGCCTTCTACTTAGACCCAGATTGCCAATTAGCACACTCATAAAGTCGTGTAACCTTAGTAGAGTGAAGAGGTTGCGTCATTGCTGATTATTTTCTTTTGATTAACTATTGTAAATACGCATCAACTCTAACCCTTAGGACGTAGAAAAACCACCTCGACCCACCACTTAGACCCGAATAATCAATATTGATGCACTCATGTCAATGTAGAGCTGAAATAGTTAAACAACTTATTTTATTAACAGCGGAGTGTAAGTGCGTGGAAATATAATGATAGAAACAAAACAAAGAATGAAAGGTATGCTCGGAGATATAAGTGGTTGGGATTGAAGCCTAAGGGGAGGAATACAACTATAGGCTATTGATTCATGCACGACCACTAACTAATCGATATCTAAATGTATGTTTCAGCAAACTTATAATTTTGTTCCCGATTCGAAAAAGTTGCACAGAGGTAACTAAAGTTCAAAATTTTTCGTACTAGATATCTGTCCATCTAATCCTAGAAAAACTAACGTAAAAGCAAAAATAAAACGAAGAACTCAACATCTAAATCCTAATCACATTCATGAAATTCGAAGAGTACCCACCAGACTTGAACGGAACACCATCCCGATGTTCAATACCTAAGAGAAGAACTAAAATGCAAAAACTCGAGGAAAAATAAGATAGATAGGAACGTGTGCACCTGATGCCTGCTTGCTCTACTGAGTTGATGCAGCTGGGTGTACGCGTCTTTCCTTATGTTCTGGATGTTGTGGAAGTGAGAAACCTGTAATAAAAGTCACACAATTCGAAAGAGGCAGTACAATACATCGGGGATATTGGTAAGGTGCATGCTCGTGAAAAGAATAAGAGTCAAATTCTAAAAAAATTAAAATGAAATAACTAAAAGGATATGGGGCTCGGGTTGCCTCCCGTGAAGCGCTTGTTTAAGGTCATGAGCCTGGCCAAGATATTACTCATCAGGTGGACGTCCTCGACGTCGTCGTGTGCGTAGCGTCTCGCGTGCATAGTGTGCTCGATAGGGTATAGCACGTGGATCAGTTGGGTTCCTTGCATGATCAGTCATGTCCTCCCTAAGCTTGATCGTTTTGTTCCCTATGTTGGGGGCTACATCGTGCTGTCCAAAGAATTTGGTTGAGCTATCCATAAGTCTGGTTATGCACTCCATGAAACCGGTTAGGCGTTCGTCTTTTGTTTTTTTAACGCCTCCAGATTTTGTTGGTGTGTGAGCCCTTGTGGTGAAGGCTTCATCTTCACCTTGGGTGCCTTGTTAGTGCTCCAATTGTGTGCTGGACGTTTGGTGTAGTTTCTCGGCGTCGCGGGGTTGTTTATGTACTGATTTGCATCGCATTTAGCTCGGGTTGTGCGGAAGTCTCGGTCAGGGGTTCCTTCTTCTTTTTGTTGTCCAATAGCTCGTTTGGTACCTTATGTAATCCTTCTCCAGCTGCTATGAGAGAATTATCTAGGGAATCTGTATTCCCAAATTCCTCACAAACTTCCTTGGCTAAATTCTGAAAGACGTCGTCGTGGAACACGAAGTCAATAATGCACGGCTACTCAAGTGTGTCAATGAAGTTGAACTCTACTTCCACCTTGGGTTTCTTCTTATGCTCATCAATGTCCATAGCCTTATCCATTTTTGTGTTAGGTTCTTCCCTGATAACACTGAAAGTGTATCAATTTTAGGATAGGTTTTAGAGTCATTTTCGCATATATTCTATAGATACATTTACTTATCCGATATGATTATGAGTTTCACACACCCGTTTTGTTGGTTTTCAGGTTTTCAGACGACAAGGCCTAAATGAGCTTAAAATGACAGATTCCTGATCAAAACCACATGATTTGAAGATATATCTACTCAGAGCCAAGATCGAGCTTCAGAATCTAAAGGAACACCCGAGCAACGAGCGGAAAAGAGGAATTTAGAGGAAACAAGGGTGCCCGGTCGGGCACCATACTCCACCCGCTCGGGTAAAACCTACGAGGTTTTATCCGCACACCTTGCACGACTCGGGCACGAAGGCAAAGAGATCGGGTAGCTTTACCCGATCGGGCGCGAGACAATACCCGCTCGGGCGTTAATTCATCCAATTTGCCCTGAGAGTTTGCACGACTCGGGCCGCTCAACCACGCGATCGGGTGTTTGATACTTGATCAGTCACTATGAAGGAACACGACCGTGCGAGCCTCTGCACGACCGGGCATTACTGGTGCCCGAGCGGGCCGTGTATTTCGCAACAACCTAGATCTAACATTCAAACGAGCGAATTTAAGGAACAGAACAGATCTAGAGCAAGGGGGGCGACGTAAGGGGCAAAAAAAGGCTGGAAAACATCTGGAAAGACTCGGGAGGCATCGGAGAAGGAGAGAAGCATCAATCCTTACACCGGTAACACGATAGGGAAGGTCGAGGCATCGAATTCCTTAGAGTCTATCATGTATAGGGTTATGTTATCTTCATCTTTTATTTTCTCCATGAGTGAGTAGAGTCCCTACTGCGGGTAGGGATATCGGATTTGTATTGGATGAACAATGAATTGCGTTAATGCTTAGATTTATTAATTTATT
>CM071871.1:10681266-10710313 GCA_036759665.1 Gynandropsis gynandra
CATCGGCCAGAGGCTAGCAGAGGTGGATCCACCTCCAGCCGCCGCACCAGGACCGTCTATCTCAAGGCAGCGCAGCCAACGCGCCACACACTCACGCGCGCGTCCAGAGTATCCTCACCACCGCTCTGACTTTCCTTCGATGGAAGGAGTCTCCGACGCCCTCAGGTACGTAGCGGAGGAGACCAGGTACCAGTCTTTCATGACAGAGCAGAGGTACGACATAGAGGCTGCGAGGTATGCAGAGCAGCAGCGATTCCAGGAGCAATACATCCAGCATACCTACTACCTCACAGAGTCCGTCCGGCGATTTCAGCGGCTCAGTATGACGCACTACCAGGAGCCCTACATTCCGATCCCGTAGGACTACCATAATGGAGCCATCCCATACCGTCCTCATATCCTATACGAGCTGGAGGCATTCTACTTCCCACCTGGGGAAGGAGCATCGGCGGAGCCAGCAGACCTACCGACTACCCGCGATGGAGCGGATGAGGATTAGATCATATCTTCCTTTTTCCTTTATTTCTTTTTCTTTTTATGGACCTCTTTTTATCGTTTTCTTGTTTTTAGTTTAGCTATCGTGTACGCTCTTTCAGACTTACGTATTTAGTGCTCTTTGTTCTACTCTTTTGCATTGCATGGTCTTATCTCAGGTCTTTCACATTAACAAATGCATAAGAGTGCAAGAGTCACTACATCCGGATGTATCACGATTCGAGAAAGACACACGCACACACCAGGTGTATTCGTTATCTTTTTATGTTTTCTCGAATTTTTATCATGTGGGGATCCCTTATAGGTTTAGAACACCGGGACTGTGTTCCGTTCAGGTCTGGGGGGTATTCTTACATTTTGTGATACGATATGGATGTACATTTAGAGCGACATGTTTAGACTTAGGATTAGGTTTAGGAATAAGATGGATCTAGTGAAAATTTTTTCGAGTTTAGTCATATTTTTGCAACTTTGTTGAATCGTGGATAATGGTCTAGGTTTGCTTAGAAGCCTTTTTGATACCGATTAGTCGAGTAGTTGTGTTTGAAACCCTTATCTAGTTGAATTCACTCCTTAGATCTCGATACCAAGTAGACATATCTCCGTATATACCGTCTAGCTTAGCTTTGTTGATATGTTTAGCGTTCATGAGTTAGATTCCACACGCTTATACTCCGCTGTCATCTATGATAAGTTTTTCGCTATTCCGAGTTAGGATTGACATGAGTACATGAGTTCGATGGTTCGGATCTAAGTGGTGGGTAGAGGCGCTTTTCTACGTCCTAAGGGTTAGAGTGTTGCGTAATCAAAAAAAAGAGAGAGAAAAAAAATACATAACGCACCTCTTCACTCCTCTAAGGTCGCGCAACCTTATGAGTGTGCCATAGGCAGCCTGGGTCTAAGTAGAAAGCCATCCCTCTTCGACTTCGACGTCCTAGGAACAAAGCGTGGATCTAAGTACCGAAAATAAAGAAATGCATAAGAACGAGAAGAAAAGATTTGAAAGATATCAAAAGCTTAGAGAAATTGGTATGGAGATTGCTTGGACGTTATCTAGGGTTGTGAAGTAGACTTAGATTTTAGGAAGGATTTCATGGCTCAGCACTTTCGGTAGACATAAGGCTATACTCGGTACGCTTAGGCTCTTATCCATGTGACACGTTGATATGCAAGATGACTAACCCTTCGATATTCTTGAGCTAGTATCCATTGTTATTAGATTCTTCTTAGGCTAGAATTTGGTTTTGTTTGAGGACAAACAAAGGTTTAGGTCTGGGGGAGTTTGATAACACTGAAAGTGTATCAATTTTAGGATAGGTTTTAGAGTCATTTTCGCATATATTCTATAGATACATTTACTTATCCGATATGATTATGAGTTTCACACACCCGTTTTGTTGGTTTTCAAGTTTTCAGGCGACAAGGCCTAAATGAGCTTAAAATGACGGATTCCTGATCAAAACCAATTGATTTGAAGATATATCTACTCAGAGCCAAGATCGAGCTTCAGAACCCAAAGGAACACCCGAGCAATGAGCGGAAAAGAGGAATTTCGAGGAAACAAGGGTGCCCGGTCGGGCACCATACTCCACCCGCTCGGGTAAAACCTATGGGGTTTTATCTGCACACCTTAATACGACCCGGGCACGAAGGCAACGAGATCGGGTAGCCTTACCCGATCGGGCGCGAGACAATACCCGCTCGGGCGTTAATTCATCCAATTTTCCTCGAGAGTTTGCACGACTCGGGCCGCTCAACCACGCGATCGGGTGTTTGATACCCGATCGGGCACTATAAAGGAACACGACCGGGCGAGCCTCTGCACGACCGGACAACACTGGTGCCCGAGCGGGCCGTGTATTTCGCAACAACCTAGATCTAACATTCAAACGAGCAAATTTAAGGAACAGAACAGATCTAGAGCAAGGGGGCGACGTACAGGGCAAAAAAAGGCTGGCAAAACATCTGGAAAGACTCGGGAGGCATCGGAGAAGGAGAGAAGCATCAATCCTTACACCGGTAACACGATAGGGAAGGTCGAGACATCGAATTCCTTAGAGTCTATCATGTATAGGGTTATGTTATCTTCATCTTTTATTTTCTCCATGAGTGAGTAGAGTCCCTACTGCGGGTAGGGATATCGGATTTGTATTGGATGAACAATGAATTGCGTTAATGCTTAGATTTATTAATTTATTCTTGATTTTCGGTTCTACGCTTAGCATTATCACTCTTACGCTAGTGCTGCCCGCGATTCCCGGTATCCCGGACACCCGTAGTGTTTGTCATATTCGACTTTATCCCCAACCTAGTATCGTTGTCACCATTTAGGATAGTTTTAGGAATTTAGGATCACATCCCCTTCTATCTCTTTCCATCTTAGTTTAGTTTTATTCTTAGTATTTGGCTGCTTTAGTCCCTAGAGATCGACCCTAGTACTACACGATCCGTATACTTGCGGTGAAGTGGTCTAGGAATATTTATAACTCGTGTTTCCAGCACACCATTCCCCTTTTTCAAATATTGAGGGAGTTCGCTGATCCACCGTTTACATGTGTAGACGTTGTGGGAACGACAGTTGAGGTGGCCTCAGATCTGGTTTTTGTACTTTGGCTCCTCTTCCTCCTCGAGCTTCTCCTTAAGCTTGTTGACAGTCGTTTCCACTATTGTGATAGATGCTTCACCCCTTTCAAACGTCGAAGTAAGCTGATCCACCGTCTTACAATTCCTTAGGTAAATTTCGTTGACATGCTTACGAGGATTTGTTTCTGATATTCCCGGTAGAACTCCTTGCGTTTTGGAGGAATTCGCAGCGAGTTATGCAATTTGATTGTCTAAGATTTTTAGGCGCGTTTCGAGATCCGTAACCTCCTTCTTTACTTCTTCATAATCCGCTCTTATCTCTCTTAGTTAGGCGTATTTATCTTCCTCTCCTTGTATGATTTGAGCGAGCATAGACATAATATTGGCGTTAGCTTCTTGTTGCGGACATGGGGCGCATGTGACTGATAATTCTGAGTTTGGGGTGGGTCCATGGCTGAAAGTTCTGATTTCGTTGCATCGCTTGTGGCTGAAAATTTCCCAATAGATGTTGCGCATTCAACACACCGTCGGAGTTCCTATACGGGAAGTTTGGGTGATCTCTCCATCTGGGGTTGTATGTGTTCCCGAAAGGCTGATTGTAACTCTTGTAGTTCACTTCTTCATACCCCCAAACTTTTTGTTCCCATGATTGCTCCGAGTAATGCGGACGGTGTGAGTTAGACAGCATATGATAAATTTCGGAAATTTGATCTTTTAATTCAGCTATACCGGCATACAAAGGATGTACCTCATTCATGTTACCTCGCAAAATAAAGAACACAAATTTCGATTAAGCTCCGAGAGGTAAAAAAATTGACTAAAAAGAAAGAAAACAAAAGCAAAAAAAATATGAAAAACAAATAAAGACTCCGGAAAGGACTATATCCTAATTCAAAAGTATCCTAACACTAAAACCGTAATCAATTCCCCGGAAACGGCACCAAAAACTTGATGTGGTTAATCTCAAGTAATAAAATACCTAGACTAACGCTTCCGCAAGAATATAGATCGTGTAGTACCAGGGTTGAACACGAGGAATCGATGCAACTCTAAATCTTGTAACTAATGAATAGGACGGTGAAAATCAATGAGTGTTTGGAATGCAAATAAAACTAAACTAACTTATTAACGGTTTAAATTCAATTAACTAAACACCACAGGTTTCAAGAGATGCATGATGATGCAACGAAGTTCTAACATGATTATTGGTCTTAGATTTATGACGAGTTCAGGGAATTCAAGCTCTAATATAGGAACTGACTAGAATAGACTTGTCCTCTACCTAACGTGCGTACTACCAATCTTCCGATTGCGTAATCTCACCCACTAGATGCATTAAGATCTTTATCCTATTCTCTAGATTTAATCAACCGACCTGGCATTGATTCTAAATTGATTAAATCCTAAATCATGGTTAAGTTCCAAAGTCTAATCCCCTAGCATAGATTCATTAGACTTCTACAATCATTAATTCAAGTGGCATGCAAGAACAAAATCATTAAGAACAACAAATCATTCTGAAAAACGATCAAATACCAAAATCATTCATTCAAGTGGCATTCAAGAATGAAAGCATTTAGAATCACCAAGCATTAGGAACAAGACTTCGTCACATATCGCCAAAGCTCTCTAACCTATGGCTATGGACCTACTCGGATATGAAATTAGAAAACAAAACACAAAAGATGACTATATTCAACATGGATAACGAATGAGATCCCTCCCTATTCTATTACCGATGTCTTCAACAGCTCCTCCGCACTCTGGCTTCATCGCTCCGTCCTTGTCTTCGTGTGTGTTCTGATCCCCCTTTTTCTCTCTACGTGTGCTCTATTTTTTTCTCTAATTTTCTGTACGTCTTGTGCTGCTGAAGATCTCTCCTTTTTGCCCTCTTTCTCCTCTTTCCTTTCCTCTATTCTTTCCCCTTTGGTCATCCTCGTTCCTTGCTCTCCAGCGGCTGATATTTCCTCTTTCTTACAGCAACTGCAGTTTTCCTTTTGCGAGTTTTTTCATCTCTTGTTTTTCCATTCTTGTGTAATTGGCAATGTTTCCACTTTATTTCCAACCATGTAGCTCCCATTCCTCTTCTCTGACCATATTTCCTTTTGGTTTAAGCAGCCAGCGCGTTCCTTTTCTTGTTTTGCTAAATTTTCTTTTCTGGTTTATGCAGGTGACAAACACAAAACCCGCGCGGGTTGGCTGACAAAAGGGAACCCGTGCGGGCTGGTGAAAAGCTCGACTCGGGCTGGAGCTGCTGGAGGAGTGAGCCCGCGCGGGCTAAAATGGACACCCCGCGCGTGGTGATTTGAGCATGGCTGTCCACTCGAATTGAGCATGAGTCTGAGGCGTGCTGATGGTATCCTTTGACGTGGAGCCCGTGCGGGCTAAGGTATCCACCCGTGGGGGTTGCTTCTCCTTTGACGTGGAACGGTCATTCGCTCTTTATTGTGTCCTGGTATGTCCATTCACTGTAAAACACGAGAAAACGATGAAAGAGGACTAAGTGATGCTTCATGCTTGGTACAATCCAAATGAATGATGAAACTAACTATGAAAATAGACGAAAATACTATAACAAAATAGATGTTATCATTTATGTTGCATAGTCTCTGTGGGATCGACACCTAAAGTACTACACACATGTCGTGCACTTGCGGGTAGTTTAGGTTAATTTATTTAACTTGGAACACATAAAATTTTTGGTGCCATTGCCGGGGAATATTTGTCAACACGTCTTTGATTGGGATTTAGAGTCATTATTGTTTTTGTTTTCTTTTTTTTTTTTGTTCTTTTTACCTAATTCCTTTTGCTTGTCCTTCGGTTGTGTATGGCCAGATCTCAAGGTACTTCGAGCTTACTTTCGATCGACCCCGAGATCGGGAGAACTTACAGAAAGTCAAAAAAGGGAATGGAAGAAAGGAAAGTAGACCCAACTGATCCTTGAGCGATGGACAACCAAAACAATGTTGGAAGATCATGGACATCCCCAATTACCGGTTGGTAATATGGGACAATTACAGCAATAGCCACTTGCATCTCAACCGCGAGAACCACAGGCTCCTCCACCATGTCGACTTCGAGATAATGTGGTACTGAACATGAGCAACGTCCAAACTGCCATAAGGATGTCTGCTATTGCTAAAGAGCAATTTGTGATCAAGTCTGCAATGATCAACATGCTTTATTAGAAGCAATTCATGGGTAGAAATCACAAAGATCCCCATCAGCATTTTAGAGACTTTCTAGAGCTTTCTAGCACGTTTAAGATACATGGAGTCTCAAAGGATGCGATATAGTTGTGTCTCTTCCCTTTCTCAATTAGGGGACGAGTGAACACATTGCTGCAATCTTTTCCTGCTAGTTCTAGCAGTACTTGGGACCAGCTCTGCACATTATTCCTATCAAGGTTCTTCGCTTCGAGCAAGACAGTTCAAATGAGGGGTGAAATCACGATGTTTAGATGCAGAGAGGGAGAAACATTATTTGAAGGGTGGGGAAGATTAAAGTATCTTTTGCAGATGTGCCCACATCATGTTCTAGAGTAGTGGTACGTAATCCAAACCTTCTACAATGGGATCACAGATGAGCAATAGAATGACGTTGGATAACGCTGCAAGAGTATTCCATCTTCAACGCTCCTTGAATGTCGCATTTGCAAAGAGTTCTCACGAACCAACTCTTCTCTCTCTACTCTCTCTCTACTCTCCGCAACACTCTCTGCAATCTAATGTCCGAAATTTAACTCCACTCCAACCCCCCTTCCTGCCCTTTCCTATTTTCTTTCTTTCCTTTTCTCCTCGTTTTCCTCTTTGACCGTTCACTTCCTTTCTTGTCCACCTGCTGGATTTTACTTTTCCGTGTGTTTCCTACTCTTCTTTGTATTAGTTTTCCATTCTTGTGTAAGTGGTCAACATTCCCTTTCTATTTTCCGCGCGGGGCACTCACTCAACCCACATGGGTCACGTTCGTAACCACCGAAGACACAGAAAAGGAAAGTCATGACCTGCAAAAAAAGGAAGTGGTCAGCCGCCTACACAAAAAGGAAACTTAGTTAGAGGAGAGGAATGGGAACCACATGGCTGGAAAATAGAATGGAAATTTACACAAGAATGGAAATGATGATGTGCTTGGCTGAACATCAACCCGAGGCGTGCTGAGAACGCTGGAATATGAAGCCCTCACACGCTAAGGGATTCACCCACGCAGGTTGCTTCTCCTTTGATGGGGTACGGTCATATTTTGCGGAATTTTCTCATGTTTGTATCTCGTGGATGTTCTTTAGCTTCGAAATGAACCAAATACGCATTAAAACATGTAAGAACATGAAAAAAATGAAAACAAGTAAAAAGGATACAAAATCACACATAAACATCTATCAACATAAACATCTCTACAATCATGCGAGAAATATGTATGAAAACGAGATGATCAAAATCTCTCAGACTTGAATGTTTTCTTGTCCCTAAGCAAACGTAAATGTGAAACACGTGGGTTATACAAAAAAACCCGAGAATTCCTCTTTTTCTTAGAAACACCGGTAAAGTGAACCTAATCGATCAACTAGGAAGTCGATAGCAAATTTGGCCTATTAATATTCAGTCTTCATCCTAGGTTCACCATGACTACCTACGAGAAAGCAATTCGAAAGCAAACTAAGCAAGCTACAACAACTCTCTCCATCAAACAAGACTTTAGACAAATGCTAAACATAGAACAAACGAGAATACTTGTTTCATTTACGAGCTTCTTTCTTTCTTTATTTTATTTTATTTATTTTTCTTTCTTCTTCTTTTTCTCTCTTTTTTTATATTGTACAGACACACTAGGTTCCTAGGACATTGGACTTTAAGGGATCCAGCCTCTACTTAGACCCATACTACCGATGACGGTATACTCATGCATCTCGTTCAAGAGTGTAGTGGAGTAGGTGGCTTTTTATTGTGCATTCCGCTTAGGACGTAGAAAGATTATCACCAACCTACCACTTAGACCTGAACCATCGAAAAAGTGTCAAGGTCGATGCACTCATATCGATTTTAGATTATGCTTTTAGGCATTATTTCTATCGACATCGGAGTGTTAGTGTGTGCTCTTATTCTGAAAAATAAGCTAATTTTCATATGATCGAATAATCCTCGTGAAAAAGAAGTAAAGCATCATCTATACGAAGTATAATCATCTGGATTTAGAGAATAAACAAGAAACTAACCTAGCAGCCTCGTCTAAACCTTCCACAAGAAACACTAGGATTCTCAAAAAACTACGATCTATTTGTTTTTCAACCGACTAATAAGCTCTAACACTTTGGAAAAACCTAGCTCAAACATGCAAAATATCACGGAAAAGACCAGCTTCTTAAGTATCTTAGATTCAGGATTCATCTCAAAACGTTGCACCGGACAAGTGTCTGAGACGTCTCTAACTCATGAAAACAAAAACAAACTAAAAAAGATAAACTAAGAACTACGAAATCAAGGAGAAAAATAAAAGAAAATGAAACGAAGTCACTTGACAAACGTGAGGTGCTCCCCCAGACTCGAATTGAGCGACATCCTCGACGTGAAGCTCCGATGGAGGGTAAGGAAAGTTAAGTCACGTTTGTGGTTTTTTGTTTAGTTTTGTTTAATTAATTAAACCGAGTCTTAAACTAAACAACTACGAAAAATATAAAATAAAGTGTTGGGTTGCTGCCTGGACAATTAGACACCCAATGCGCGGATTATAACCTAACTATTATTAATTTGTCATAAGCTGTCTCACAAAAAAAAATCAAAGTGGATTGATAGAAAAAAAAAAGCAATGTGATATTTGATTTATATATATATGTGTATGTATATATCTGTGTGTGGTCAAGAGTTAAAAAAATGATAACTGAAATTTCGTATTGGGAATGAAATATTAAAATATGAATTAAAAACTTCCAAAATGCAGTAAAAGAAATGAATATGCTAGTTTTGTTAAAAACTAAATTACCTTAGTAGGTTATATATATATATAGGTGTGTATAGTATACATAATATAATTATTTATATGCGTACATATTATTTATAGCGCATATATATTACATATATAAGATATATGTATATATTATGTAGTATGTATTATAATTGAACGGTTAGATATATCTTATGTTGCAGTAATATATATATATATATATCTCATACTATATATAAAAGGCTTGCAACCAAAAAAAATTTTTTTGTCATGACGTGGCCGCATCCTGGTCCTCTATTTTGCTTCCGGGCAGAGTAGACGGCTCATATTCGCCGGGTTACCCGTTTCCCGCGCGCCCGACCCAGCTACCCGGTGCATAGGATGTTGCCGTTTGTCCTCCTTCCCTCCGCGTTGCACTCGAACCGTTGGATCGTGAAATTTGGATGGTCGGATTTCCCCACCGACCACTGGTGGAAATCGCGGCCGTCGGTCTTTTCTAGGATCTCAAGGGGTTTTCTTTCGCCCCTTTTTCGGCCTTTAGGTTACCATCTCCATCGTCTCTTATGTGCAGGTTTCTCCCTTTGCTTTTCTCTCCTTCGTTTCGTTCCCACCAGTGGTCGAACCGTTGGACTTTGGGTTACCATCTCCGCGTTGCACTCGAACCGTTGGATCGTTTTCCAAACATCGAAGGGTCGACGGGAAAGAGAGAGACGAACGTAGAATAGTCAATGGCGTTGTAGGGTGAAGAAGAAGGTGGAAGAGGAAAAAGGAAGAAGAAGATAGGAGAAGCAGATGGGAGGGTGAAGAAGAAGATGGAAGAGGAAAAAGGAAGAAGAAGATAGGAGAAGAAGATGAGAGAAAGAGGAGATGCGGAAGAAGGGTGAGAAGAAGGTGAGCGGTGGGAGGGAGAGAGTAAAAGATTAGGGTTAGTAAAATATTAGGGTTAGGATAGTAATTTAATAATAGTAATAATGATAGTAATTATTTAAAAAACAATTAGGAAACTATAATAAATGATAGATTTGTTATTTAATTTCATTTTCCTATTTATTTAACATTTTATTTATAAAAAAAATTGATAATAATCTTTTAAATTTTTTAATAATTATAATTTGAAAATTTTAAATATTTTGAAAGTTATGAAATAGTTTTAGAAAATATTACATTATTTCAAATAGTAAATATAAAAAAATTGTAAAAAATTAAAATTAAATTACTAAATATTTGATTTGAATTTAAAATTATTAAAAAATAATATAATGATTCTAAATATAAAATTAGAAAATATTTTTTGTAAAATAATACGGAGGCGATGTTGGTAAGGAACTGGAATGTAATAATATCGATTCATAATGTATTCATATAGATGGAGAATAAAAGGTTCTCTATGATTCAAGAAGTGTTGTAGTTATGGGAAAGCGATAAAGAAAAAGAAAAAAAACGATGATTTCACATAGTGATTTTTTTATCGAAAAATCAATCTGATTAAATTTATTTCGTACCTTTCGCTCTCCATACATTTCGAAATCGAGAAATTTTAATTGGGATGGGTGTTATCGGAGAACAATTAGTCGATTTAGATTTGCGAATTATTATAGATTATACATTAGTAGAATGGAAACAATTAGGAGAAGAAGGTCTCAGGGGAATGAATTATATGATACAAGATTTTTAAAAATTTTAAAATATCCACTGATTTTAAAGCATTGTTGAAAACTAAAAGAAAGAGCATCATCTATCATGCTTTTACGAAATGTAGATCAGATATTTAGATTATGTAACAGAACACTGCTTCAAATAACACAACTAAAATAATAACATAATAGAATGTAAAATAAAAACATGAATCGATGTAGGCAACAAAGTATTTGTATTTCGATTTTCTTTAATCTCAACCAGTATAATTTTGTCATTTCATTTAAAATGAAAATAAATTATCTGGTATGTTATGTTTTACAATGAAAATTAATAAAGGTCAAAGATAAAGCATTAATAGAACGAGTAAATATCTATAAAAACTATTATTTAGCCGTTATCAATTGTATATTGTTGTTTCAAACAAAAAATAAAAAAGACCGAAATTATTTATTTTAGATGATTTTGGTAATTGTACAACAAAAACCACAAATGTTATATATAAAAAAATATTCAACAATGTTAAAAAATATTACAAAATTAGATTTAAAAAATGTTTTGTTATTCAGTTGTAGCAAGATTATATTAATTGTAACTTGCGCGAAGCGCGAGATTAAAACTAGTTAATATAAAAATACAACTATCTATAAATATATATAATAGATAAATAAAAATAACCAATAGGAGAGAATGACCAAAATGAGATTTTTTTTTGTTATTGTATATACATAATATATGCGAAGATATCCATTCATAAACAAATGTACGATGTCTTTCTTCGTGTATCTCTGAGGTGCTGATGAGGATCATCGTGATTTTCACCCATGAATTGTTTCTAATAAAGCATGTCGATCATCGCAGGCTTAATCTCAAATTGCTCTCTATTAACAAAAAGACACCCTCGATGCCTAAATCCTCTATCTAGGAAATAAACGTACTCACCTCCTAATGCAGTAAATCTATCCTAAACTCATGAAGAACAATGAGAGTTCTACCTCGATTATTACCATTCCTAAATTGATTAGCCGATCGGCCAGATTCTCATTAATCTAATTTATTCGAAGGTTAATCCGGAGACTCAAGTTTAACTCTCCCGATGCCTAAACAAATCTCTAATTTCATTCAAACATGTCTAATCTCACTCGAATGGATCTAGTCTCATTCAAACATGTTATCAACAAAGTATGAATGCATTAAGCGCAACAACAACCTATCGAACCATTCGATTGAACAAAACCGAAATCAAGCATTAAAGAACCAAACAATCCACTACAATGGTATCCCTAACCCATGGCAAGCATAACTGCTCCGAATTCATAGGGAAATAAACACAAACGTAGAAAGTATTCATCTTCCCTATTCCTCCAAGCATAGCCTCGAACGAATCCTTCGAATGGCCCAAGTCTCCTTCTTCAAACGTGCTCTCTTCTCTCTTCTCTCTGGTCTAGTCTGTCTCTCTTGTTCCATACTGGTTTGTCTTTAAACTCCTCACTCGTTCAAAGGGGTCCTTGTTATTCGCCTGGTCAGTTACCATGCATGTCCGACCGTGCACACCATCTAGCCCGATCGCGCAGCATTCATCCACAAGGTGACCGACTGAGCATGGAACAAGCTCGGGTCGTGCATCAGCTACGGGGATCATTATGGACAAATAGCCCGGTCTTGCTTCAGCTTGTATTCAGTCATGTGTGTGGCCTCATCCTCCAGCCTGGTCATGCAAGTGATGGTGCCCGGCCGTGCACATGGCTTTCTCTCTAGCCCGGTCGTGCAAGTGATGATGCTCGGCCATGCTTGTGGTCTTCTCAACCCGACCGTGCTTCAAAGGATGCCTGATCATTCTGTATGATTCCTAAGCTCGATCGTGCCTTGATTGTTTCCTGGTTGTGCACAAGTCTGGCTCTTCAGCCTGGTCGTGCATGTGGTGATGCTCGGTTGTGCTGCTTGGTTGTTTCCTCCCCGGTCGTACGTTGAGTGTAGCCTGGCCATGCTGCATGGATTCATCAGCCCGACCATGCTTTGATTGTTTCCTGGTCGTGCAATGGATTCATCAGTTTAGATCGGTCATGCAGAAACATGATGTTGCTTGGCCGTGCTCCCTTCACACTTTGGTCACATTTTTTGGTTGATTTACCGCAATGTCATCTTTTCCTGCACAACACGCGAAAGAATAGAAGAAGCCCTCAATTGTGCTCAATATATCGGTAAAGTCTAAGAATCATAATCAAAACTAAACCTAGGAATGATAAAATGCTATGACGGATTAGGTGTTATCAACTCCCCCAAACTTACCCTTTGCTTGTCCTCGAGAAAATCTAGAGACGAGTACGAGAAGAGTTAACAAAAATCGGATACTAGCACAAATACTTTGAAGGATTAGTCATCATGTGAACATAAGCCTAAGCGTACCTAGTTCAGACTTTTATCAACCGAAAGTCACAAACCATGCAATTACACATAACCTAAGTCCACTTCACTAACCCCTAGGCAACGTCCAAACGATCTCCATACTAATTCATCTATGCTTATGTGAGATATCATTATAATCGTTTCCTTGTTCTTTTCTCTTTTATTATTTTTTTTCCACAATTTTCTTCTTTGAAGATATGCGCTTGGTTTCTAGGGCGTTGAAGTTGAAGAGGGAAGCTTTCTACTTAGACCCAGGTTGTCGATGGCACACTCATGAGGTCTAGTAACCTTAGCGGAGTGAAGAGGTGCGTCATTGAAGAATTTTTTTAAACCAAAGATCACGCATCGACTCTAACCCTTAGGACGTAGAATAGCGCCTCAACCCACCACTTAGACCCAAACCATTGATCTCGATGTACTCATGTCAATGTAAACCTGAACTAGTTAGAAACTTATCCATATTGATAGCGGAGTATAAGCGTGTGGAATCTAATAATCGATAGAGAATGAACGGTAAATATACCCAACAAAGCAAAGAATAAACGGTATACACGGAGATATGGATACTTGGGACTGAAAACTAGGAGGCGAAATGCAACTACAGATCATGGTTTCATGCACAACTACTAGACTTATTGATATCTAAAAGACTTGCTTAGTAAACCTAGACTATTATTCACGATTCGACAAAGTCGTACCAAAATGACTAAAAATAAAAAATTCATGCTAGATATCCATCCGTTTATTCCAAAAAAACAGCAAACTCAACGTCTAATCCTAATCACATGCATGTTACTCGATACTCCCTCAGACTTGAATGGAACACTATCTCGGTGTTCAAGACCTAATAGAGAATCTCGCGTACCAAAATATGAGAGAAAACGGTTAGAACGTGTGCACCTTCTCTATCTTGTTGTCCCGAGGTTGGGATGCAGTTGGACGTTGTACTTGTCTCCTCCTTAATGGATGATATCAAAGTCGGCAAACCTGTGAAAAATCATCACTTAATCCAAAAGATAGAATACAACGTGATAGCTCACCGAGTACGTGAATGTGAAAAGAATAAGAATATGTCCTGAAATTGAAATTTAATGAAAAGAAAATGTAAAAGTTGGGTTGCCTCCCGATAAGCTCTTGTTTAAGGTCTCGAGCTTGACCAAATGCTCTCTTCATCACCATCGAGGTGGACGTCCTCGTCGTCGTGTGCGACGTCTCCTGCGTTGTAGCGATTTGAATGGTCATCCGCCTTGCAAGATTCGACTATTCGTCTTCACTTCCTCAAAAGTGCTCCCTCGCGCGTCGATCTATCTTTCCCGTCTGTCTTCCCGCTTGGGCATCTTTCGATGAGTAGGTCCGTAAAGAGACTGAAGGCATCCGGAAAGTAGTTTTTTTTTAGTTTTTAAGCCTGGTTCAAGCTGGGAAAACAGAGCCTTGAGAACGCTTGCGCTCTCCTCCTGCTTCATCGAACTCATAACATGCACGGAGAAATCTGGATGTAGGAAAACAACAAACAATGGCTTAGCTCGGAAATAGACTAAAAATAAAAGAAAAAAATGCAGAAATTAAAATCAAACAAAAGACTCGAAAAGGATTGGATCTTGACTCAATGAAATCCTAATTCTAATGTCGTAACTAGTCCCTCGCATAGGCGCCAAAAACTTGATTGTTGGAAACCAGAGGTTTTAATTTCCTAGATCACTACCGCAAGTATACAGTACGTGTAGTACCAGGGTCGAACTCTGGGGAACTAGTGCGAACGTTAGAACTAAGAATTCACGAGAAGAAGATCGATCAATATGTTATTATCAAACTGGAAAATAAAGACTAAAAGAATGATGAGAGTAAACACAACAAGATAGAGCACCACGGGTTTCGGGAATGCAGGGATATGCAATGGATGTTTCTAAGAAAACATGAAATCGGGTTATATCAATCGATGGGAAACTAAAATCTAAATCCACTACCTAGTGAATCAACATTACTTATCTTCCGATGCAACAACGGAACGTCTAGAGGCATGAAGAACTAATGGGGAATTCTACATCTACTGTCAGAAGTGACTCTCCCGATGCCTAAATCCTCTACCTAGGGAATCAACGTCACTCATCTCCCGATGCAACGCGAAACATCTAGATGCATGAAGAACGATAGGGAATTCGACCTCTAATGTCGAAAACAATGGGAACTCGACCTCTATTAATGGAAATGACTCTCCCGATGCCTAAATCCTCTATCTAGGACATAAATGTACTCACCTCCCAATGCAGTACATATATAACCTTAACGCATAAAGAACAATGGGAGTTCTACCTCAATTATTACCATTCCTAAATAGATTAACCGATCGGCCAGATTCTCATTAATCTAATTCATTCGAAGGTTAATCCCGAGACTCAAGTCTGACTCTCCCGATGCTTAAATGAATCTCTATTCTCATTCAAACGTGTCTAATCTCACTCGAACGGATCTTGTATCATTCAAACATGTGATCAGCAAAGTATGAACACATTAAGCACAACTACAGCCTATCGAACCATACGATTGAACAAAATTGAAATTAAGCATTAAAGAACCAAACAATACATTACAATTGAATCCCTAACCCATGGCAAGCAGAACTACTCAGAATTCATAGGGAAAAATAAACACAAACGTAGTAAGTATTCATCTTCTCTATTCCTCCAAGCATAGCCTCGGACGAATCCTTCGGATGGCTGAAGTCTCTTTCTTCAACCGTGCTCTCTTCTCTCTTCTCTCTGCTCCTGTCTATCTCTCTTGCTCCCTACTAGTTTGTTTTTAAACTCCACGCTCATTCAAAGGGGTCCTTGTTATTCGCTTGGTCAGTTACCATGCATGCCTGACCGTGCACACCATTCAGCCCAACCCTGCAACATTCATCCATATGGATCATATTACAATTAATATTGTAGATTTTTTAGAGGAACTTTATTTATTTTCTCTAAAAATTAATTAAAATTTAAAAATAAAAAAAAATAACCTATTAAACACCATGTAAATATAATTCATGTATATTATATCATTATTTCAAAAATACGTTTTAAAATTTATCACTAATCAATGGTTAAATGACTAATTTATCCATTAATGTTAAGTAATAGATAAAGCTTTTAAAATAAAATCTAAAACTTTTTTACACTTTGAAAGTGATCATAATTTTTTTAAACATTATATATTCATGTTGTAAATTTTTTTAATTTAAAGATTTAGTACTATTATATTAATAAATATTAAAAATTTTATTTTTTTTAACTGTTCACATTACTAATTTTTTTTATCTTCGTTCAATTTGTCATATCACAACATATATATTGAAATGAAACCTTTAAAATTTAAATATTTTTTAATAGAAAAATATTATATTTATATAAATCAAAATGTGCATTGCGCGGATTCCATACCAACTTCAATGTTTATGATGTGTTTCTTTCATGTTAATATGATAATTTAAATGGTTATGGTCAAACTTCTGAAAACGATTAGATAAAAAAAACTGGAAAAACAATCATTGAAAAATTATTCATTGATGCCTACCATGTTCATACGAAGAATATTTGCAAGTAATAGGAGGGTTTGAAGTAAATTATCATGCTTAAGATTATCGTGTTGAATTGTATTTCATAATATATATTATGATCTAAATATTGATATATTTTATAATAGTAAATAATATTATATCTTATGATTGATATAAGTTCTAAATTAATTAATTTTAATATAAAAATAGTTATATATTAACATTGTTATTTTTAATTCATGAATCAATAACTATTAAAATTGTTAATTTATTTTATTTTTCGTTGGATTTTCACATCAATATTTTTTTAACTCCATTAACTTTTTTATGCAACATGATATATATATATATATTGAAATTAAAAAAACTAAATAATAAAATAATTATATAAATCACTCGCGCGTAGCGCGAGTTATAATCTAGGTAATATTAATATATAAAAAGTTGAATAATTTGGATGCTTCTCATGCATTCTCTTCTCTCATGCTTCCACATCATCAAAGTAATTTTTTAGTTTTTATTCTACATTAATTATCATTCATAAATTACTTTACTTGTGGAAAGGCAATGTTTGCATTTGCGCTTGACGATGTTTCTGTGAGCGATTGGCGGCGTTTTGTTTCATTTTGTCTGAATGGTGGAATCGCTGCGTTTGCGGATGACTGCGACAAGAAGCAAATGGTAGACAACTGTTTCGATTGTGTTTTGAACAAAATTACCAAGATAGAAAATTATTAATAAAATAATTTATTTAAATTTTCTTAGTGTATATTTTTTAATTATAATTTTTAATATTTGAAATAAATTTAAAAATTAAAAAAGTAAAAAATTATTTAGATATACAATACATGTATATATGTATATATGTGTATATATATAACATTAATTTAAATTATAGTAAAAAGAGAGAAGAGATAACGGAAAAATACGAGGGTATGTTGGTAATTTTATTCAAAACGCACCAAAACGCAAACGTTACGCAACATAATTTCATATTTTTAAAATTTTTGTTTCGGTGCTTTTTGGGCCGACTACGACTCCACCAACCAGTTTAATTACCCGAAGTCGCTAAAAAACACAATTTTCGTGTATGCGTTTGCCTGTGACTCCACCACTAAGGGCCTTAATAAATAATGAAAAACAAAACATGTTATATATTTATTTGAAATAAATTTTAGTAAATTATTAAACTTGAACAAAATAATTATTAATAAATTTGATTTTTTATGCATTATCTTTTCTCAAGTTTTCACATTATCAAAGTAATTTTTTTATTTTATATTAATTATCATTCATAAATTACTTTAAATGAATTAAATATTAGTAATATTAATATTTTAAAGAAACACAAAATATTTATATTAAATTTAGAGGATATTTTAGTTGTTATACATGTAAATAAATAAAAAATAGTAAATTAATAATAATTAAAAAATGAAAAATATTTATATATTTATTTGAAATAAAATTCAGTAAATTCTTAAACTTTCACAAAAGAATTATTAAAAAAATATTGTTTTTAGTTATATATATTATTTAAAATTAGTTATCTTGAAAAACAAATTTTAATTTTAACTTATTTTGATATATTTTAATTTTAAAAACTACAATTACAAGTATTTAAAATTATATATATATTATTGAAAGAAAACATTTGGAATGAAAAAAAATTATATTCATGGTATCATTTACAATTCCTAATTAATGTCCCTTTTAATTTAGATTCAATTTGTCTCTTAATTAATATACATTTTCTCTATAAATAAAATAAAATAAATAAATGATATTTCATATATTGAATTTTTACAAAGAAAATGGTTCATGAAAAATTAAAAGTATAAAAATAAACAAAGATAATATCATAACTTATTTTGAATTTACATATATTTTTCAAATTCATCTTTATAAAGTAAAATTTTATCCGCGTATTTTGCAGGTTATAACCTAGTATATTGAATTCTTCTTAATCTCTATTCAAAGTTTTGTTAAAAGAATGATGACGTTGCAACATAAGGATTAAGGGAATTTGCAACTTTTTGTGTATATATTATATTTCAAATATAATTTGTAAATATATTAAATTCTTTTTAATTTTGAAAATACTACAAATTAATTGAAGAAATAGGTTTAAAAATGTCATTAAATATATAAAATAAATATTATTAAGTTTAATATAAAAAATTAAAATAAAATATAGATTAATTGATTTGCTAATTTTTAAATTAATTTATTGAAATATCTAAAATTTACTTTAATTTATAGAATACTACACGTTAATTTAGAAAAGACGTTTTAAAAAATGAAATTAAATATATAAAATAAATATTATTAATTTCTGCATAAAAATTAAAATAACAATAGAATTATGAGTTGACAACATGAGGATTGAGAGATTTTCCAACTTTTATATATAAATTAATTGTATTTATTTTTAAAATCTAATTTCTATATTAATTTAATTAAATATATTAAATTATATATATATAAGTAGAATGTTTTCCCTCCTTAAATTTAAATCACCTAAACATCCATATCACCAAATATATTTTTAATATAAGAAATAATTATTAACTATATACATTAATTTTATATTTATATTACATCAATTTTATATTTATGTCACAATTAATATTTATTTTTTAATGAGAGAAAAATAAATAATTTATATTATTAAATAAGTTACTCACCTAAGCGGGAGAATATCAAAAATGCCCCCTTAGGGCTAAAACACTTCAAAACTACCCTCCTAAATCTGATGGAAAAAAAAATTGGAGAAAAGACATATGTGCCCTTAATGAAAAACACATACAAAGGAGAGAAAGGCAAATATGAGAAGAGGGAAAACGAAAATTGAGAGGAGGGAAACAAAGTAGAGAGCTATTTCCCTTCTATTTTCGAACGATTTCCTTCAACTTTTGAGTGATTTCCAACAATGTTTCAGTCTTTTTCAGTGATTTCTGGCAGTTTCCCGCGATTTCTGGCAGTTTCCGGCGATTTCTCGCAGTTTCCGGCGATTTCTCGCAGTTCTGGTGGTCGCACTGGGTCACAGGGTCGAACAGGGTCGGACTGGATCGCTGGGTCGCAGGGTCGGCTGGGTCGGACTGGGTCGCAGGGTCGCATAGGGTCGTTGGGTCGCAGGTTCGCAGGGTCGGACTGGGTCGGTGGGTCGGACTGGGTCGCTGGGTCGCAGGGTCGCAGGGTCGTACTGGGTCACTGGGTCGCAGGGTCAAACTGGTCAAACTGGGTAGAAGGGTCGCAGGGGTATTTTGGGAATTTTAGCATTTATAAGAGTATTTTTGAAGCAAAAAAATTTTTTTTTTCGGGAAGGGTATTTTTGAAGTCTTTTAGCCCTAGGAGGGTATTTTTGAAGTTACCCCCACCTAAGCATCTATATCATTAAATTTGTCTTTCATATAAAAAAAGTTTTCATATTAATTACATTTTAATTTTTATATTTGTGTTACCTATTTGATCATTTTAATTATTTATATCTTCCACTATCTTATTACTTTTCTCTCCCACTAAAAATTCAATATTTATTGTTTACATTAATTTTATATTTATATTATGTTAAATTTATAATAAAAGGTATAAAATGTAATGTTATATTTTTTCAATTTTTTAATTAATTTAAATTTATCTAATTATTTAATAATATTAGTTATAATTAATTATATTTTCCACTATCCCATTATTTTTCTCTCTCACTATCTCATTGCGCCATGTCATCAACTTTTTGTTTTTTTTATCAATTTTATTCTTTTTTTTTCTTTTTGAAAACAAATTTGTGAAAATCACATGTATTAATGCTGATGAAATAAAAGAGATTTATATGATAAATTAAAATATCTAAAAATTATCAATTTATATTTATTCATTAAAATAGTCTATCAAATTAAATTTATTAAACAATTTATTAAGAAGTAGAAGTATTTAATTTTTTGTTATTCTATTGTTATCATATATAATTTTCTTATACAATTAAAATTTTATACATAATTCTATTTATTAAGAAAAACAAAATAAATTTAATTTTACAAAGGAGAATAAGTTTAACCCCTTAAGAGAAAAAATAAAAAGATGATTTAGATTATATGGATCATGTTGTTTGTTTTGTGTGGGCTATATTACAATTAATATTGTAGATTTTTTAGAGAATCTTTATTTATTTTCCATAAAAATAAATTGAAATTTACAAATAAAAAATATAACCTTTTTAAACACGATGCAAATATAATTCACGTATGTTATATCATTATTTCAAAAGTACACTATAAAATTTATCATTAATTACTGGTTAAATGACTAATTTATCCATTAATATTAAGCAATAGGTAAGCTTTTAGAATACAATGTGAAAATTTTTTACACTTTGATCATAGTTTTTTTTAAAACATTATATATCCATGTTGTTAATGTTTTTAATCTAACGATTTAGTACTACTATATTAATTAATATTAAAAAATTAATTTGTTTTTTAGTTATTCACATTACTTATTTTTTTATCTCCGTTCAATTTGTCATCTCACATAACATATATATTGAAATAAAACCTTTAAAATTTAAATATTTGTTAATAGAAAAATAATATATTTATATAAATCAATATGTGTATTGCGTAGATTCCAAACCGGGCTAACTTCAAAAATACCCTCGTAGGGCTAAAACACTTCAAAAATATCCTTCCCGAAAAAGAAAAAAATTTTAACTTCAAAAATACCCTTATAAATGTTGATATTCCCAAAATACCCCTACGACCTTACGACACAGTTCGACCAAGCGACCCAGTTCGACCCTGCGACCCTTATTCCTCTGCGAACATTGGACCCCTGCGACCCTTGTCCCTCTGCGACCCTTGTTCCTCTGCGACCCTTGGACCCCTGCGACCCTTGTCCCTCTTCGACCCTTGTTCCTCTGCGACCCTTGGACCCCTGCGATCCTTGGACCCCTGCGACCCTTGTCCCTCTGCGACCCTTGTTCCTCTGCGACCCTTAGACCCCTGCGACTCTTGTCCCTCTGCGACCCTTGTTCCTCTACGACCCTTGAACCCCTGCGACCCTTGTTCCTCTGCGACCCTTGGATCCCTGCGATACTAATTTATTATTTACAAATAATATGAATAAAATTTTGAATATACAGATCAAATCAAAATATGTTGGATTTGTGCGACCCTTGTGCCTCGCAACCCTTGGACCCGTGCGACCCTTCCGACCATTGCGACCCTTTCGACTAGTCTTTTCAATGTCAGACTACTTCTTTTTCCATGTGCTAGCTATGCTTTTTATTTTACCAATGCCACATTCAAGACCTATATTAAAGGTTCTTTAATGTGGTCAATACATGCACATTGGTCATTCTTTATATTTATTGTCTTTCTGGAATTTTAGGAGTCCATTTATTTTTCATTATAAATAGAGGAGGAAAAACCGAAAAGCTACAACAAGTACCAATTCATCTCTTGTTTCGAGTCTTTCATTCTCTCAAAAGGGCGATTTCTAACATCTAACCCTAAATTCTCTGAAAAATCCTTGTTACCTTTGTGACCGTTAAGGTCACATGGTCGACCCAGGGTATCGTGCTGTCTATTTGTTACTCAATGTCTTGGTAATCGTCGGACTCAGTTTGTATGCAGATACACACAAGTACTTACAATTTGGATGGAGGACTTTGTGATGTATCTGCATTACATAAGGTCTTGGTAATCGGCGGACTCAGACATCAAGTTGTATCCGCATTACCTAAGGTCACGGTTGGAGGTCAAATTGGAGAACGCGTTGAGTCACACACGACTCTTCTTGCGGGGAAGGGCTGCGATGTGTCTTTAAACTCGGCAAATTTGACCTTTTTTTCTTTCCTTTTTTTTCTCGAACTTCTTTTTGCCTTTTCTTCTTCTTCAACCTTTTTCTTTCCTTTTTTTTAACCGTTGTGACCTTTGAGACCTTATGTAACTTTTGTGACCTTTATAACCTTTGAGACCTTATGTAATCAATATTTAAACGTTGAAAATGTCTTATTTTGCATCTATTGTTCGTAAGATTATGACCCAATATGACCCGTTATGCGACGCTCAATCGGATTAAATTAGAATCAGGTTTAAACGGGTACGACTCATGCGACCACACATAACCCTTGTACGACTCATGCGACCCAATATGATCACATATGACCCATGGACGACTCATGCGACCGAATATGACCCATGGACGTCTAATGCGACCACATAAGACCCCTTGTACGACTCATGTGACCCTATATGACCACATATGACCCATGGATGACTCATGCGACCAAACATGACCCATGGGCGTCTCATGCGACCACATAAGAGCCATGGACGTCTCATGCGACCACATAATACCCTTGTACGACTCATGCGACCCAATATGACCACATATGACCCATGGACGACTCATGCGACCAAACATGACCCATGGACGTCTCATGCGACCACATAATACCCTTGTACGACTCATGCGACCCTATATGACCACATATGACCCATTGACGACTCATGAGACCACATATGACTGATGGACGACTCATGTGACCACATAATATCCTTGTACGACTCATGCGACCTATGCGACTCATACGACTTGTCGTTTTGTTGTCAGACTCCTGTCTTGCCACCAATGTGACCCTTCCGACCCATGTGACCCTTCCTACCAATGTGACTTGTCGTTTTGCAGTCAGAATCTTTTCTTCCGACCATGTGACTTGTCATTTTGCTATCAGACTCCTGTTTTCCGACCCATGTGACCCTTCCAACCCATGTGACCCTTCCGGCCCATGTATATAAGTTAATGATAATTTGAAATCAGATTAATTGATTCAAATGAGCCAAAACGGCTAAATATACAAAAGTTCAAAAGTTAGACCTAATTACAAAAAGACTTATATACCCCTATACATGTATCCTTTACACGCCCCCTCAAGATGGAGCACCCTCGGTGAGTCCTATCTTGGAACATGGCGCAGTCACCATTGTCGACGTAGGGCATCGTGCTGTCTATGTGTTACTCAAGGTCTTGGTAATCGGCGGACTCAGGGTCTATGCTGTCACTGACGAGTTGCGGGGGTGACTTAGGTGACGGTGTTGGGTCACTCTTCAAATGTTCACTGGAAGACCAAATACATGGCAGGAGATGACTTAGGTGACGGTGTTGGGTCACTCTCTGCTAATGTAATATCTCTCCAGTGAACTCATGCGACCCATGCGACCCTCAATGAACTATCTCTTTAGTGGAAATAGAATGCGTGGAGAGTCTTCGATTGACGTTGTAAATGTACATATACCATTATCAATATATTTGAGTTGTATATGTCTAATTTAGAATCAATATAGATAATAATATAAATAATATCGACATTTGAACAAAATGTTAAATGTATTGTTTAATCATCCGCTGAGTTCTTAAAACACTACTATCACTTTTGAAACACCGGCATAGGTTATACACAACTCAACTAGGTACACATGGGTCACAATCTGTTTTAACCGTTGATTAACATTGTAAACGTATTGTTTTGATTGGTTTTTGTCATTTTCTCATCCTAAACCCGTAAATTCGTCGAGTTCGCATCTATTCATCTATATATGCGATCAAGCGACCCATGCGACCCATGCGACCCTCATTTGGAATTAATTAGTTTGATATTGTAAATGTATTGTTTGATTAGTTTTTGTCATTTTATCATCCTAAACCCGTAAATTCGCCGAGTTCGCATCTATTCATCAATATATGCGACCATGCGACCCATGCGACCCTCATTTGGAAATAATTGGTTTGACGTTGTAAATGTATTGTTTGATTGGTTTTTGTCATTTTATCATCCTAACCCGTAAATTTGTCGAATTCGCATCTATTCATCCATATATGCGACCATGCGACCCATGCGACCCATGCGACCCTCATTTGGAATTAATTAGTTTGACGTTGTAAATGTATTGTTTGATTGGTTTTTGTCATTTTATCATCCTAAACCTGTAAATTCGTCGAGTTCGCGTATATGCGACCCATGCCACCCTCAAATTTGATTGGTTTTTAACATTTTTTTCATTTTCACCAGAATTCCCGCCGAACTTTTCACCGAAATTTGAAAAAACAAAACTTTTTGAATTCCATCTGACGGCGATTCGATGTCAGGGTCATGTCTTTTCGTATTCCAGGCGTTTCCTTTTTTCTAATAACGACACACTCTCTCTCTAACTCTCATCATCATCATCATATTTCCGAAAATGCAAACGACTGGTGACGGCGATTCGATGTCAGGGTCATCTTCTTCTGGTGAGAGGATTACAAAGACATTTGGGAGCCACATCTAAGGCCCGTGAAACGCGGTGGCGCTAGCATCACCAGGGGCTGTACCCTCAAAGTCGAACTGGACACCGTTCTCGATGATTTACCTTGTCTACTGCTTGCCCCTATAATCTTCATAGATTGAATTCCGTTGTATTTGGTTGGTTTTTGTATTTGGTTGAACCTCATTTGAACAACAAAATTCATGTTTGTTTTTTATTGGTTTTTTTTACTATTATTCAATAGAATGTATTATTGTTAGTATCGATATTTTTGTGGATTTACTATTATTGTACAAAGGGTCGTAGAAGGTCCAAGGGTCGCAGGGGACAAAGGGTCGCAGAGGGTCCAAGGGTCGCAGGGGACAAAGGGTCGCAGAGGGTCCAATGGTCGCAGAGGGTCCAAGGGTCGCAGGGGAAAAAGGGTCGCAGAGGGTCCAAGGGTCGCATGTGACAAAAGGGTCGAAGGGGTACAAGGGTCGGAGGGGGACAAGGGTCGGAGGGGGACAAGGGTCGGAGGGGGAAAAGGGCCGCACAATCATGTGTGGTCGCATGAGTCGTCCAAGGGTCATATGTGGTCATATGTGGTCGCATGCGTCGGATGGTTCCCGTTTAAACTATTCTAATTTAATCCGATGGGTCGTACGAACAATTTAAGTATTGATTACATAAGGTCTCAAAGGTTATAAAGGTAACAAAAGTTACATAAGGTCACAACGGTTAAGAAAGAGAAAAATGAAGAAGAATAAAAAAAGCCAGAAAGAGGTTGAAGAAGAAGAAAATGAAAAAGAATAAAAAAACGAGCCAGAAAGACGTTGAAAAAGAAAATGTTGAACCATAAGGTCACAACGGTTAAGAAAAGAAAGAGGAACATGAAAAAGAAAAAGCCAGAAAGAGGTTTAAGAAGAAGAACATGAAGAAGAAGAAGAATAAAAAAACAAGCCAGAAAGAGGTTTAAGAAGAAGAATAAAAAAACGAGCCAGAACGAGGTTTAAGAAGAAGAACATGAAGAAGAAGAATAAAAAATGAGCCACGTTGTAAGTACTTGTGTGTATCTGCATAGAGACCGAGTCCGACGATTACTAAGACCTTGGTCGACCATGTGACCTTCGTGACGAAACAAGAGATGATTTGTAGCTTTTCGTTTTTTCCTCCTCTATTTATAAACTCATATTCAACGAAAAATAAATGGACTCCTAAAAAAAATTCCAGAAAGACACTAAATACAAAGAATGACCAAGGTGCATGTATTGACCACATTAAAGAACCTTTTAATATAGGTCTTGAATGAATGAATGTATTGACCACATTAAAAAGCTTTGATATTTGAGTCAATTATTTGTAAATAACTTGATAAATTATTATTTTCAAAATTTTATTCATATTATTTTCAAAATTTTATTCATATTATTTGTAAATAATGGGTCGCATGGGTCGCATGAGTCGTATGGGTCGTATGAGGCTCTGTGACCCTTGTACCAAATATTAAAAAAAATCAATGTACCAAATATTAAAAAAACAATGTACCAAATGTTTACATCTACCAGTCCAAAAAAAACAATGTACCAAATATCAAGTTAGTCTTCTTCGGGTTCAGTGGTACGTTCTCCATTACTATATATATCAGCCGCCATCTTCTCACGCATGGAAGTAACCTTGTCGTCGCAAATAAAGCGAAACAGATTCCTATCATTTAATAACGAGGCTTCTACGAATTTGTAGGAGAAAACACCACAGTCATTCCCGCTTTGGTTCTGTGGCAGACCTTCATAATACACATACCTCCATTCATCTTCTCCAGAAGCCAAAGAAGGAAACCTTCAGAGAATGAACATCTTGGGGACAGCTTTTCTTATCTTCTCAATCACCGGATCGATATCCGTTTCCTTAAGCTTCATCTGGCAGTCGTATACCGTGATGCATCGGGTTTTGAAATCCGCTTTGATGGCTATCCATTGACATCCTACCCATCGTTTTTTGTCCGATGGAATGTTTAGAACCGAGACAAAACCTTCATAATCACTAATTGGTGCCTTAGCATTCAAAAACTCACTAAGCTTTTCCGGCAAAGTTTCCATATCCTCGTACATCCACATCAAGAGCGTCTGCATGAAAGCAACAAGACAAACGTAATAATTCTGATTCGCACTGGGATCCAATGCCAAGCGAGAAGACAGCTCCATCAACGCCTCATCCAATTGTTGCAAAAAAAAATAACACACAGGAATACATATGACACAAAACTCTGTGAGACTAAGGGTTTAAATAAACTTACTTCATCTTCAAGCCATGTGTTGGCCTTTAATATAATCTCCCAAAACTTTGGCCCCTGGGGAATATCTAGCTCAGATTTCCACCACCGCTCATGTCGAGGTGCCTTCAGGAACCAATGTAGGCTAGTCAACTTGTCATCAGTGAACGTATGAAATCGGCTTATCAAGCCCTTTACTAATCCTCTGGGATTCCACACAAACTCCTCAGGTTCTTGAACCACCGTTTTTTCGGGTTCTTAAACAACCTTCTTTTCGGGTTCTTGGACTCTACCAGCATCTTTCCTTCGCCCTCTCCCTCGCACTGTTCTTGCTCTTTTCATCGGTGGAGGTTCAACATATGGCGCAGACTCCTTCGATAAAGGTCCAGCACCTGCATAAAATTTACCTCATTAAACATATGGCGACCAATGCGACTCATGCGACCCATTCTCCCCATGCGACCCATGCGACCCATACACCCTATGCGACCTCAAATGACTGTACTGACTTGGTTCGTTACATTGATTATGTAACACATGCGACCCATGCGACCCATTCAACTTTAGCGACCCAGTGACCCATGCGACATATGAAACCCATGCGACTCTAACGACCCTGCGGCTTATGCGACCCTACGACTCTAACGCCTATGGCTTTAACGACCCTACGGCTTATGCGACCCTATGACTTATATGTCTCGATGGAAATTGACACTCAAATGACCTTTTCACTAAATATTATTTACTTGGTGGAACTCCATCAGGAGCAAGGTTTCTTGACACTGGATTTGGACGTCGAAGGAATTCAAAAGTAAAATCACCAACAGTGTCGGAAGATTGGGTTTCGGTGATCGCAACTTTCTCGGTAGCCTTTGATTTTGGATTAGGCACATGAATCCCGACATCCCTTAGAAGGTCTCTTACGGCGTTGATGATTCTCTTCTCCGACTTCCTTATTTCCCTTATTAATTTCTTCTCCAGTGTCAGAGGGACTACAGCATCAACATCAGCATCACTCACGCACTCCTTCATCTTAGTCCCTTTTTCCTTCTCTTTTTTTGATCACCAAGAGCTGTTTTTCGTGTCAGCAGTTCTTGCTTACGGATATCCTCCCAACAAATACCTTTTGGATTTCTGTGAAGATGTTGCATCCATATCTGAACATCGGGATCGTCACATCCCTCGTAATCCTCCAGACCAGAAAGTAAAGCTTCCTCTTCGTGTTCAGCACGAAGAATACTTAGAATATCCTGAAAAACAAAACATAACCATTATTACCCTATGTCCCCTTGTTTCCCTTGTGAACCTTGTGTAATCGTTACCTTAGAATCTCCAATCTGCCTTATCACATCTACATACTTCGGGTTAAAATTGGATTTAACCATCTTCTTGCACATTCTTGGGCAAGATCGATGCGCATCCACAACCTCAACATACCATCCATTTCCGCCCAAACTAAGGATGGTTTCAAATGGAAGTAACTGAAACATTAAAACAAAATGATAAGAATGCAAAAAGTACGAAAACATTCAAGTTATTCGAATAATATATACAACTTACCATTAGTGGGATCATGAAATCGCCACAATACCATTTTGGTTTCGGTGATCCCCCGCTAACGTGCTGGCGGCAAGTATCCACAATCATCTCGAATGTGTAACGACCCCATGGAAAGCCTTCACAAAATTCCAAGTCATCAACCATGTCAATGAGAATCACGGAGTGATTTAGTAGTACAGACATTTGAACCTTCGTCAATATGGAGTCACATTGTAAATGGAATAAATTCATAAATTGTGACTCTTTCTCGAAGTAATGCAACTCGTGTTCATTTAAGATTCCTCTCAGCGTCCTTATTGTCTCGTGAGGATAACACTTGGTGGTGATCTTTGGGATTCTGTCCATGTT
>CM071871.1:10716238-10731153 GCA_036759665.1 Gynandropsis gynandra
GACTCACACTTAAATTCGGAGATGAAGAAGTGGAGTTCAATCTGAACGACACACTTAAGCAGCCTTGTATGGTGGATTCGGTATTCCACATCGACGTCCTAGAGGAGTTAGCCGACGAAGTCTTTGAAAAATTCGGGAATATGAATTCCTTTGAGATGGCTCTTCTAGCAGCTGGAGAGGGACTTTATAAGGGACCTAATGAAGTGAAGCATTATACAAAGCTGCTGGATGAAAAGGATACAAAAGAAATCCCGATCCCCGAGCTAGATGAACTCCGAGCAGAATTCTGCGCGACCCGAGCACAGCAGGTCGCAACCTCAGAAAAGGATGGATTTTCGGGTAGTCCTCATCAAGGAGACTTCTCAACTCATGCACACATGAGTACAGATCAGTTGGAGAGGGATTCAAGTCAAGAACTCTTATTTTTCCCGTTGTTTTGTTTGCGATATCCTTTTAGGTTTTGAACACCGAGACAGTGTTTCATTCAAGTCTGGGGGGAGTACTCGTCGAGTATTATGCCTGTGATTAGGATTAGATGATTAGGATTAGATTTTGATTTTTGATTTTTAGGAATAAACAGATGGATACCTAGCATGAATTTTCGAACTTTAGTCATCATGTGCGACTTTGTCGAATCGTGAATAATGGTCTAGGTTTGCTTAGAAGTCTTTTTGATTCTGATTAGTTGAGTAATTGTGCTTGAAACCATGATCTATAGTTACATTCACCTCCTAGGTTTCAGTACCAAGTATCATATCTCCGTGTATACCGATTAATCGTTGCTTGTTTGATAGATTTTACCGTTCATTAGACTCCACACGCTTATACTCCGCTGTCAATTTTTTCTCCTTGGATAAGTCTTAACTATTTAAGGTTTTCATTGACATGAGTACATCGAGATCGATGGTTCGGGTCTAAGTGGTGGGTAGAGGCGCTATTCTACGTCCTAAGGGTTAGAGTTATGCATATTCTTCATAAAAAAAGAGAAGTAAAAAAATCAGAAAAATATGCTTCAATGACGCATCTCTTCACTCCGTTAAGGTTACGAGACCTTATGAGTGTGCCATAGGCAGCCTGGGTCTAAGTAGAAAGCCATCCCTCTTCGACTTCGACGTCCTAGGAACAAAGCGTGGATCTATAAAAAAAAGAAAAGAAAAAGAAAAAAATAAGAACGAGAGTATGACCTTAATGATATCTCAAGCTTAGGAGAGTTGGTATGGAGATCGCTTGGACGTTGTTTAGGAGTACGAATTAGACTTAGGTCATTGGTAGGATTGCATGGTTCGAGACTTTCGGTTGATAAAGGTCTAAACTAGGTACGCTTAGGCTTGCGTTCATGTGACGCGTTGTTTTGCATGTTGGCTAATCCTTCGAAGTACTCGTGCTAGTATCCATTGTTGTTTAGCTCTTCTAGTACTCGACTATAGATTTGCTCGAGGACGAGCAAAAGGTTAAGTCTGGGGAGTTTGATAACACGTAATCCGTTGTAGTTTTTATATCATTCTTAGGTCTAGTTTTCTTCATCTACATTTCGTGTTTTGTACAGGAAACAAAGACATGAGGAGAAACACGAGAGATTATGGCGATTTAACCCCGAAAACGTAGCTGAATGACAAGGGTCAACTTGTGCATGGCCATGGATTGAAGTGAACACTCAAACACCGAGCAAAAGGAGCGGAAGCAACAAATTAGGACCTGCACACTCGGGCATGGAAGGTGTGACTGCTCGGGCATTGAGGCAAATGACTCCCCGTAGCTTTGCATGACTCGGTCGCTCAAGGAACACGATTGGAAAGGGAGTGCCCGCTCGGGTGGAAATGGAGTGCCTGCTCGGGCTAATTGTGGCCAAAATTCACCGCAAGTTTTCCCCACTCAGGCTGAAGAACCACACGCTCGGGCATGAGTGCCCGTTCGGGCTAGAAGGGTGTACACGACCGGGCATAAGGCGTGCACGAGCGGGTAGAAGCTGTGCCCGCTCGGGTCCTTGTTTTCCTCAACTAATTCCTAAGTTTTAGAACGGCCAAATAAGGAGAAATCAGATCTGAAAAAAGGGGATTCGAACCAGATTCGAAAGGGGAACATTCAAAGACAATAGGGAAGATTGAAAAAGGAAGAAAGGACGGACATCGAAGAGAACGAGACTGTAGCACTCACCGAGGAATGCAACGCTATCCTTCAAAACAAGCTGCCATCAAAGTTGAAGGATCCCGGAAGCTTCTCCATTCCATGCACAATAGGTAATCTCAAAATTGAAAATGCTTTGTGTGATTTAGGGGCAAGCGTGAGCATCATGCCACACTCAGTTTTTAAGCGGATGGACTTCGGGAATCTTAAACCTACGAAGATGTCTCTACGCCTCGCGGATTGTACGGTAAGACATCCCGTGGGAATCGTTGAAAACGTTCCCACCATGGTAGGTAAGCTTTGCATTCCCACTGATTTTGTTGTACTTGAGATAACGGAAGATGCTAGGACACCTATTGCACGGTAAGACATCCGTGGGAATCGTTGAAAACGTTCCCACCATGGTAGGTAAGCTTTGCATTCCCACTGATTTTGTTGTACTTGAGATAACGGAAGATACTAGGATACCTATTATTCTTGGTATGCCGTTCTTAGCTACTGCAGGTACGATGATAGACGTACAACAAGGAAAGCTGTCCTTAAGTGTCGAAGACGAAACGATCGAATTCGTCCTGTCCAGCCCCATGGACGAATCACCACTCAAGGAGTCTTGCTTTACAGTAGATTCGCTGGACGAGTTAGAGAAAGACACGTACAATCAAGTAAGTGTTTCCGATTCTCTTTTACGGTATTTGACACGAGTTTGTGACAATGCAAGATTTGCGGACGAAGGAGCTGAGATGTACATGAAATTCATGAGTGCTATTACAGCACTAGGAGACGCCCCATGGGAGGAGGTACCACACGAAATCCATGATGGTTTCGCAGCGGAGAAGACGTCTGAACTTGAGCCCGACCCTCCGCCGTCTTCTTTTTGGTATGACTACATTGAATGCAATAAAATATATCCTGCTGTTTTGAATGCTAACTTGAGTGCAGATGAGATGAGAAGGCAACCCACACGCATAAAGAAGCGTGAAAGAGTCAGCTATTCAATGTGTATGCACGGAAATTATACGGAGGACAGCCACGAACCTTCCACCGAAACTCAAAGGAGGCTGCACCCGCACTTGCACGAGGTAATGGAAAAAGATGTCATAAATTTTTTAAATGCAGATACCCTTTATCCAACCTCGGAAAGCGAGCAAGTGAATCCCGTACATGATGTGCCAAAGAAAGAAGCAGTGACTAAAGGATGGCACGATAAGAAGACCCTACCTCATGACTTCCAATCAGGTGATTTCGTTCCACTTTTCAATTCTCAACCTATGCTTTTCTCGGGCACACTAGCGTCCCGTTGGTCTGATTCTTTTCAGGTACGAGAAGTCTTCACACATGGAGACGTGGAACTATTGAGCGAGACGGGTGACACATTCAAAGCCAATGGACAGCGGCTAAAGCTCTACCAAGTCGCTCAACAGATCGAAAGTGGAAACTCCATTTCTCTTTCCGATCCACCCGTCGCGCACGCATGAGGAATGGAGACGTCAAAGCTTAAAGACGTTAAATAAGCGCTTTCTGGGAGGCAACCCAGCTGTTTGTTCTTACCTTTATGTTTAAGACTCGGTTATTCGTTTTCATATAAAAAAACCAACACAAACGTGTTTTACTTCCCTTACCCTCCATCGGAGCTTCACGCCGAGGACGCCGTTCAATTCATGTCTGGGGGAGCAGCTCACGTTTGTCAGGTGATTTCGTTTTATTTTCTTTCATCTTCCCTTTGACTTTGTAGTTTTTAGGTTATTTTGTGGTTTTCGGTTGTTTTTGAGTCAGAGTCGTCCGAGGCACTTGTCCGGTGCCACGTTTTGAGATGAACCCTGAACCTAGGATGCTTAAGAAGTTGACCTTTTCCGTGAGATTTTGCATGATTGAGCTAGGTTTTCCCTAAGCGTTAGAGCTTATTAGTCGGCTGAAAAACAATAGGTCGTAGTTCTTTGGGAATCCTAGTGGTGCTTGTGGGGGGGTTTAGACGAGGTTGCTAGGCTAGTTTATCGTTTATTCTCTCTACCCAGATGGTCATACTTCGTGTAGAAGATGCTTTATTTCTGTTCTATTGAGGATTATTGGATCATATAAAATCAAACCTATTTTGCAGATTAAAAGCGCACACTAACACTCCGCTGTCGATAGAAATAATGCCTAAAAAGCATGATAAAAAATCGATACGAGTGCATCGACCTTGTTACTCTTTCGGTGGCTCGGGTCTAAGTGGTGGGTTGGCGATCATCTTTCTACGTCCTAAGGGCATGGCACAAAAAGCCGCCTACTCCGCTGCACTCTTGAAGGAGATGCATGAGTATACCGTCATCGGTAGTCTGGGTCTAAGTAGAGGCTGGATCCCTTCAAATCCGACGTCCTAAAAGCCTAGAAAAGGAAAAAAAAGAAGTAATAAAAATAAAATAAAAAAAGAAAGAGAAAAAGAAAAAGAAAAGCAAAAAAAAAAAGAAAGAAGCTCGGAAAGAAAGAAACAAGTATCCTCGGTTGATCTAGGTTTACCATTGTGTGAAGCCTTGTTTGGTGGAGGGAGTTACGGTGGCTTGTCTAGTTTTTCTTTGATTTACTTTCTCATGGGTAGCCTTGGTGGACCTAGGATTAAGACTGAAAACTTGATTAGGCCGCATTTGCTCTCGACATGCTAGTTGATCGGTTAGGTTAGCTTTAGCGGTGTTTCTAGGAGAAGAGGGAATTCTCGTATTTTTACACCCCACGTGTTCCATGTTTACGTTTGTTTAGGGACAAGCAAACATTCAAGTCTGGGGGATTTTGATCATCACGTTTTCATACGTATTTCTTGCACGATTTAGGAGAAGTTTTTGATATATATGTGATGTTTTGCGTATGATTCCGTTTCCGTTTTACTTGTTTTCGTGTTTTCATGTTCTTACAGGTCTTTACGCGTATTTGGATCATTTCGGAGCTAAAGGACATGCACGGAGCTAAGGAGCAACTTCGGGGATCATACCACCCGATCGGGCACAACTAATACCCGATCGGGCAAAGGCTACGACAAATTTTGGTGTGCATTCACGCACGACTCGGGCAAGGAAATACCCGAGCAGATGCCTCACACCCGACCGGGCGCACATAAAAGGAGGCCAGAGGACGACATTGGAGACACCTATTCATTCAGTTCGTGATTGAGGAGATTCTTGCGAGGAGGCAAGCAAGGAGCATTGGAGATCAACCCGACACTTCGGTTTCGCTTGGTTTTCATGTTCCTTAGACTTTCTATTTCGTTTATGTTTGTTTACAGACGCATGAGCGAGTAGTTTGTTTGTTCTAGGAGAAGGGATTAGCCCTTGGCTATCCCGAAACCACTTTCTATTTATCTTTGAATGCATCTTCCCGTTTTCGTTTATCTATTCTTTGTACGGTGTAAGGAGACATTATTGAATGAAGAGGCTATGCCTTTTGGTTTAACTAATGCACCTACTACATTCATGAGGTTGATGAATCATGTTCTTAGGACTTTCATTGGAAAATTTGTGGTAGTATACTTTGATGACATCTTAGTATACTCTAAGAACATTAGGGAGCATGTAAAACACCTTAGACTGGTTCTAGGTGTTCTTAGAGCGGAAACGTTATATGCTAACATGAAGAAGTACACCTTTGCTACTAACAAGTTGGTTTTCCTAGGCTTTGTTGTTAGTGAGCAGGGTATCCTTGTGGATCAAGAGAAGGTCCAAATTATCAAGGATAGGCCGGAATCGAGCACAGTTGGAGAGGTTTGAAGCTTCCCAGGCTTCACGGGGTTTTACCGACGATTCGTCCGCAATTTCATCACCATTGTGGCATCAATGACTGAGCTCATGAAGAAAGACCGAGCCTTTGTGTGGCGAGACACACAAGAGAGAGCATTCCAAATGCTCAAGGAGAAGCTGATCCACCCACCTCTCCTATCTCTCCCCGACTTCACCAAGACATTCAAAGTTTTGATGAGGATCAACGAAAACATCTATCAACTTGATCTTCGAGATAAGTACAACATTAGCTCATCATTCAATATCATTGATCTTAGCCCTTGTGTTGCAGATGAAGTGGATTTGAGGGCAAATCCTTTTCAAGGGGGGGAGGGAATGATGAGGATATCACAAAGAACGCAAGCCTCGAACGGACGGACGGAACAGATGGGTCGAACGGGAAAGACAATCACGCGGAACCACGGGACGCTGACGAGGACGTGCAGGATGCTGATGAGGATGCGCAAGACGCTAACGAGGATGCGGATACACGGACTGTTGACGAGACTCGCGGACTAACGGTCGCGTCCGATATTTGTGGGCCGCGTAACTCGGAGATAAGACCATTTACAAAAACACCTAAATGGAGGCCTTCCCGAAGTCCAAATTCGATGAAACCAACACCATTTAAACCAGCACTTAATGATCTTTCAGATGAGTACCGGATCACTACCGGAACGTCACTTTTCCGGCGACATTCTGGCGACTATTCCGATGAGGCCTCTAGTGCACACTTAGAGCCAAATTCCGAGGTTTCAAGCATGTTAAAGGGGCCTTGGACTAGATCTACGACCAGGAGGCTACAGGAGAAGGTTCAAGACATCTTAGAAGCCCAAGATATTGAACAACAAAATCATTTGAAGGGTTTAGAGCCTCACAAGCCCATGGACCACACAAAGACCCATCAAGAGGAAGTGTCTTGGATTTGTGTCATTAAAATTCAAATTGTACCTAGAACACCTATAATTTAGGGCTTATTTCGTGCATTTTCAGTAGGAATAAAATCTAGGAAGATAAGTGGTTAATAAGAGTCTTAGACTTTGAATAGGAGTGTAATGTGGGGAGTTTGTTTTGGCCTTCCCCCTTTTTCAAAAAGGCACGCATGAATAACAAAATGACAAGTCATTTTCGCACCAATTACAGACCAAAGGAGCTTAGCTCATTTTTTTTGAGATTGAGAGATTCATCTCACACAAATCGATCAAGTCCGGGACTTGCAAGACTCGACATATCAAGTAACGAACCACGGTTGCTTGTGGTGTCTTCTATCGTCCTAAGAGTTATAGTGGTGCATATGCTCAAGGGTTTTGGATGGTCTCGCTGAGATTTGGGCCAACATTCTGCAGCACCTATCTGTCTATGGGTTCAAAGGCATCCATCCGCACAACCGAGTGAAACACACGATCCAGTCGCGCGTTAGAAACCGATGAAACTATAGAGTTGTTTAACTAATGAACAAGACGAGTATAAATCAATCGTTGGACGCGAGATGATGACTAAACTATTTAACGGGATAAACTCAATGACGCTATACACCACAGGTTTTCAGAAGTGCACAATAATGCAATGAAGTGCTGTTAAAAATCATGATTATAGATATTTTCAGAAATTCAGGGAATTCAAGCACTATCCTAGGGACTGACTCTCTCGATGCCTAATTCCACTATCTAGCATGTGTACTACCAACCTCTTAGTTGTGCAATAAACATACTATACACACTAAGACCGCTATCCTAATCCTGGGTCCAATCGACCGACCAACCAAGGTTCTAATCGATTAAAACCCCAAATCATGGCTAGGTTCCAAATCCTAATCTATCTCCCAATACTATCAGGCATTCATTCAAGTGATCGACAAGAATAAAAGCATTGGAGGCAACCAATCAATTTGAAAATGATCAAATATTATACCCAAGCATTAAGCACCGTCATTCATTACATATTGGCAAAACTCTAACCCGTGGAAACGGATCTACTCGTACATGGGTTCAGAAAACAAAGCACGAACGAAATCTATCTTAGCCATAGGTACAAAGAGATGGTTCTCTATTTTAATATCGTAGCCTTCAATAGCTCCTCCAGGTTATCCCATCGTCTCCCAAGGTTTTCTCTCTGAAAAATTGTCTCCTATTCTCCTCCAAAACTCCCCTTTCTACCGTCTGCCGAACGCTTCTTTCCTTCTCTGCAAACTTTCCTTTCCTTCTCCTTAAACTCCCGTTTCCTTCTCTGCAAACTCTCCTTTCCTTCTCCTGCTGCAGACTGATAACGTCTATTTTGTTATAGTATATTATTTCATTTTTATAGTAAGTTTAATCATTCATTTAGACTTTACCGAGCATTAAGAATCATTTAATCATCTTCTAGCGTTTTCTCGTGTATTTGCAGGAAATGAAGATATGAGACACTAACATCAGCAAATGCCCTAAAAGTACCTCAAATTCAGAACTGCAACCAAGATGTGAGGTGCCCGACGATCACACCCATCTGCACGACCATGTCAAGAGAGCACAAACAAGCATCATGCATGGCACAACTGGGCTCCCCAAGAAGACAACATCCCTCACCGAGCACCATGCACTGCACGACAGGGCGAACAAGAAAATGGGAGTGCCCGACCGAGCACCATGCCCAGCCTGATGGAACTCACCAAACAGATAACACTTCCGAACACATTGCACAGACTGGGCGCATGCTAAAGGATAACGTCTATTTTGTTATAGTATTTTACTCCATTTTCATAGTTAGTTCATTCATTTAGACTTTACCAAGCATTAAGCATCATTTAGTCCCCTTCTAGCGTTTTCTCGTGTTATTTTAGGAATAAAATATGGGGGTACAAACATGAGGAAATGAAGCAAAAACCACTCTCCTATCAACCATGCACGGTCATCAAGTAAGGATCATGAATTGAAGAAGAAAATGGAAGCAAGAACGGCTGGAACACACATGTTGGTCGCTGGAGTGAAAGATGGAAACTTGCTAGAGCATTGCTTGGAAGGACACAGATGGAGAACAATGGAAGTTTTTTGGAACATGAAGAAGCAACCGTTGCACACAAGAAGAAGCAACCGCTGCAAACAAGAAAAGGAAATGGCTGCTGCACACAAAAATGGGAACAACCGCTGCACACAAAAATGGAAAAAATCGCTGCACTTAAATGGAAACATGGCTAGAACGAAATGGAAACCTTAGGATGATGGAACAACAATTGAACGAGCACAGCTGCACAAGAAAAGGCAGCAGGGTGAGCAAGCAAAATGGAAACACGAGCTGCCTGAATACAAAATGTAAATTCCAACCACAACAACCAAAATGGAAACAAGGCTGCTGAAGCAAAAAGGAAACGGGTGACTGATCAGAAAAGGGAACGAAGGAGAAAAGGAAGCAAGCCAAAGAAAAAGAAAAAAATAAGAAGAGAAAAGAGGCACGAAGGGGTCAAGAGGAAAAAGCAGAATTCGGACAGAACACACAATCCCACACACAACATGCAGGAAGAGAGCAAGAGAGAGGAGAATGTCGAGAGGCAAGAGACGGGGCGACGAACTCGGAACCCGAAGGGACTGTTGAAGACTGCGATATTAGGATAGGGAGGAATTTCATTCTTTATCTATTTTTACAATAGTTTTCTTTTGTGTTTTGTTTTAGGAACCCATGTCCAAGTAGTTTAGTAGCTACGGGTCAGAGTTTTGCTGATATGTAATAAAGTCTTATGCTAATGCTTGGTTATGATATTTCATCATCTACGGATTAATTGGCTGTTCTTAATGCTTTTGTAATTCTTGGCCACTTGAATGAATGTTTATAAAAGTCTGATTGCATTGGAAGATGAATTAGATTTTGGATCATAGCCATGATTTGGGATATTAATCTATTTAGAACCTTGACCGGTCGTTCAATTGAACTCAGGAATTATGATAGTGGTTTTAATGTATTTAGTGTGTGAAATTACACAATTGGAAGATTGATAGTACGCATGCTAGATAGTGGGATTAGGGCTTGAATTCCCCGAATACGTAATGATATCTATATCCATGATTTTTGTTTTTGTTAGCATGCATTATCGTGCATCTCTCGAAACCTGTAGTGTTTAGTTTATTTAATTTACAACCGTTTAGATTAGGTAGTCTTTACTTTGAATTCAATCATTAATTTTTAATTGTCTTATTCATCAGTTTACTAGCTTTATAGTTGCATCGATTCTCTAGTGTTCGACCCTGGTACTACATGATCCGTATTCTTGCGGAAACATTAGTGTAGGTATTTATTACTTGAGATTAACCACATCACTAAGCCTGATCAATCACACCCTTGAGGAAGCGCCCGATCGAGCTTGCTCTTGTGTCCAGTTGGACGTGAAGGAACCCGCACGTGCTGAAGAGAAAATGGAAACCTCCGGTTGTTACACATAAATGGAAACTCACGAACAATAATGGAAATGCACGGCCAAAGAGGAAATAAGGAGAAAAGGAAAAGAAGAGAAGAGAAAAGAGAGACGAAGGGAGGCAAACAGAAAGAGATCAGTTCGGATAGAAACCAGAGAGACATAACAACGTAGAAAGAGAGAGAGAGAGAGAGAGAGAGAGAGGAGAGAGAGAGCAGCATGCCGGAAGGCTGGAGACGGGGCGGTGAACTCGAAACGCAGAGGAGCTGCTGAAGACTACGATAGTAGGATAGGGAGGAATCTCATTCTTTACCTATCTTGACAATAGTTTTCTTTCGTGTTTTATTTTCTAAGTCCATTTTCGAGTAGTTTACTAGCTACGGGTTAGAGTTTTGCCGATATGTAATGAAGTTCTATGCTTAATGCTTGGTTATGATATTTGATCGTTTATGGATTGATTGGCTGTTCTTAATGATTTTGTTCTTGTTGGCCAATTGAATTAACGATTATGAAAGTCTGATTGCATTGGAAGATGAATTAGATTTTGGAACATAGCCATGATTTAGGGTCTTAATCGAGTTAGAACCTTGACCGGTCGGTTGATCGAATTTAGGAAATAAGGATAGCAGTCTTAATGCATTTAGTGTGTGAGATTACGTAATTGGAAAATTGGTAGTACACATTCTAGATAGTGAGATTAGGAAGAGTCATTCCCAAGGAAAGAGCTTGAATTCCTCAAATACATGATGATATATATAACCATGATCTTTGTTTACGCTTCATTGCATTATCGTTCATCTTTGGAAACTTGTAGTGATAGTTTATTGAATTTATAACCGTCTAGATTAGTTAGTCTTTACTTCCAATTCAATCATTCATTTGCTAACCGTCTTATTCACTAGTTTACTAGCTTTAGAGTTGCATTGATTCCGTATTGTTCGACCCTGGTACTACACGATTCGTATTCTTGCGGAAATGATTCATTCCAATTTCATTTGCTGAGTTATGATCACAGAACGTTCACGATATGTTATGGGAAATTATCATATTACTCAGAGATATATGTTCAAGAAATTGAAAAAGAGATGATTTGAAGTTATTGAAAAACAATATCTCTGAAGTGTTATACTCTTTTAAAAGAGTTTTTCCGCCCTCTTCTCCTAGAAAAAATCAACTACTCAGTCATGAGTTTGAATCCAAACAACACAAATGAAATATCAAACGAATCGTAGTCCCGAATTGATTTTTCCCGCCTTCTTGTGTGTCTCCCGTCAAGAGGGCTCTCCTATGATGGATGGTGAATGAATGATGAATGAGTGAATGAATCCGTCCCTTATAAAATGAATTTTGTTTCGTGCACTGGACTTCTTGTAATTCAAAATTTGAATCATTCCCGAGCTTATCTCCCAAGTTATGCCCTTGTTTGTAGAACCATTCTTCAAGCGTTCGACCGTGCTATGTTCATGCTCGGGCCGTGTGTGCCTATGTCCAGTCCATTCCTTGTCTGTTTCTCATCCCGTTGCTCCGTTGTGATCTCTGATGCTCGTACTTTGTCCCATGTATGTTCTTTAGCTCCGAAACAAACTAAATACGCATTAAAACCTATAAAAACATGAAAACACGAAAAAAGTAAAAAAAAGATACAAAATCACACGTAAACATCACAACTATCGTCATAAACATCTCTAAAATCATGCGAGAATCGGGTACGAAAACGAGATGATCAAAATCCCCCAGACTTGAATGTTTGCTTGTCCCTAAGCAAACATAAATTTTGAATACATGGGAGATACAAAAACCGAGAATTCCCCTTTACCCTAGAAACACCGTTAAAGGGAACCTAATCGATCAACAAGCAAGTCAAGAGCAAATTCGGCCTAATAATCTTTCACTCTAAATCCTAGTTTCACCATGGCTACCTATGGGAAAGCGAATCAAAGGCAAGCTAAACAAGAAACCACAACTCTTTCCACCAAATGAGACTTCAAACAAATGCTAAATGTAGTATAAAAAAGGATAATTGTTTGAATTACGAGGTTCTTTATTCCTTTATTCCAATTTTTTTCTTTCTTTTTATTGATGTGTGGACACACTAGGCTTCTAGGACGTCAAATTTGAAGGGACATAGAAAGATGATCACTAACCCACCACTTAGACCTGAACCATCGAAAAAGTATCAAGGTCGATGCACTCATATCGATTTTACATCATGCTTTGAGGCATTATTTCTATCGATAGCGGAGTGTTAGTGTGCGCTCTTATTCTGCAAAACAAGCTCAATTCATATGATCAAATTATCCTTGTGAAAAAGAAGTAAAGCATCGTCTACATGAAGTATAATCATTTTGGATGGAGAGAAGAAACAAGAAACTAGCCTAGCAACCTCGTCTAAACTTTCCACAAGTAACACTAGGATTCCCAAAGACTTACGACCTATTCAAAAATTGAACCGACTAATAAGCTCTAACATGCAAGATATCACGGAAAAGGCCAACTTCTTAAGTATCCTAGGTTCAAGGTTCATCTCAAAATATGGCACCGAACAAGTGCATGAGACAACTCTGACTCATGAAAACAAAAACAAACTAAAACTAAGCTTAGAACTATGAAATCAAAGAGAAAAACAAAAGAAAACGAAACGGAAGAATTGAACGGCGTCCTCAACGTGAAGCTCCAATGGAGGATAAGGAAGGTGAAGTCACGGTTGTAGGTCTTCTTCTTTTTATGTTTTTTATTTTAAATAACCAAGTCCGAAAATACGAAACAAAAGAAAAAAAATGTTGGGATACCTCCCAAAAAGTGCTTAGTTAACACCGTTAAGCTTGACGACTCCATGCCCATGTGCTCGTGATGGGTGAATCTAATAGGGAGATGGAGTTTCTGCTTTCGATCGGTTGAGCGGATTGGTAGAGCTTTAAGCGCTATCCATTTGCTTTGAATGTTCCGCTCGTCCTACTCCATAGTTTTACTGCTCCATGTATGAACACCTCTCATACCTGAAAAGGACAAGACCAATGGGAACGTAGTTTACCGGGGAAAAATTTAAGACGAGAGTTAAAAAGTAGAACTAAGTCACCTGGCAGAAAGTCATGAGGTAGAATCTTCATATCATGCCATCCCTTAGCATGCTCCTTGTTCGCATTGCGCGCTATTGTCATTGCTCCTTTCTTTGGCACGCCATGCACGTGGTTCACCCATTCACTGCTCGAGGTTGTACAAAGGATATCTGCATCAAAAAGTTTTATGATCTATTTTTCCATTACCTCTTTCAAACTCGGGTGCAGCCTCCTTTGAGCTTCGATGAAGGGTTCATGGCTATCCTCCTTAAGCATTCTGTGCATAGATAATGAAGGGCTCACCCTCCTGCGCTTCTTAAGACGAATGGGTGGGAGGAAGGAAGATGTTCGAGCTCAATTCTAGACGCTTTCTCCACGGAAAAATCAGTAAGCGCTTCGCGCGGTGTCTCCTCGTGTGGGACGTCCTTTAGTGCCTCAATAGCACTCATGAATTTCGTGTAGAGGTTGGTGATAACGTCTATTTTGTTCTAGTATTTTAATATATTTTCATAGTTAGTTTCATCACTCATTTGGGTTTTACCAAGCATTAAGCATCATGATCATCTCATTTTCAGTCATTTTGGAGCTAAAGGACGTGCCAAGACAAAGTACAAACATCGAGGATCATCACGGGACAAACGGGATGAGAATCGGCAAGGAATAGCCACTACCCACGCGGGTAATTCCCTAACCCGAGGGGGCATTTGTTACTGCGATGTTGTCCAGCGAATTGTGCACGAGTCGGGCAAGAAATACCACGCTCGGGGCCTCAGCCCGACCGGGCAGCAAGTCAGCCGAGCGGGCAGCATCTCAGCCCGAGAGGGCAGCACCTCAGCCCGATCAGGCTACCTCTTTTCCATCGCGTTCTTGCGCGATCTTCCGCGCCGTACCCGTGCGGGTCACTCACCCTGCCCGCACGGGTCGCGTCCGTCGCCTGCAACTCCAAATAAGTTAATTTGACTTAAAACAAATGGGAGTTTATTGGGGACTTATACAATAAGGAAAACACCTTTAAAGAAGAGTAATAAGTGATATTTCGCTGGAGAAAGTAATGGAAACGTTGACAACTTAATCAAGTAATGGAAAACTCAAGAAAAGGCAAGAAAAGAGGGGTGGCTGCTGTAACGAACGAGGGGAGCTGGAGGGACGAATTCAGATAGAAACAAGGAGAGAAGAGAAAGCACACAAAGAGAGAGAGAAGGAGAGCAGCACACACACACAAGGGCAAAGGACGGAGCGAGGAAGCCAGAGCGTGGAGGAGCTATTGAAGACATCAGTAATAGAATAGGGAGGGATCTCATTCTTTATCCATGTCGAATATAGTTATTTGTTGTGTTTCTTTGTCTAAGTTCATGTCCGAGTAGGTCCATAGCCATGGGTTAGAGAGCTTTGCCGATATGTAATGAAGTTTTGTTCTTAATGCTTGGTTACAATATTTGTTCGTTTTGGATTGATTGGTTGTTCGTAATGCCTTTATTCTTGTTGGTAGCTTGAATGAATGATTATAAAAATATAATTGCATTGGGAGATTAATTGGATTTTGGAACGTAGCCATGATATGAAGTCTCATTTGATTTAGAACCTTGGCCGGTCGGTTGATTGAACTTAGGA
>CM071871.1:10731284-10750806 GCA_036759665.1 Gynandropsis gynandra
GCTAGATAGTGGGTTTAGGCATTGGGAGAGTCATTCCCTAGAAAAGAACTTGAATTTCCCGAATACGTAACGATATCTATAACCATGATCTTGTTAGAAGAACTTTGTATCATCGCGCATCTCTCGAAACCTGTGGTGTTTAGTCATTGAGTTTATCCCGTTAATTAGTTTAGTTTAGTTTCATTCGCATTCCCATCACTTATTGATTTCAACGTCTTATTCATTAGTTTACTAGCTTTGGAGTTGCATCGATTCCTTGTGTCCGATCCTGGTACTGTACGATCTGTATTCTTGTGGAAGCGTTAGTCTAGGTAAATTATTACTTGAGATTAACCACATAAAGTTTTTGGTACTGTTGTCGGGGAATTGATTACGGCTTTAGAGTTAGGATACTTTTGGATTAGGACAATCCTTCCCGGAGTCTTATTTGCTTTTTCGTATTTTTGCTTTCTTTATTTCGAGTCAAATTTGTTTACTTCTTGGAACTCACACGACTTTTGTGTTTTGTTTCTTTATCTCGTGCAGCTCACTTGTGCATGAGAGGTACCAGAAGTGCTGATCTAGTTTACGACCCAGATATCGATAGAACGCTCAGAGAAATAAGGAGACAAACGAGAGCTAGTGCAAGCCAACCGGTGATAACACACAAGTGCACCTAGACCTCCAAACCGAGATAGTAATCGAACCAAAGATTGTAGACGAGAGCAACGAAGAGTTAATGGCAGAACATCAAGACTTGAACGCGTCACAAATGCAACCAAACGTGCCACAAATGCAACTAGTGATAACCTATGGATTATACACGGTCCTTAAGCATACACAACTCTTGTCATGCATCACTAGGAGAGACGCTCGCATGGAATTACAGCCGGCATTCATCCAGATGCTTGGTAACGCAACGTTCAGAGGGAGACTCACCGAGGATCCGAACTAGCATCTTACTGACTTCAAGATGCTCTGCTGAACTATCGGAACCGGAGAAGGAATCTCGGATGAGGACGTCATGCTCGCTGCCTTTCCATTCTCATTGAAGGATAAGGCGCAAGACTGGTCGTATTCCCAACCGGCGAATTCCATACAATCATGGGAACAACTAGAAGAGAAATTCATGACACGATTCTTCCCTCAGAGTAAAGCTCAGCTTGCCAAGAATCAAATCAACACGTTCGTTCAAGGGGCATTTGAGAGTTTATACGAAGCGTGGGAATGCTTCAAAGGCTATCAATGAGTTTGCTCACATCACGGCATGGATCAGAGTTATCTCATACATAATTTTCTACAAGAACTCATGGATAACACGAGGATTCTGATCATAGCACTGCCACTGAAGTTCCTTGAGTAACCTCATATTCCCACAGATCGAGGACCTAATCGATCGTATGGCTGATGAAGGCAGCAACGCCGCTGGAGAATATAATCGTAACGCTCCAGCAAGGGTAGCTCATGTGAACGAGACACACGCTCTATATGTCTGTTTAGCTGAGATGAAGGATCAAGTCGCTGGAATTTACAATTTTTTATCCGAATCACGTCGTCCACAATATTCAGAGCAATTAGAGGATCATGAAGTCCAAGGGTACGAGGAAGTGAACTATGTGAGCAACAACCAGCCTTTGGGAAACACGTACAATCCCGGATGGAGAAATCACCCAAATTTCTCCTACAAGAATTCCGAGGGTGCATCCAACACGCAAAAACTATCGGGAAACTTTCAGCCACGAGTGATGCAAAGGAATCAGAATTTCCAGCCAAGGACGATCCCCAAACCCAGAATTACCAGCCACGTGCGCCTCCTCCTCCACAACAAGAAGCTCATACCGATATGACGTCTATGCTAGCTCAACTCTTACAAGGACAAAAAGATCTATACAACGAGTCTAGAGGGATGAGAGCAGAACATGATGAGGTAAAGAAACAATTTGTGGAGATGAAGACGCACCTAAAGATCTTGGATATTCACGTTGCACAACTTGCTGCAAACTCCTCTCAACCGCAAGGAGTTCTACCGGGGCGACCAGAAGCAAATCCTCGTGAGCAAATCAATGCCATTCACTTAAGGAGTGGTAAGACATTGGATCAGCCCACTCATTCAACGTTTGAAAAGGGAGAATCATCTAGGACAGTAGCGAGAGAGAACAACAACGTCGAAGAGCACAAAGAGGAGGAAGAGGAGCCTAAATACGTAAAACCCGAACCAAGGCCTCCTCCTTTGCCATTCCCTCAACGCCAACGCAAAAAGAACGAGGATGCTCAATTTGCAAAGTGTGCTGAGATGTTGAAGAAGATGCACATCACTATTCCATTCTACGAAGCGTTGAAGAAGATGCCTTCATACGCCAAGTTCCTCCAAGACGTACTTGGAAACAAGCGAGATGTGGAGACGGAAACCGTCATGGTGACTTACTCGATGCTGCAGCCAAACCTACCCAAGAAGATGCCCGATCCAGGTATATTCGGGATCCCTTGTAAAATAGGGGATTATGAAATTAACCTTGCACTAATCTATGTCGGAGCAAGCGTAAGCGTGCTACCATTGTCATTATACGAAAAATTGGATCTTAGGGATAGGATGGATCTTCGACCTACACGAATGGTGCTCACCATGGCTGATCGAAGCGTTAGAATACCCGAGGGCATGCTGGAAGACGTGCCTTTGCAAGTGGGGAAGTTCTTCGTCCCGGTTGACTTCGTCGTCTTGGATATGGAGGAGGACAAGAAGATCCCAATCATCCTCGGTTGGCCGTTTCTTAATACGGCTAAGACGATCATACATTGTGCAGAAGGTAGACTCACGTTGAAGTTTGGAGATAAAGAAGTGGAGTTTAATTTGAACGACACGCTTAAACATCCTTGTATGGTAGACTCGGTATTCTACATAGACGTCTTAGAGAATCTAGCGGAGGAAGTTATCGAAGAGTTTGGGAACATGGATTCCCTGGAGATGGCTCTTTTAGCAGCTGGAGAGGGCATTTATAATGACCCTAACGAAGTGAAACATTACACAAAGCTACTCGACGAAGGAAAGATGAAAGAGATCCCGAATACCGAGCTAGACGCACTTCGAGCAGATTTTTGTGCGATCCGAGCACAAAAGGTCGTAACCCAAGAAAAAGAGGAATTTCGGACAATCCTTATCAAGGAGATTTCTCAACTCATAAAAACATAAGCACAGATCAAATGGGGAGGGAATTAAGACAAGAAAACGCCATAAACCAGTGCACAAACCTCCGCGCATGCCAGACAGATTCCAGCGCGCCTCAAGCAGCTCACAACGCTAGTTCAACCACTTCTGATATGCCTAATAGCCAAACCAAGCATCAAAAACCTGACTGGAGTGTTGAAAAAGTCCCAAAAGTGGAGTTGAAGCCCTTACCACAAGGGTTGAGGTGCGAATTTATTGGACTCGAATCTACTTATCTAGAGATAGTGAATGATAACCTAGACGAATCCCAAAAAGCACGATTGTTAGAAGCTCTTAGGAAGTATAGGGATGCCATAGGTTATACATTAGAGGATATTACGGGACTTAGTCCAGCCCTTTGCATGCATAGGATTCACTTAGAAGATGAAACTAAGACCTCCATTGAACATCAACGTAGATTAAACCCGAACATGATGGAAGTAGTTAAGAAAGAGGTCCTTAAGTTGTTAGACGCCGCAATTATATATCCTATATCGGATAGTGCGTGGGTGAGTCCTGTACAGGTAGTTCCGAAGAAAGGAGGCACCACCGTCGTCCCAAACGCGAACAACGAACTGATTCTGACAAGAACGGTCACGGGATGGCGCATGTGCATCGACTACTGCAAGCTGAACGCCAACACTCGGAAAGATCACTTCCCTTTACCTTTCATTGATCAAATGCTGGAACGTTTAGCTCTTCACTCCTATTTTTGTTTTCTTGATGGTTATTCAGGTTTCTTTCAGATACCAATCCATCCGAACGATCAAGAAAAGACGACGTTCACATGCCCTTTGGTACATTCGCCTATCGTCGGATGCCCTTTGGTTTGTGTAATGCACCTGCTACTTTTCAGCGGTGCATGACCTCTATCTTCTCCGATGTAAATGGTGAAATTATGGAAGTGTTCATGGATGATTTCTCGGTTCATGGACCTTCCTTTGATGTTTGTCTAACCCATTTGTGTAAAGTGTTAGACAGGTGCGTAGAAGCGAATCTTGTGTTGAATTGGGAGAAGTGTCATTTCATGGTTTGCGAAGGCATCATGTTGAAGCATAAGATATCAGCAAGGGGAATAGAGGTAGATAAGGAAAAAATAGAAGTCATTGAGAAGCTGCCACCTCCTAGGAACGTTAAGGCAATCCGTAGTTTTCTAGGTCATGCGGGATTCTCTAGACGGTTCATCAAAGATTTCTCGAAGGTATCCAAACCCCTCACTGATCTATTAGGAAAAAACGTACCACTTGAGTTTACAACAGAATGTGGAGTGGCATTTGAAAAGTTGAAGAAGGCGTTGGTTTCTCCACCCATCATACAACCGCCGAATTGGGAGCTTCCGTTTGAGCTCATGTGTGATGCGAGCGATTTTGCGGTTGGAGCAGTGTTGGGTCAGCGAAAATATCGGATGTTGCACGCCATTTATTATGCTAGTCAAAAATTAGACAACGCCCAATGCAACTACTTCACAAGCGAGAAGGAGTTACTTGCACTCGTCTTTGCATTTGAAAAGTTCCGCTCATACCTAGTGGGCTCCAAGGTAATAGTTTACACGGATCATGCTATGAAGGATATTAGGATATTATTGAATTAAGGGTATTATTGTAATTTACTATTCCCTAATTCGATCAAATCATTAACCTCTTGTACATATAGCCGTTTATGGCTTTTCAGTAATCAATAATTCAGATCACCATTCACATGGTATCAGAGCTAAAATCGTCTCACGACGAAACCTTAGCCGCCCACTTCTTCTTTCTCGGCCAACCCTAGCCGCCGCACCCCACCGGTCCGGCCGCCGCAGTCAGCCCCACCTTCCGCCGCTGCTCTGACGTCTCACCCCTCGGCACAGCTGTTCTTCCGTCGCCCCACCAGCACGGATCCACCTTGCCAGTCGTCGATCCAGATCTCCTGCGCCCCGTCGCTCAACCGCACTCACCATCATCGGCCACGTCCCGCTCAACAGTTTTCCTATTTTCTTGCACCGCCGTCTACATCCTTTTCCGGCGTCTTCCCCTTGGCTCCATCCTCTACCACCAATACCTCACCCACTGTCGCATTCTCCAACCTTAAGCCCACCGTTTCCACTTGGCATTCACGTCTAGGACATCCGTCACTACCCATCCTCAAACACGCCTTGTCCAAGGTTCACATTCCGTTAGTTCGAGAGTCTTTTGTTTCTCCATGCAATTCTTGTCTTAGTAATAAGAGTCATAAACTTCCGTTTAATGAGTCATCTATTGTTTCTTCTCGACCACTTGAATTTGTTTTCTCCAATTTATGGACATCGCCTATTATTTCAACGGATGGTTTTAAGTATTATGTTCTTTTTGTTGATCATTTTACGCGTAATTCTTGGCTTTATCCGCTCAAACAAAAATCACAAGTTCGAGCAACTTTTATTGCCTTCAAATCTCTTGTCGAAAACAAGTTTAACGCTAAAATCGTCAATCTTTACACTGATAACGGTGGAGAATACATAGCCCTCCATTCTTTTCTTTCGGACAATGGCATCTCACACTACACAACCCCAACCCACACCCCTGAGCATAATGGGATATCCGAACGTCGACATCGTCACATTGTCGAAACCGGATTGTCTCTCCTTATGCACGCCTCTCTACCACTACCCTATTGGTCCTACGCCTTTACGGCTGCGGTTTATCTAATCAACCGCATGCCCACACCTCTCCTCTCCTATGCCTCGCCCTACGAAGCTCTCTTCCAAACTCCACCGAACCTCCATAAACTCAAAATCTTTGGCTGTTTGTGCTATCTTTGGCGGCGTCCTTATGCCTCTCACAAACTAGACCCTAGATCCGCCCCATATGTCTTCCTTGGCTACTCCAACACCCAAAGCGTGTATCTTTTTCTTGAGCTATCCAAACTTCGCGTCTTTGTCTCGCGTCACGTTGTCTTTCATGAATCCGTCTTCCCCTTTGCTAATCTTTCCAAATATGTCACACATCCTAGCATACCTGTCGCATCCCCGTTGTCTCATGGTCCGTCTCTATCACCCATCGAGCATTTCACCTTGGCCCACGCTCCATCTCCTCCACCGCAGCCCCCAAGATTAGATTCTTACCTGATCATTGTTGAGCGTGACACGGAAACTAGCAACGCTGCGGTCTCCTCTCCTCCAGCGTCGCCTTTGGACGCGGCCTTCACTCCTGCGTCGCCTTCGGACGCGGCCCGTACTCCCGCGTCACCTTCGAATGCGGCCCATACTCTCGCGTCGCCTTCGGATGCGGCCCCTACTACAGCGTTGCCTTTGGACGCGACCCGTGCTACCGTTGCGGAACGGGCCACTCGAAACGTGCATCCCATGGTTACTCGCAGCAAGGTCAATCTCATTCGATCTAATCCTCCATTTGCGAATGTTTGTACAAGTTCTCTAGACGAAACTGAACCCACAACAGCAACACAAGCCCTACGTCACACCAAATGGAGACAAGCCATGAGTGATGAATTCAATGCCCTTCTAAGCAACGAGACCTGGGACCTTGTCTCTCATCAAACCGCAAGCAACGTTGTTGGCTGCAAATGGTTTTCTGTATCAAACGAAAACTCGATGGTTCCATTGATCGCTACAAGGCTCGTCTGGTTGCTAAAGGCTTTCATCAACGTCCGGGAGTGGATTTTCACGAGACTTTCAGTCCCGTGGTCAAGCCCGCAACCATCCGCACCGTACTTAGTCTTGCGGTCTCCAACGGATGGCACATAAATCAGCTCGATGTAAACAACGCCTTCCTTCAAGGCACACTCACCGAAGATGTATACATGGAGCAACCACCTGGTTATGTTGACAAGGATCACCCTCTTCACGTGTGCAAACTCCGGAAAGCTATCTATGGTCTCAAACAAGCTCCCTGTGCGTGGTACTCTGAGTTACGGACGTTTTTGTTTCACATTGGCTTCAAGAACTCTCTTGCGGACGCCTCACTCTTTGTGCTCAACACGTCAACTACAAAGCTCTATGTTCTCATCTATGTCGATGATATGATCATCACGGGCTCTTCTACCACTCACATTCAGAACTTCATCAAGTTGTTGGCATCTCGGTTCTCCATTAAAGACCTCGGTGCTCTAACCTTCTTCCTCGGAATTGAAGCCACGCAAACACCACGGGGTCTCCACTTGTCGCACCGGAAGTATATCACGGATCTTCTCATTCGGACCAACATGAATGAGGCGAAGCCTGTCTCGACGCCATTGCCATCGAGCTCACGGCTCACCGTTTCCTCGGGCTCACCTCTGTCCGACCCCACCGAATTTCGACAAGTCATAGGCAGCCTACAATATCTTGCCCTCACGCGTCCGGATGTTAGCTATGCCGTCAACAAGTTGTCTCAATTCATGCATCAACCCACGGATGAGCATTGGCTTTGCGCCAAACGTGTTCTTCGTTATCTTGCTGGTTCTCGTGCCCAAGGTATATTTCTTGCAGCTCACAACGCTTTGTCTCTTCATGCTTTTAGCGATGCGGATTGGGCTGGTGACTCCTCTGACTTCAAATCCACGGGGGCATACATTGTGTATCTTGGCAAACATCCAACATCGTGGTCGTCCAAGAAACAAAATGGCCACTCACGATCATCCACCGAGGCGGATATCGGTCTGTAGCCAACACCTCGGCCGAAATTTGCTGGCTCGGTAATCTTCTCATGGAACTTGGTGTCACCCTCTCCTCGGCTCCAACCATTTATTGTGACAATATCGGAGCTACATATCTCAGCGCCAAACCGTTTTTCCACTCTCGTATAAAGCACCTTGCCCTTGATTACTTCTTTGTTTGTGGTCAAATTGAAGTTGGTGCACTTCGCGTTTCTCATGTGCACTCCAAGGACCAACTCGCCGACCTCCTCACCAAACCTCTTCCGCGGTTGCAATTTCACGAGTTGTGTTCCAAGATTGGAATCACCTCGGGTGATTCATCTTGTGGGGGCGTATGAAGGATATTAGGATATTAATGTATTAAGGGTATTATTGTAATTTACTATTCCCTAATTAGGTCAAATCATTAACCTCTTGTACATATAGCCGTTTATGGCTTTTCAGTAATCAATAATTCAGATCACCATTCACACATGCCGCCTTACGTTACCTACTCACCAAGAAAGACGCAAAGAAGGATCATTAGATGGATCCTACTGCTGCAAGAATTTGATCTTGAAATACGGGATAGGAAAGAAACCGAGAATGGGGTAGCTGATCATCTTTCACGTCTTGAAATACCCGAGTGCACTCCTATCGACGACTATCTCCGAGATGATGCGGTAATGTCCTTGACTTGCACTTCCATTCCATGATATGCTGACTTTGTAAATTACTTAGCTTGTCAAGTTTCTCCATGACGTCAAGGCGTACTATTGGGATGAGCCATATCTTCTCAAAAGAGGCATAGACAGAATCTTTAGGCTCTACATCCCAAAGAAGAAGCTCCACACATACTGTCATGTTGCCATTCCTCAAGCTATGGAGGACACTTTGCTGCAGCCAAGACAGCCGCAAAGGTGCTGCAAGCGGGCTTCTATTGGCCTACACTCTTCAAGGACGCCCACAACTACGTCACATCATGCGACAATTGCAAAAGGATGGGTAATATTTCTAGACGCCATGAAATGCCACAAAAATATATTCTAGATGTCGAGCCATTTGATCTATGGGGAATAGACTTCATGGGCCCCTTCCCGTCCTCGTGCGGAAACCTCTATATACTAGTCGCGGTGGACTACGTAACGAAGTGGGTAGAAGCTTTGGCAAGTCAAACAAACGACTCCAAACCAATAACCAAGATGTTCAAACGTGTCATATTCCCATGTTTTGGAGTCCCGAGGGTTGTGATCAGCGATGGAGATAAGCATTTCGTGAACCGCATCATAGAAGGGTTGTTGAAGAAGTACAAAGATCTACAAGGAGCGCACGGAGAAGTGGAATGATAGACACATAGTCCAGCGGACATTCGAGGTAGGTGACCGAGTACTTGTTTTCAATTCACGTTTGAAACTTTTTCCAGGAAAACTCAAGTCACGCTGGTCCGGGCCGTTCACAATCAAAAGCGTCTCACCGAATGGCGCTATCGAGCTGATGGGAAATGACAGCACATTCAAAGTGAACGCCCAACGTTTCAAACTCTATAACACGGACAACATGGACGACAATCGAATTGTCTTCGCTCTTTCAGAGCCAACACATGAGTAGAGTGTTTTGGTCAGGCTCGCGACCTTAAACAAGCGCTTCCCGGGAGGCAACCCGAGCCCTATATCCTTTTAGTTATTTCATTTCAAATTTTTTTAGAATTTGACTCTTATTCTTTTCACAAGCATGCTCCTTACCAACAACCCCGATGTATCGTACTGTCTCCTTTGGATTGTGTGACTTTTGTTACAGGTTTTCCACTTTGAAATCATCCACAACATGAGGAAAGACGCATACGCCCAGCTACAACAACTCAGGACAGCAAGCACGCATCAGGTGCACACGTTCCTATTTATAGTATTTTTCCCCGAGTTTTTGCGTGTTAGTCCTTCTCTTAGGTATTGAACACCGGGAGGGTGTTCCATTCAAGTCTGGGGTGGGATATTCTTCGAATGTCATGATTGTGATTAGGATTTAGATGTTGAGTTATTCGTTTTGTTTTTCTAGGATTAGACGGACGAATATCTAGTACGAAAAATTTTGAACTTTAGTCACATTGTGCAACTTTGTCGAATCGGGAACAAAAGTATAGGTTTGCTGAAACATACCTTTAGATATCTATTTGTTAGTGGTCGTGCATGAATCCATAGCCTATAGTTGTATTCCTTCCCTTAGGCTTCAATCCCAAGCACTTATATCTCTGTGCGTACCTTTCATTCCTTATTTTGTTTCGATCATTATATTTCCACGCACTTACACTCCGATGTCAATAGACTAAGTTCTTTAACTTTTTCAGCCCTACATTGACATGAGTGCATCAATATTGATGGTTCGGTTCTAAGTGGTGGGTCGAGGTGGTTTTTCTACGCCCTAAGGGTTAGAGTCGATGCGTATTCACACTAGTTAATCAAAAAGAAAAAAAAAGAAAAAAAGAAGATAAAAAAAATCATCAAAAACGCAACCTCTTCACTCCGCTAAGGTTACGAGACCTTATGAGTGTGCCAATTGACAACCTGGGTCTAAGTAGAAGGCTGTCCTCTTCAACTCCGACGTCCTAGAAACCGAGTGCGAATTTTCAAATAAAAAAATGTGTGGAAATAGAAAAAAAAGAGAAGAAGAAAAAGAGAACCGAAAAAGAAGAAAAATAATTGTCTTAAGAATGGTATCGAACTGTTTGTGCATTAGAATAGGTATGGAGATTGCTTGGATGTTGTTTAAGGGTTAGTGAAATGAACTCAGGAAATGTGTAGGATTGCACGGTTAGTGGCTTTCGGTAGATAGTGGTCTAAATTCGGTGCGCTTAGATCTATGTTCGTGTGATGTGTTGTTGCGTAGGGTGGCTAACTTTTCGAGTTGATTGTGCTAGTTTCTGGTTGTTGTCTAACTCTTCTCTTGCTTCTTTCTAGTCTTGCTCGAGGACGAGCAAAGGTTCATGTCTGGGGGGAGTCTGATAACATCTATTTTGTTGTAGTATTTTAATCTATTTTCATAGTTAGTTTCATCACTCATTTGGGTTTTACCAAGCATTAAGCATCATGATCATTTCGTTTTCAGTCATTTTGGAGCTAAAGGACGTGCCAAGACAAAGTACAAACATCGAGGATCATCACATGACAAACGGGACGAGAATCGGCAAGGAATAGCCACTATCCGTGCGGGTAATTCCCTAACCCGAGCGGGCATTTGTTACGATGATTTTGTCCAGAAAATTGTGCACGAGTCGGGCAAGAAATACCACACCCGGGGCCTCAGCCCGAGCGGGCAGAACCTCAGCTCGAGTTGGCTTCCTCTTTTCCATCGCGTTCTTGCGCGATCTTCCGCGCCGTACCCGAGCGGGTCACTTACCCTGCCCGCACGGGTCGCGTCCGTCACTTGTAACTCCAAATAAGTTAATTTGACTTAAAAAATGGGAGTTTGTTGGGACTTATACAATAAGGAAAACGCCTTTAGAGAAGAGGAATAAGTGATATTTCGCTGGAGAAAGTAATGGAAACGTTTCCAACTCAAATAAGTAATGGAAAACTCAAGAAAGGAAAGAAAAGAGGGGTGGCTGCTGTAACGAACGAGGGGAGCTGGAGGGACGAATTCAGAGAGAAACGAGGAGAGAAGAGAGAGCACACAGAGAGAAAGAGAAGGAGAGCAGCACGCACACACAAGGGCGAAGGACGGAGCGAGGAAGCCGGAGTGTGGATGAGCTATTGAAGACATCGGTAATAGAATAGGGAGGGATATCATTCTTTATCCATGTCAAATATAGTTATCTTTTGTGTTTCTTTTGCTAAGTTCATGTCCGAGTAGGTCCATAGCCATGGGTTAGAGAGCTTTGCCGATATGTAATGAAGTTTTGTTCTTAATGCTTGGTTATAATATTTGTTCGTTTCGGATTGATTGGTTGTTCGTAATGCTTTTATTCTTGTTGGTAGCTTGAATGAATGATTATAAAAATCTAATTGCATTGGGAGATGAATTGGATTTTGGAACGTAGCCATGATATGAAGTCTCAATTGATTTAGAACTTTGGTCGGTCGGTTGATCGAACTTAGGAACCAGGATAGCGATCTTAATGCATCTAGTAGGTGAGATTACCCAATGGGGAGATTGGTAGTACGCATGCTAGATAGTGGGTTTAGGCATCGAGAGAGTCATTCCCTAGAAAAGAGCTTGAATTCCTAGAATACGTAATGATATCTATAACCATGATCTTGTTAGAACCTCGTTGCATCATCGTGCATCTCTCGAAACCTGTGATGTCTAGTCTATTGAGTTTAATCCATTAGTTAGTTAGATAGTTTATCTTCATTCGCATTCCAGTCTTATTCATTAGTTTACTAGCTTTAGAGTTGCATCGATTCCTCGTGTTCGACCCTGGTATTATACGATCCGTATTCTTGCGGAAGCGTTAGTCTAGGTAAATTATTACTTGAGATTAACCACATCAATTGGCTTCTTCATCCGTGAGTCTCGTGTTCCTGCAAACCTTCTTCAAGCATCTCTGAAGAGGATCGGAAATACTTACTTGATCGAGCGTGTCATTCGCCGAGTCTTCCCAAGAACCAACTCTAAAGCACGACTCCTTGAAAGAGGGTCTGTTCATAGGGTTGGACAAGTTGAACTCTATTTTCTTGTCATCGACACGCAAAGAGAGCTTCCCTTGTTGTATGTCAGTCATGGCACCTGCAATAGCAAAGAAGGGTCTACCAAGAATAATAAGTACCTTGGTGGGAATATTTCAACAATTCGCACTGGATGTCTTACCGAACGATCCACGAGTTTTAGAGAGATCTTGGTAGGTTTGAGATCGCCGAAGTTCATCCGCTTTAAGATAGAATGTGACATGAGGCTCATGCTTGCTCCCAAATTGTACAAGGCTTTGTCAATATTGATGTCCCCTATGGTACATGGGATTGAGAAGCTTCTAGGGTCCTTTAACTTCGGGGGCAGCTTGTTTTAAAGAATGGCGTTGCATTCCTCGGTGAGTGCTATGGTCTCACTCTCTTCGAAACGCCTCTCCATGGAAAGAACCTCCTTGAGGAATTTGGCGCGATTAGGCTTGTTTTGGAGGGCTTCCACGAATGGCAAGTTGATGTCGAGCTTCTTGAGGCCATGAAAGAATCTGCCTTTGCCTTTATCCATCGACTTTTCCAAATCTGGCTCAACCCCTTCCATGGTTGCGATTCTACCTTTGCCTTTATCCATCGACTTTCCAAAAACTTTCTCTTTCTATATGGAGGGCGGGCTCTCAATCTTATTCTTGCTACATAATGTAATAGCGTTCACATACTCTCTTAGGTTAAGATCGGGTTTTCCAAGGAGTTGTCCGGGATTTTGAGAGGATGAGGTAGCTTGTTGTGCTATAAAGTTCTCTAGGATCTTCACAAGCTTCCTCAAGGATTCCATCTGAGTTTTGAGCTTATTAACCGGTGTCTCCATATCTGCATTGAATTTGGTTTGAAGTGATTGTTGGTGCCTTTGCTCCTTGATGAATTCGAGCATCACCGCCTCAAGGCTTCATGAAGGAGCTTGAGGAGGTAGAGGAGCTTGTTGAGCTTACTGGAATTGCTGCGGTTGCTGGTACGACTGCTGCTTTTGTTGAAATCCCGAACATTTTATCAGACGTAGGAGAGTTGACTTCTTGTAATTCAAAATTTGTATCATTCCCGAGCTTATCTCCCAAGTTATGCCCTTGTTTCTAGAACAAATTGTTCAAGCATCCGACCATGTACGTTCTTTAGCTCCGAAACGAACCAAATACGCATTAAAACCTATAAGAACATGAAAATTCGAAAGCAAGTAAAACGTGTACGATTTCACATGTAAACATCGCAACTATCGCTATAAACATCTCTAAAATCATACGAGAATTGTGTATGAAAAAGAGATGATCAATTCTTTGATGTCATGGAACATTTTCCAATACATTTACCAGATGAGGCAATACTATGTGGCCCGATTTAATTTAGATTGATGTATCCTTTTAAAAGGTTTTCCTTTCATCAAGAGATAAAAAGCCGCGGTTGAAGGATCTATTGTTAAACAAGACTTGTTGGAAGAAATCACATATGTCAGCACATTTTATTTCGAGGCACATATTCCCACGAGACACAAAAGATCAGAACAAGATCAAACAAGCTATCTATATCAATATAATCCTCAGTTTGGTGCAATTTCTAAGAGCTTTACACCAATTGGACGTACATGAGGGAAATACCAGGAATATTGGCTAATAGCAGAGGAGTATAATCACGTCCACACATATATATTATTAAATATTCAAGAGCTATTACCTTTCGAAAGGTATAAAAATATTACAATCCATCTTTTAATTTAATATATATATATATATAAATATATATGTTAACATACTTTAATTACATGATATTTGATGAAGAGGTAATAGGTGTATATCCTCACCTAAACGTAGATGAACTTACCAAAATGAAACTTAGCATTATGCCTCGTGGTTGGGAGATTATGTAAGTACACGTATTTTCGTATATGTACATACGTGGTTGGGAGATTCATTCTTGGTCCTAATAGATTGAAGAATTGATATCAACCCGGTAAGACAATATGGAAAGTATGATCCATTAATCACAACAGGTCAAACAAATCTGTTATGTTACATGCACTGTCCAACATCATTGAAACGTTGAAGAGAGGAGTGGTTGGTCGTAGATAAGATTAAACCACGAGCATTATAAACATAGAAGAAAAAGAAGACACGTTGAAAACCAATCAACTAGAGCCCATATTGTTAACTGATAGAGACAATCGGGAAGAGACTCTCGCAAGAACTAATATAGATGGAGAATACACCCGCGAAGATGAAGACATTGAATCGGAAGATGCAAAAGATAAACACGACGATTAATTCAATGCACAATTAAAGAAAGACTCGCCAATAGAATAATCAACTGAAGAAGAAATGCAAATTGTATAATTGTAGTTTCAGGGTTTTTTGTAATATTATTATTTTTTTTACATCACGTTTTCCAATTTCAATGGGCATCCGTTGGCACATGCATTGAACGCCCATTTAATCGTTTAATGTTCCACACCAGAAAAATTTCATGGTTTTTATTTTACAACGGACATCCGTATGGAAGTTTCCAACGGATGATCTTTTAAATGTGTCAAACTGCCAACGGATACCTGTTAGATGAAAAGAGTTTACCAATGGATGCCTGTTGGAAAAGTTCAACAGGCATCCTTTGGAAATTTTCATGATGGCTATGCTTCACCTATTACCCTCGTTGATCGAGACGATGTTTTCCAATGGGGATTTTTTTAAAATACCAATGGATGCCCGTTGGAAATTTAACTGTCACGTCACTTAATGACTTCCATTGATTGAACATATTTTCCAATGGTCATCTGTTGGCATTTCCAATGGATACCCATTAGAAAATTCTGTATTTAATCTATAGAACAGTTCATTTTCAACACAATCTCAAAACAAAAACATCCAATTCTCTCGAACATAAATCCTAAACACTTAAACAAAATGAGAGCTCGACTATTTATCGGTCATGGTGTTTTGTTGGCCGGCTATGTAGAAGCCTCGCCACCACCACCTCTGCGACTATATCGACCTCCTTCACCTATATCGACACCATCGATATTTGATGAGAAAGACGATAAGATAGATATTGATGCTTTGATCGATACTTTCGATGTTTCTCCCACTATTCCCATCATTGACCCTGAACATTTTGATTGGATGTTATGATAAGATACTATTCATTTACATACAAAGATATTTCCATTAATTATAAATGTTTTCTAATGATTTTGTTTACACGTGTAGGTTTGATTTGGATGATGCTCTTAAAAACACGAAGAAAAACATCATCTAAGGTTCTTTACAAGATCAACGATATTATTCTTAGCAGGTGGTGCAGAGGTTATACACCATCGATGTTGGTGTACATTTATCGTAAGTGTGTTTAGCATAAGATTTAATTTAAAATTAATATTGAATTTGATTAATATTTAATTAATTTAAATATAATTTTGTAGCGCACATATAGATGACAGAAGAAAGACACATCACACATCTATACCGCTGGATGCATGATATGCGTGTTCAGTTGCGCTTGATGATGAACAACGTCAAGCGTAACTATACAACAAGAACACCAAACCGACATGAGAAACGAATGAGATATTCAACCAACTCGTCCAACATTGGGATTTAGAGGACTTCAAAGACAAAAGTGAAAAGGCATGGCGAGAAAGATCCCAAGGATGGTCTGCATCACCATACCTCACGATCAAAGTCGTTTTCGAAAAGAAAGAAATAATTGGTAAGAAATTTAAATTTATAATTTAAATTATTTTTATGTAAAATTGACTAATCATATTATTATAATACTATAGATTTAGAAGATGAGAAGACAACTGACTCTTCTTGAGCTAGTAGTTGAGACTAGTGCCAAGAAAAGTCTGTCATTGGGTATGAGGTCGACGAACCTGAGCTTTTTGACACTCGGGTAGATCGAAAGGTGAAAGATGTGACAGAGAAGATCATACAACAATTACAAGTGATCGGTTCATCTCCCGATGATTTTAGTCCTGTAATAAAGGACAAAATTTATTTACAGGTATATATAATATTACTGTTAATAATTTTTTAATTATGTAAAATATTTTAAACCGATATGCTAAATTAAATTTGTTTCATATTACAATCTGTTTGGTTGCATAAGGGGGCATCTATACGGTCTAGGTTTTCTATAAAATGATATCGTCGAGGATGCCACAATGATACCCCCATGGTGCAAGAGGCTTTTACGCAAGAAAGACGCATCGAGCAGCTTGAGACTACTCTTCGAACAACACAATATACTCTTCTAGAAACACAATCTACGCTTCGAGAAATGCGAGCGCAAATGCGTCATATGGAGAGTATCATTGAGTTGATGATGGAACAAACATATCAGCCACCACCACCGACGGGGGCAACAACGCCGAGAAAATAACATATCACCGACTCCGATGCAACCTCTTCACGTGACATTGAAGAGTACGAGGATGAAGATGATAGTGCCAATTTAGATGAAATGTAGCAAATCTATTTTAAAATTTTGTATATATTATTTTTGTTTATTTATTTATTTTTAATTTTTTAAACAAATTCGCCAAATTACCATCAAATGCCCGTTGATAAAAGAACAACATTTTCATGGGGCATCCCTTAGAAGATTTTAAAATTCCCGCCATTTTGAATCCAATGGATGCCCATTGCAACTTTTCAACGAATACCCTTTGCAAAATCACATCTGTTGTAATGGGCATCCGTTGCAGCTTCCAACGAAGATATCCATTGCAATCCCTTGATAATTCTCAATGGTTATTATTCGTTGAAATGTCGTTGCAAATCATAGCAAATGTAATTTTTCAACGATCGATTCCTAACGATCGCGAATCCTTTGGAATCTATTGGAAAAGGTAATTTCCAACGGAAAATTAGCCATTCTCAATGGATATGGTTGTTTGAAATGACCTTTATTTTGTAGTATTTGATTCTAACAAATTTTTGTTAAATATATTCAGATAAAAAATAATCATAGTAGGTGGGACTCTATGAAATGGCCTCTATGTCTTCGAAAAGCTTCATGCTTCCTTAGACTCTTCGCCTCTTTTCTTATCAGCTTTGTCTTCTCATTGTAATAAGAAAAATGATTCTTCTAGATTATGGCATGCTAGACTAGGAAACCTTCATTTTCAATCTCTAAAGCATGTGTTTCTTCATATAGTGATTGATAATGGGAAATGTGAGTCTTGCATCTTGGGCAAACATTGTAGAACTATTTTAAAAGTCTCCAAAACATTATATAATGAATGCTTTGATTTGATTGACTCTAATGTGTGTACGGCGCCATGTTTTTCTAGATATAGGAAGTAATATTTTGTTAGTTTTATCGATGAAAGATCCAAGTTTACATGGTTATACCTCCTTGAATCTAAATCTATTGTCTATGAGTGCTTTGTCCACTTTTATCACCATGTTACAACTTAATGATCATGATGTACCATTCTCAATATGAACATGGTTGTTTGTTATCTGTATAGGATACTAGAAAAATCCGATAAACATTGAGATTCTATTATAAGAAAGTGAATCAACAATATGATAAAGGCCATAGACATAGCTGACCCATGTACTAAATTAAGTACATATATGCGTGATGCGTTCAGAATCGAGTTTTAAATTCTTATACAACTTTACTGCAAGTATACAGATCGGGTAGTAATAGGGTCAAACTCAGGGAAATAGTGCGAACACCAAAACTAGGATTCAAGAGAGGAAGATCGATAACTTATGGGTTTTCAAGTTAGAAAATAAAAGCAAAACATAAAGAAAACAGAAAATTCGAACAATGCAGAGAATGAAAGATTATCAAGCAAAAAAACTAAAACAAAAAAGAATAACGAGATTCGATAAGATAAAACACCACAGGTTTCAGGGTTGCCTGGACTTGTAATGGACGTTTCTATGAATTATGAAATCAGATTATCTCGATCAATGGAAAACTCAAATTCAATTATTGGAAGTGTCTCTTTCGATGCCTAAATCCAATACCTAGGAAATCAACATACTCATCTCTCGATGCAGCAAATCGAACATCTAGATGAATGAAGAAAAGTAGGAAACTAAACCTCAATTATCGGAAGTGACTCTCTCGATGCCTAAATCCACTACCTAGGAAATCAACGTACTCTTCTCCCGATGCAGCAAATCGAACATCTAGATGCATGAAGAATAATTGGCAGTTTGGCCTCAATTATCGGAAGTGACTCTCTCGATGCCTAAATCCACTGTCTAGGAAATCAATGTACTCATTTCTCAATGCAGAAAATCGAACATCTAGATCCATGAAGAATAATAGGATATTCAACCTCAATTATCGGAAGTGACTCTCTTGATGCCTAAATCCACTACCTTTGAAATCAACGTACTCATCTCTCGATGCAACAAATCAAAAACCTGGATGCATGAAGAAGAATAGGGAACTAAACCTCAATTATCAGAAGCGAATCTCTCGATGACTAAATCCACTTTCTAGGAAATCAATGTACTCATCTCTCCATGCAGCAAATCAAGCATCTAGATGCATGAAGAACACTATCGCGGTTCCTAAATAGATGAACCTACCGGTTAGATTCTCACTAACCTAATTCATTCTAGGGTTAATTCCAAGACTCAAATCCGACTTCTGAGCCAAGATAAGCCTCTAAACTCATTCAAACAAGTGATCATCAAGGATGAAAGCATTAAGAACAACCCATCAAACCAATTGAGAGAACAAATCCAAAGTCAGACATTAAGATCCAAACAAATCCATTAGAAAAGCACCCCTAACCCATGGCAAAGGGATTTACTCAGAAATCATAGAAAAGCAAAGTGATATCCGTTGTAGTTTTTATATCATTCTTAGGTTTAGTTTTGAGTAGATTACTTAGATTTCATTCATTTATCGAATTTATTCGAGGACTTTATCTACATTTCGTGTTTTGCATAGAAAACGAAGACATGAGGAGAAACATGAGAGATGATGGCAATTTAACCCCGAAAACGTAGTTGAGTGACAATGTTCAACTTGTGCAAGGCCGTAGATTGAAGTGAACATTCAAACACCGAGTCAAAGGAGCGGAAACAACATCTTAGGACATGCACGCTCGGGCATTGGAAGTGTGCCCGCT
>CM071871.1:10825321-10851052 GCA_036759665.1 Gynandropsis gynandra
TCCGAAGAGTTGAAGTCGTCCATGTTACCTCGCAAGATAAAGGACATCGAACTTGATTAAGCTCTGTGAGGTAAATTATATTTTTTTTTCATTTTTTTGACTCTATTAAAGAAAACAAAAGCAAAAACAAAAACAATCAAAAGAAGACTCTGGAAAGGACTAGATCTTAATCTAGCTATTCCTAGTCTAAGCCGTTTTTAGTACCCGGCAACGGCACCAAAAACTTTACGTGTGGAAACACGAGTTATAATTTTCCTAGTCCACTTCACCGCAAGTATACGGATCGTGTAGTACCAGGGTCGATCTCTAGGGACTAAAGTGGCTAAACTAAGAACGAAACTAAACTAAGACGAAAGAAGATAGAATGGGATATGGTCCTAAATTTCCTAAAACTATCCTAATGGTGACAACGAAACTAGGTTAGAGATAAGATTAGATATGGTGAACACTACGGGTGTACGGGATAGCGGGAATTGCATAGATGAACGACTAAGGATCATAGTTCTATAACCTATTCTTGACAACGGGAACATCATTCTCTACGGTGAGGAGTGATTCTTCCGAGCCTAAACCTCCTAACCATAGATACATGCAACCCTACCTTCCAGCAGTGATTAACATATATCATGGCAGCATTATGACCGCAATCACTATCGCTAAGATGACCAACCGACTGGTCAGATTCTCATTAGTCGATCTTAATCTACAACTTAGCGAACCGGATTCGTTCCTTAACCTTCCAGGGTTCGAGATCCTATGTTGTTGAGCGGTCAACACTAACGTAAGAATGATATTGCTAAGCATAAAACCGTAAATCAAGAATAAATTCATAAAACTAAGCATTAACGCGAAACATCGTTCATACATACAAATCCGATATCCCTACCCGCAGTAGGGACTCTACTCACTCATGGAATAAACAGACGAAGAAGATAACAAAGTCCTATACATGATAAACCCTAAGGAATGCGATGCCTCGACCTTCCCTATTGTGTTACCGGTGTACAGATTGGTGCTTCTCTTCTTCTCCGATACCTCCTGAGCCTTTCCAGATGTTTTTCCAGTCTTTTCTTGCCCTGTTCGTCGCCCCCTTGCTCTAGATCTGTTCAGTTCTTGTTTATCCGCTCGTTTGAAATTGAGATCTAGGTTGTTGCGAATTACGCGGCCCGCTCGGGCACAGGTGTTGCCCTGTCGGATATAGGATCGCCCGACCGTGTTGGTTCATGGTGCCCGATCGGGTGGACATCACCCGATCGCGTGATTAAGCGGGCCCGAGTCGCGTAAACGTTTGGGGCAGATTGGATGACTAATAGCCCGAGCGGGTATTCTGCTTGCGCCCGATCGGGTAAGGCTACCCGATCTCATTGCTCATGTGCCCGGGTCGTGCTGAATGTGTGGATAAAACCCCGTAGGTTTTATCCGAGCGGGTGGAGGAATAGTGCCCGACCGGGCACCCTTGTATCCTTGATATTTCTCTTTTCCGCTCGTTGCTCGGGTGTTCCTTTGGGTTCTGGAGCTCTGAGTAGATATGTCCTCTATTCATGTGGTTTTGATCAGAAATTCTTCATATTGAGCTCATTTAGGCCTTGTCGCCTAAAAACCTGAAAACCAATAAAACGGGTGTGTGAAGCTCGAAATCATATCGAATAAGTAAGACTCAATGTAAGATACATGCGAAAATGGTGTAAAACCTATCCTAATATTGATACACTTTCAGTGTTATCAAACTTCTAACACAACAAAAGCGGAAAGGATAGGCATTCACATTACTTACAAATCTTAGCAAAGTTTAAGGAGCAAAGGGTCTCCAAGGTCTGTCGATCTCGGGCTTGTCTGAACAAATATCAAGGTGTTGCAATCTCCACCTGTATACCACATCCAAAGTCACAGTGTGATAAATCAAATGGAGATGATTCAGACCAGTCTACAAAAGGAGAAAACATGCTAAAAAAAGCACAATTTTCATGGTTATGTACCTGAGACGGAAAAAAATATTGCTTACCCAAAGAATTTTGCAGCATATGAGTAATCTTTGAGTTTCTAGTTTCAAACAAAAGTATAGGCATTTGTCAATAACACAACCAGAGAAGCATAGATTAATATGGATATAGAGATATGTGAGGTAGAATATGAGAGAAAGAGAGACCTGTAAGGAATATGGTTTGTCTTGGATGCAAGTGCAGAGATAACATCACCAAGTGCCGAGAGCGACTTGTTTTCTAATGCTATGGCGATCCCAAATGATAGCTTTCTATGTTTCTACAGACCTATATTTACAGTGTATGCATATGTATGCCACTTTCATCAAGTATGATGTTGGTTTTGGAACACTAAAACAACATTGAGCACATCACTTCATCAAATAAGTAAGAAGTGTTTCACCAAAGAAAACTGGTGTTGATTAATTTTAAAGCATCATACTTGAATCTTTTCCCAGAAATTCTCTGAGATGTTCGAATTGGTGTCATTTCCAGATCTTCCCCTTCCTCTGATAAGCGTTTGTGCATCTCAGCATCAGGTGAATTTGTATCCATCTGTAGATTGTCATTTTTAGGAATAGCCATGGCCTTGGTTGAAAATGCACTTGCACCACCTCTGAAATCGAACTCCATTTTTTGCATCTGAAACAATGAATTACATTATGAGATTGTGTATGGGAAAATAGGTTTAAAAAGAGCATAACGGCAGATAGGTTACAAGTTGAACCAAATCTTGAGGGAAGTCAAGGCGAGCTTCTTCAGGGTTGTCCTCCTTGGTGCCTATCCACCATGCTTCAGAGAACACAATCTGTGTTCATTAAGAAACCCTTTTGAGATAGATACATAGATATAGGCGGAGGGATAAAGGGAGAGCGATTAAAAGGAGATGAACCATGTTGTCAAAAGAGTTGTCGCATGTGATGTTCTTTCCTTTGGAGAACTGGAGTGTCAAATACCTGTTTTTGGGATAGACAATGGTTCTAAACAGCTTTATTTGACCCTGAAAACCGCAAATTGCGAGAATTAGAAACGCGAGAACATAAACCCTAAAAAATGTGACGACATGGGCAATACCTGGGGAAAATGGAGGTAGAGGACATATTTTTTGGTAGACAAGCGGTCGAGATCGCCGACGGTGGCGTCGGAGACGGGACCGATTAGCGCTGGGAAGGAAAAAAGAAAGTGATTCTTACGCTGAGACTTGCGAAGGATGTCAGAACCATGGTGTTTGAGAACTTGCTTTGAAGGTTTGAGCGGAGATAGAGATCTCACCGGAGCACGCAACAGCAGTCGGTTTTCCGTAGCTAGGGTTTTAAGTTGCTTCCATTCTTCTCCTCCATCTCCCATCGACGACGATACCATTATTTTCCTCCTACAACTAAAGTGAATTTTCCCTCTTAGTCCATCTTCAGAACCTCCACCCCTCGGGTCGAAGAAGGTGAAGAGGCATGTGGAAAGAGGCGGAGGAGGGCGGGGGCGTAGGAACAACGAATCCGGAACAAATAAGGCGAATAGTCACGCGTAGAAGGGGATGAATCAATGGAAATTTGGGCCCGATGTGGAAGCAAGCTGGAGCGTGGAAACAGCGTACTAAAAAACGGAGGAGGCGAAGAGCCACGCAGGGGATGAAAAGGGTATTTCATCATATTGAACAGGGAGATTTTGAATGGATTTGTGTCGAGTGTAAGGGGGATTTTTTCTCAGGCTGATGTGACAGCACCAGAAGGGAGGAAACATCATCCCTTATATATATATATATATGATTTATTAATATTGCTTTTATTCCTTGTAAGACCAAGCTCTTAGATTTTTCGAAAAACATTATATTTATAATTAAATTTAAGATGAATTAGTTTACTCGTAATGGAAAATATTTTAATTTGATTTTTGTATTATGAAAAAATATTTTTATTAGTGACAATTTATATATTAAAATATAATGTTTTAGTGCATCCTTAAACATTTAATTCAAAAAAATTGCTTAGAAATCTTGTCAACATGCACAAAATGTTTATAAATAGTTATAATTACAAAAAGGATAAAACTCCTATTTCCCCTAATGTTTGCCTACTTTGCCTATGATGCGTTATCAGAGTTAAATAAAATAACCTAAACTACCCGCAAGTGCACGACACGTGTGTAGTATTTTAGGTGTCGATCCCACAGAGACTACGCAACACTACCTAAACTCGAACTAGGAATCAAACTTGCTAACGAAAGAATGTGGATGAGGAATGAAATACTGAAAGTAAATAAACTACTTGGGTTCTAACGATAAGACAAACGTCCTAGGAAACCGGTTTCACCACAAGGCTACCGAAACCGACAATCAACCTATCTATCATGCATTCCCAGTTAAAGCTATCTAAGGCGGACGATCCTAACATGATATCTATCCTCTCTCAAGGCATAGACACGTGATCTAGACAAGTTGCCCCCTACTTTCGTGGCTGACACCTTGAACTAAACCCATAGACTCTATGATTCACCCGTTTACCCTCAACCGTTGCTACCCTCCTTTCGTGGCCTAACCTCGGGAACTAAACCCATAAACTCTGTGATTCGCCCGTTCACCCTCAACCGTTGCTACCCTACTTTCGTGGTCTAACCTCGGTTGTTCTAAACCTGATCTTCCAAGACTAGAATTCTCCTTTCGGTCCTTCTCCTAATCTCTAACACATGTATCTACGTGGCCTTTGTAAACACAAGTAAATTCAAGCACTCAGATAAAGAATAGATGAACTAAAACGGGAAGATGCATTCAAAATAGATCAAAAGTGGTTCCGGGATAGCCAAGGGCTAATCCCTTCTCCTAGAACAAACAAACTACTCGCTTATGCGTCTGTAAAGAAACATAAACATAGTAGAAAGTCTAAGGAACATGAAAACCAAACAAAACCGAAGTGGTGGTGCTCGATCTCCAATGCTCCTCGCTTGTCTCCTCGCAAGAATCTCCTTAATCTTCTACTCAATTGATCTCCAATGTAAGCCTGCTCTAATGACGTCTTCTGCCTCCTTTTTAAGCCTCCTAAGTCGGTCTAGATGTTGCCTAAATTGCCCCCACGAGTTCCCCTTGTTTTAAGTTAAGTTTACTTAACTTAAAAGGTAGTTTCGGGCCGTGACCCGCTCGGGCATTGAGTGTGCCCGCTTGGGTACGACTAGGGTGGAACAGGCATTGAGTGTGCCCGCTCGGGTGCGGCTAGGGGGGAACGCACGGATGTGAGGCTGTAATGTATGCCCGATCGGGCATGGTATGTGTGCCCGCTCGGGCACAAGGCAAATGGTCGGGCAAGTCATGCCCGAGTCGTGCAAATGGTGCACAAGTTTGGCCGAAGGTCTTGCCCGGTCGTGCAAGGGTTGTGCCCGACCGGGTGGAGGCTTTTCTTGCTCAATCTCGTCCTGTTTGTCCCGTGATGATCCCCGAAGTTGCTCCTTAGCTCCGTGCATGTTCCTTTTAGCTCCAAAATGATCCACATACGCGTAAAAACCTGTAAGAACATGAGAAGCACGAAAAAAAGTAAAACGGATACGGAATCATACGTAAAACATCACATATGTATCAAAAACGTTTCCTAAATCGTGCAAGAAATACGTATGAAAACGAGATGATCAAAATCCCCCAGACTTGAATGTGTGCTTGTCCCTAAGCAAACGTAAACATGGAACACATGGGGTATGAAAACACGAGAATTCCCCTTCTCCTAGAAATACCGATAAAGTGAACCCTAACCGATCAACTAGCATGCCGAGAGCAAATTCGGCCTAATCGAGTTTTCAGTCTTAATCCTAGGTTCACCACGGTTACCCATGAGAAAGTAAATCAAAGGAAACTAGACACGCTACCGTAACTCCCTCCACCAGACAAGACTTCAGACAACGCTAAACTTAGATCAACCGAGGATAATTGTTTCTTTCTTTCCGAGCTTCTTTCTTTCTTTTTCTTTTCCTTTTCTTTTTCTTTTTTTATTTTCTTTTGATGACTTCTTTTTCTTTTGTTTCTTTTTTTTTATTTTTATTCTTCTTTTTCTCCTTTCCTTTTTTTCTTTGCATACACACTAGGCTTCTAGGACGTCGGATTTGAAGGGATCCAACCTCTACTTAGACCCAGACTACCGATGACGGTATACTCATGCATCTCGTGTAAGAGCGCAGCGGAGTCTTTTTGTGCTTGGGAGTAACAAGGTCGATGCACTCATATCGATTTTTGATCATGCTTTTTAGGCACTATTTCTATCGACAACGGAGTGTTAGTGTGTGCTTTTATTCTGCAAAATAAGCTCGATTTTATATGATTCAATAATCCTCAATATGACAAAAGTAAAGCGTCGTCTACACGAAGTATGACCATCTGGGTAGAGAAAATAAACGATGGACTAGCCTAGCAACCTCGTCTAAACCTACCCACAAGTAACACTAGGATTCCCAAGAACTTCAACCTATTGTTTTTCAGCCGACTAATAAGCTCTAACGCATAGGAAAACCTAGCTCAATCATGCAAAATCTCACGGAAAAGGTTAACCTCTTAAGCATCCTAGGTTCAGGGTTCATCTCAAAACGTGGCACCGGACAAGTGCCTTGGGACGACGCTGACTCAATGAAAACAAAAACAAACTAAAAATCGTAAAAATAACCTAAAAACTAAAAAGTCAAAAGAAAATGAAACGAAATCACCTGACAAACGTGAGCTGCTCCCCCAGACTTGAATTGAACGGCGTCCTCGACGTGAAGCTCCGATGGAGGATGAAGGAAGTGAAGCACGTTTGTGGTGTTATTTTTTGTGTTTTTTTTTTTTTTTTTTTTTTTATGGAAATAAATAACCGAGTCTTAACCTAAAAACTAAGAAAATTAAAAAGCAAACAGCTGGGTTGCCTCCCAGAAAGCGCTTATTTAACGTCATTAAGATTTGACGTCTCCATTCCTCATGCGTGCGCGACGGGTGGATCGGAAAGGGAAATAGAGTTTCCACTTTCGATCGGTTGAGCGGCTTGGTAGAGCTTTAGCCGCTGTCCATTGGCGTTGAACGTGTCACCCGCCGCTCCTTGTAGATCTTAGAGTTTTCGTAGGCGTCAAGATGGAGCTCGTTAAGCTCGTTAATCTGTCGTTGTCGTTTCTCACCTGCGCTCTTAAGATCAAAGTTAAGGAGCTTTGTCGCCCAATAGGCGCGATGTTCTAGCTCGATAGGTAAGTGGCAAGACTTTCCATAAACAAGCTGAAAAGGAGTCATACCAATTGGAGTTTTGAACGCTGTCCTATAGGCCCATAATGCATCATCTAACTTCATCGACCAATCTCGATGGGACCTAGACACGGTTTTCTCTAGTATGATCTTAATTTCCCTATTCGAAACCTCTACCTGTCCGCTGGTTTGTGGGTGGTACGGTGTAGCTATCCTATGTCTCACGCGTAGCCGTAGGATTGATTTCCCTTATTATGCCTACGGGCAAGACTTTGTTTCTAGACGACTGTTATTATGTTTCGAAGTTTGTTTCGAACATAATTTATATTTCTATGCTTGATAGACATGGATTTCGAACAGTTTTTTAGTAATAACATTTGCTTTGTTTATCATGGTGATGATTTATGTGTGAATGGTTATTTGCAACAAGGACTTTATATCTTACCTGATGTTAATGTAGAACAAATTAACATGCATGTTTCGGGCCATAAGAGAAAGGTAGATGATCGTCAAAGACAGGCGTACCTTTGGCATTGTAGCCTTGGTCACATCGGTGAGAAGAGGATAAACAAGTTGCATAAACAAGTTGACAAGCATAAGCTCCGGATCGGATTGAGAGAGATGACTTACTGGCATTAGTTTATAGATATGTAGCAAGTTGTAATTTAGACATTGATTTCATTTTTAATAATATATGGCATTATTTTCATTTGATGAATTTTTATAAGTGTATGATAGAGTCCAAGATTAAATCCGAAACTTGACATTATGACAGAGATCATAATAAAGAGAGTCAAGTTGTTGGTATGATTTAATCTGAATTGTTCTTATTCGTAGGATCACTACCCGGACTACAGTGATCCGGAAAGAACAACATGTATGTGATAAGTTTCTATGGTGATAAAATCAGTAGATCTCTTTTACTGAATCACATATATGGGTGATACGCATAATGATGTGATCATTGAACTGACCTAAAGGAGAAATGCTTAATTGTTAAATAACCAATGAACTGTCATAAGATTTCTCCAGATAGTTAGATAGTTAGTATTTCCTTAGATCTGAGATCAGCATAGTAGCTAGCATCTCATCTATTATTCTTTGATTCTGGACACCTAGTATCTGAGAGTACTAGTTGAATAGATATTGAGAATAATTAGATATTTGCGTAATTAGTGACTCGGCAAGATGGGATCCGTCAACTCTTGGTAAGAGTTTGAGCTCTATGTTGTCAATAATCACAATGACAGTACGAATCTCTGGCCAGAGTACGTTGAATGAATGAAGAAAGGTATCTCTTAGGTTCATTCATCAGTCAGTTGTGATTGACATGAGACATTGTTGATGATCCGTAAGGCTGACAGTTATGACCATGCCTAGGATGCATCCGGAGCTGTAAAGATGGAAGGAAATACTAACGTCAACTTCACCCTGGTTCGTTTTGGGTAAGGTTGTTACTCAAATGAGTAAGGATGTTACTTCACGCTATCCGGTCGTTGGGGAGTTTTGCTGAACCCAACCTCGATTAGTTAATTAGTGGAGAATAATTGGCTACCGGTTTAGTGATGAACCTATGAGGTCACACGAATATGAGTGTCTCGGTATCTACTTGTGATTGTTAGACAATCAGTGTGGAATACAATTATATTCATCCGCTAGCACCGAAGAATATAATTGTATTTAATTTTCTTTTGGGGTTAGTGCATCAGATGTACAGGTAAGTATGTGTATGGAGATACATATACTTTGACTGTTTGAAATATTACGTAAAGGCAAGTGGGAGATTGAAAGTAATATGTCTGTTATGTAATATTTAAATAGTCTCGGATTAAAGTGTAATTATTAAAAGTTCAATAACTATATAAGAACGAAAAACATGTTTTCGAGTATGAGATATTCATATCTGAATCAAACAAAATCTTAGTAGCCTTCAAAAGGAAAACGAAGAACGAAACAGTTCCGTTCATCGGAGAATTCCGCATCAAAGGTTGAAAGCAGAATCTGATCTCGGCGTGGATACGCGTAGAGGGCTTGGCGCTATCAGTCTACCACATCCGACAATCACACGTTCAACGCGAAAGGTATCACGAAATCGTTTCTATATTTGTTCGTCGTTGAAACCCCGAAAAACTAATCGTTAAACATGACTAGATCTCATATTCGGGTTGATAAAAACACGCTTCCGCACCCCAAATCAACCCAACAATGACTTGTTATTGAAATTTCACATAGATTTCAAATGTTTATATATACATCTTCGCTTCACGAAACTGTAAAATGCATGTTATTTACCCGTTTCAATCGGTGTTTAAAAGAGAGGACTATTATTTAACTGAAGACTTTGATATTGTTCGTAGCAATGACAACTTCAAGCTTACCGATTAACCATTTGCCTTCGTCTAACAATATCAGCAAAATTTATGGAAGTTTCTGAAAGTTTTGTGAAGATTGTAAAAGAATTGTTTTGGTTCAAAACTCATGATGAACTATCATCTCTCGCAAATTAAAATCTTTTTCTACTAGATAAGCCAAACTCTGTTTTAATACTTTTTCCAACATGTTGTTAGTTGAAATCATAATGCAACTAATTTGTAATTCCTAGATGTTATTGGCCATGTCTTTGCTATAAATGATCCGCACGTTGACGGTGCATCAACAACATAATATTTAACTTTGTGCCTACAACTACCACTGTAAGCTCTTTAACAAACCATCAAAAACTACTTTCATAATATAAAATACCTATTTCAAAAGTTTTTCTAAAGCTACACTAATTTTAAAAAGTTTAAATGATATGCAAGGGGATGTATGTCAATATCACAATTTAGGACTAGAAAACCATCAATTACACGTAAAATTAGAAAATTTTGGGTTACAGTTATCTATGATTTTGGCTACAAGTAGGAATCCAAAGTATATTCAGTTTTGTCCTTTCTCCCTCTTTTGAATTTTTAATGATGTATTGTTTGTCACAGGTTTGTTGCTTTAGAAAGTTTGACAGTTTAAGTGTTGTTGACTCATTTCCAACTCTTTCTGAGAAAATTTCTATTTGAACACCGCAGCTGCAAGTCGTTTATTTTTTCAATGGAGAGGCTGATGCAATTAACCATTTAAAAAAAATCCCAGTGTATGTAACTATATCGAAGTATACTCAATTTAGACTTTAATAGTTCTATTTTAAAGTCAAAATATATATGTTTAAAACATGCTCAACTAAAACCCATAGATTTTTGAACCTTTCATATACTCTAGGTTTAATATATATATATATATAAGAAAAATGCTAATCTTTCAAATGTTTTAAAATAAAGTATTGAACTGATTGTTTAATAAAAATTTAACATGAATTTTTAAATTTATATGTAAGAAAAATGCAAGTCATTTTTAGAAAACAATCATGTTTGTGTGTATATATATATAAGAGAATGATTTTTTTTAAATGCCAATTGCTTTTTATATATGTATAACCTGAAGTTTTGTTTTTGGAAAACTTCTAGACCAAACGATATGGTGAACCATGGTTTTCTATTATGATAGAAATGTTTATCACAAATATTGAATATGAAACATATGTATAATTTGAATAGTGTCATTACGTATATAAAACAGATTGCCATTTTGTCAATTTATACAAAACCAAATATTAATTCTGTTAAAGTATTTTTGATCTGAAAATTGTTTGTTTGAAATGGTATTTTAAATAGGTAAAAAACAACTAAGTCAAATGCTAAATTATAGGAGAGAATCAATGAGCTAAAAATAAGCAAGTTGTTGGAGAAAATCAAGGAGCACAATTTGGAACAAACACATCATGCAAATTCTATAAACAAGAGGAGTGCTGGCCGATTTCAGTTTGATGTAGAGACTTCTCCATCTATTCGAAAGATCATCAATGTCTAAGAGAGAAGTAGAGCCGATAAACGTTAAACTAAATTAGAGCTTTCGTATACACTTTGGGAAGTGTTTTTGTTTACACAAATCATACAGTGTTCGTCTAGGGATTTGTGGGGGAGTGGCTTGCGAGTCATTCTGTAAGGTTATTGAGAGAATAGCCTTAGGCTGTCACACATGTGTGTGTGAAGCTCGGGATTTAGAATTCGGGTTCAAGGCGGGTTAGAGTCTTAGGGTGTATCTGAGTCTGTTTCCAGGTGTGCCTGGTGTACCGATTGAATCGAATAGAAAATCCTTTGGAGTTCTAAAACTCCACCAAATTGCATTGGCCATGTACTCTTTATTTTTTCAATTGGTATCAGAGCTGGAAAATGAAAAATTATATTCGTTTTAGATCCGTTTTAAGAGTAAGATGGAAGGAACACGAGATTTATATTCGTATTGCAAACCCGTAATACTTAACGCTTCTAATTATGGGTATTGGAAGGTTAAGATGAGAGCTAATATTCATGGAATAGATGAAGATGCATGGGGAGTCGTGAAATATGGTTGGAATCCTCCGATGATGATTGAAGATAAAGGCAACGAGAAGGAAAAACCACTTGATCAATGGAGACCGGCCGAAAAAAGATCATCCACTTACAATGCAAAAGCATTAGCAGCAATATTCGTTTCGGTTGATATGGATGAATTCAAACAAATACAAGGTTGTGAATCTGCTAAAGAAGCTTGGGATACACTTGAAACAATACACGAAGGAACTTCTAGTGTGAAGAGAACAAGATTGGACATTATTGAGCATCAATTTGAGAAGATTGAAATGGAAGAAAACGAAAGTGTAAAAGAGTTTAGTGGAAGATTGAATGATTTGGCAAACAAAGCACATGTTCTAGGCCAACCCTATGAAAACAAGAAACTTGTCAAGAAACTTTTTCGGTGCTTACCCAAGAAGTTCTCTGCGCAAAAGGCAGCAATGAACATGTCATTCAATACCGATACAACAAGCTTCAAGGAGATAGTGGGAATTTTGTCCGCATATGAGATGGAGTTGCAATTAGAACAAGGATCGGTAAGCAAAAGTGCATCTAAAGGAATAGCACTAAAAGTTGAAGAAGATTCTTCAGAAGATGAGGGACTCATCGGAGACATATCCTTGTTGCAAAGAAACTCAATAAATTCTTAAAAAGAAGGCCACGAGGATATCCCAAGACACGCAAGGTATACCCGGAGAAAGAAAAGAAATCAAAAGTTCAATGCCATGAGTGTAAGGGATACGGACATATAAAGAATGAATGTCCTAGTGTTCAAAAGCAAGAAGCAACGTTGAAATCTTTGGAGGAAACTAAATGCTTCAAGTGTCAAGGTATTGGACATATGAAGAGTGAATGTCTAAACATTCAAAAGGCGAACAAGTCTCTTATCACTCAGGAAGAATCTACAGCTTCAGAGGATGAAAGTGAAGAAGATGACATGATAAATTATATCTCTTTCTACGGTGTTATAGGAAGTGAAGATGAACAATCAAATGAAGAAAGTGATGATGATGATGAGATAACCATGAAAGAGTTATTCGAAAAATGTATTGAGATGGGACAACAAAATTTGAAAATTATTAGAGAAAAAGAATGATGTGGAGTCACAATTAAAGGTTGTTACGGAACAACTTTTAAAAAAGGAGGAAGAGATAACTCAATTTTCTAGTCAATTAGAGGAAACCAAGAAAAATTTAAGGATGTTGTCAAATGGAACAGAAAAACTGGACTACTTGTTGACGATAGAAAAAAGAGATACGAATCACTATGGACTTGGCTACACAGGAGAAAGTTCTCGCAACGAAGGAAAATTTATCAAAAGTAAAGATCTGACAGAGACAGTTACACCTTCAGATACGCCAAGTATACCTGTAGCGCCCATGAGTTCCAAATATATAGAACGGAGAAGATGTTACTACTGTGGAAGAAAAGGGCATATTCAAGTGAATTGTTATCAAATGAAACATCATGAACAGAGATCTCAAAGATTTTTTAACAAGAGGACAACACGAAAAAGGTTGAATCACTTTCAATCACATTGGATCCAAGGTAAATCATGAAGAACAAATCTTCGAGGTATGTCGCGGCAATATCAAGGTAAATTTCCTTACTGGTCTACACCTAACATTAGACAAATTTGGGTTAAAAAGAGTGAAAGGTATACGACAGTAAGAAAACCTACGATTAACAAATTCGAGTTAGGAAATCGGACTTAAAATGCAATGTTGCTTTTACTTCGATACAAAATGAGAAAGATTTTATGTGGTACTTTGATAGTGGCTGTTCAAGGCATATGACAGGTAACCTTAGCTTGCTGTCAAATTTTATAGAAAGTACCAAAGGAGGAAGTGTAACTTTTTGTGATGGACGAAAAGGAAACATACAAGGAAGAGGAGACATTATGACAATGGGGCAACCGAAGCTGACTAATGTGCATTTTGTGCACGAACTTCAAGCAAACTTGATCACTATTAGTCAACTTTGTGATCAAGGGTTACATGTTTCTTTTTCACATGAAAAATGCATTTTCACAGATGAGGATGGTAAAAATGTTTATGTAGGAAAAAGAGCACCTAATAACTTCTATATCTGGACAGAAGACGTGAAGTGCTTTCATGTTTCACAAGATCCAATTCATCTATGGCATCAACGTTTAGGTCACGTAAATTATCGAACCCTTGCTAAACTGTCTAACTCTGATTTGATTCGAGGTATTCCGAGGATGTCAAAGACAAAGGAAGTGATCTGCAAACCATGTCAACAAGGGAAACAAGTTCGAATACATCACAAGAAGATGCCGCAGATCAAGACTATGCACATACTAGATTTGCTCCACATGGATTGGATGGGTCCAGTGCAAACTGAAAGCATAAGTGGAAAAAGGTATGTTTTTGTATGTGTTGATGATTTTCCAAGATATACATGGGTTAGATTTCTGCGAGATAAAGGTGAAACTTTTGAAGTCTTTCATTATTTGTGTTTGAACTTGATAAATACCAAAGGGAGAATTAAGAGAACTAGAAGTGAACATGGTCGTGAATTTGAGAATGAGTCATTTGAAAATTTATGTAATAAACTTGGTATTACACATGAATATTCTTCTCCTAAAACTCCACAACAAAATGGAGTTGTGGAAAGAAAAAATAGAACCTTGCAGGGAATGGCTAGGGCAATGCTGCACGGTAAGGGAGTTGCACCTCGATTTTGGGCAGAAGCGATTAACACAGCATGTCATATCATCAACAGAGTTTATGCATGAACAGGTACAAAAAAACTCCATACGAAATATGGAAAGGTAAGACACCAAATATCAATTATTTTCATGTGTTTGGGTGTAAGTGTTACATACTCAATGATCGTGAATACCTTGGCAAGTTCCACTCAAAAAGTGATGATGGTATGTTCCTTGGATATGGTACAAATTCAATATCTTTTCGAGTATATAATTTTCGTACCAAGACTGTTATTGAATCCACTAACGTTGTTTTTGATGAAGATAGTGAAAATTCAGAATCTTTTGATGAAACTGTGATACAGTTACAAACTGATACAGTAAGTGCACCTGTCGAAGCAGAAGGTTCACATGAGCAGCAAACTGACAGACAAGGAATAAGAAATTCCGAGGAGAACTCGACACGCGAAATGGAAGAGGAAATCACTTCAACTCGAGTGCATAAAAATCATTCTATATCAGATGTTATTGAGGATGTTCACGAGTCAAGAAGAATGAGAAACAAACCACGTATAAATTATAATGATTTGGTGAGGTTTGTTTGTTTCACATCCCAACATGAACCAAAAAATGTGAAGAAGCATTGAATGATGAGTTTTGGATTAAAGCCATGCAAGAGGAACTGGAACAATTTGAGCGTAATGATGTGTGGTATCTAGTACCTCGACCTACTGAGACTAACGTGATAGGAACAAAATGGATCTTCAAAAATAAAACTAACTAGGAAGGTTAAATTACTAGGAATAAGGCACGACTTGTAGCTCAGGGGTATACCCAGGTTGAAGGGGTAGATTTTGATGAAACCTTCGCACCAGTTGCTAGGTTAGAATCTATACGATTGCTACTTGGAGTCTCTTGTGTTCTTGGTTTCAAGTTATATCAAATGGACGTGAAGAGCGCATTCTTGAATGGAATCATACAAGAAGAAGTATACGTTGAACAACCTCAAGGCTTTGAGGATCATAAACATCCAGATCATGTTTTTCGACTTAAGAAGGCGCTGTATGGATTGAAACAAGCACCGAGGGCGTGGTATGAGAGGCTGGCCACATTTCTCATCAACAAGAGATACAATCGAGGGGGAGTTGATTGAACTTTATTTATTCACAAATCTGATAATCACTTACTCGTTGTTCAAATTTATGTTGATGATATAGTCTTTGGTTCAACATCTCAAAAGAAAGTTGACTGGTTTGTACAAACCATGACACAAGAGTTGAGATGAGTATGTTCGGAGAATTAAAGTTATTTCTTGGTTTGCAGGTAAAGCAATTAGATGATGGAATCTTTATATCGCAAAGCAAGTATGCACAAGACTTAGTGAAGAAATTTGATATGAACAACAGCAAAACTGCACTTACGCAATGTCTACAACAAAAAAATTGTCAAAGGATTCTGAAGGAGAAGATGTTGAACAAAAGCTGTACCGGAGCATGATAGGAAGTTTACTCTACTTAACCGCAAATAGACCTGATCTCGCTGCTAGTTTAGGAATTTGTGCACGTTACCAAGCCAATCCAAAGCGCTCACATCTTCAAGCAGTAAAAAGGATAATAAAATACGTAAAGGGAACTAGTGAGTTTGGTATATACTATACTAAAGATACTAATTGCGAATTGGTAGGCTTTTGTGATGCAGATTGGGGTGGTAATAATGACGATCGGAAAAGCACCTCCGGAGGATGTTTCTTTCTTGGAAATAACCTTATTTCATGGCACAGTAAGAAACAAAATTCTACATCTTTATCTAGAACAAAGCATATAGACATTAGGCATCATTTTCTTAGAGAGCTTGTTGAGAAAAAGCAATTGATAATTGAATATGTGCCTACGGAACGACAATTGGCTGATATTTTCACCAAACCTCTTGATATGAACCGCTTTGTGAATCTAAGAAAGAAACTGGGTGTATGCGAGCCTTGAAAGGTAAAAAGAGTAATGAATGTACTTTATTGATTGAGAAATATGATAGTAGAAGTATACTTTCACTGATATTAAGGTGCACCTGGCATGTTTGAAAAAGTTTTAGTGCACAGATGAGAACAACACTTCTACACTCCGCTGTCAATAATTTTGATAAGAGTGCAATGGAATTGGCTCGGATCTAAGTGGTGAGACAAATTTCCAACTTCGACGTCTTAAGGGCATAAGGTTAGTAAAAAATAAATAAGAAAAGAGGAAAAGAAAAAGACGAAAGAAAAAGAATATTCAAGCTTACATTATGCAAGAATAAACGAAAAGAAAAATGAATGATGATAAAAGAATGAAACCTACATACTCCGCTATGATTTGATCATAAGAGTATACCTACAAGGTAGCCTGAGTCTAAGTGGTGGGGAAATCTGTCAATATCGACGCTCTAGAAGTCTAGAGTGTTTGTTCTTAATCGGGTACGTAATTCTATTTACATATATGACGGGTGTACCTGGTAAATGTGCTGAGTATATTTGTGCTGTCTGTTTTGATTTCAATTCAGTATATGATTTATTTAATTTACCTAAAAGGCAGTATTTTTAAAAATATATTGAAGGTTTGAGCGGTGATTGCTAAGGGTGATTTGGTAAATATATGTTCAATTGAAGTGACGTTTGTTTCTGGAAAATATAAAAAATGCATCTTGCATGCACAACATTTGCAAAATCAATCTTCCAATTTCAAAATTTCAAATTCTCTCTGAAACCCTAAAAATGGGACCGAAGAAAGGAGTTCGTTCGCCTACTGCAATTGTAAGACGAATTACTAGGTCAACAACAGCAAAGGATTTGACAACAGCACAACAAGAGAATGAGATAAAGAAAAATCTGGATGCAATTCCTAAGAGAGAAAGAATGGTACAAAATTCCAAGCCATCTGTTGATACTGTATCCATTGAAGAACAGGAACAAAATCTTAGGGGAATTGTAGAAGAAATAGCAGATCATGCAAGGCTGAAGATGGTTCTGTTCGAAGCAACAAAGTCACCACCTGAAAATACCGCAAAACCGAACTTGCAAGAAAATACCGAAGAACCGAACTTGCAAGAAGATGTGGTTCAAGAAGATACGGTTTCGATTGAGGAAGTTGAGATATCGCTAAAATCTCTGAAAAAGAAGACAAACAAGGCGAAAAGAAAGAAGAACAGGGGATCAAATAGTGGAAAGTCAAAGAAGACTACCACTGAAAAGTACCGAGAATCTCCTGAGCAAGACCCACGAGGTATTCCTGATAACTTAGTTAAGGATGCCTATTCTGTTAAGTTCTTTAAACCATTATATGAAAATCGCTTCAAGACTATAAGTCAGCGAGAAATTTTTAGTGAGAGAGGTGTAAATGTCACACACTTAAGGAAATTGGACTGTGGAGATTGCTTCAGGATAGGGAATTACTGGGTACTATTTCACACGTATCACAGTATAGTAAAGAATTGATCTTTGAGTTCTACTCAAATTTATCTCCTGCAATTGAACTCACAAGCAACCCTATGTATCAAAGGATATATCTTAGGGGGAGGATTTTTGAGTTTTCCCTGTTGCATATCAATAGATTTTTGGGTACTCCGCATTTGGAGTTTTTTCTGTACCTGTTCGTGCATAAACTCTGTTGATGATATGACATGCTGTGTTAATTGCTTCTGCCCAGAATCGAGGTGCAACTCCCTTACCGTGCAGCATTGCCCTAGCCATTCCCTGCAATGTTCTATTTTTTCTGTCCACAAAGAAGACGGATCTGCTTAAGAGAGAGAGCGCCGTCATGGTTTATTGTGTCAAAGCGGGTGTGCCTATCAACATGGGAAAGGTTATATTTGATCAGATACTCACTCAAGCTTATTCAAATGGAACAAGGTTCATTCTACCATTCCCATGTCTTATTCAAGGAATTTTAAGACAACAATGCTCAGACATTGTTAAAGAAGATGAACCAAAGGAAAGGATCCCTCCATGGATAAACTACGAACAGAGATATGTGGATAGACGAGCTGCTCAAAGTGACACTAGTTTTAATTCAGATGACAGTATGATGGTGTCGCTACAAAAACTGGAGAAGAGGATTACAGACATGATAGCTGAACAACATGCTATCTTAAAGCATGTGAAGTTGCTGATTCGGACTTCTACCAGTATAGTTTTCTAATCCTTTCTCTTCTTATTCTTATCTTAATATTGTGAGTCTAATCTTTATGTTTTTTTATCTTATACTCACACAAACAGGGGGAGAAAGTGGACCTGCTGGTACCGGAGGTGTACCTGGAGCAAGCTGAACATCAAAGACAATGACCAGTAGTTGATAGATTTTATGCTTCGATGTTTTTTTTGTTACAAGACTAATATTGCTAATGATTATTTTTGTTGGACCAACTTAAAATCGATAAGTAACAACTTTGCTAGACATAAGTTTTGATATATGTTGAAATCTTATTGATGCATGATTGTTGATGATGTGTTTGTTGAAGTACAAGATCAAAAAGGGGGAGATTGTTAAAGTATATTTTATCTAAAAATTGTTTGTTGAAATGCTATTTTGAATAGGTCAAAAACAACTAAGTCAAAGTCTAAATTATATGAGAGAATCAAGGAGCTAAAAATAAGGAAGTTGTTAGAGAAAATCAAGGAGCACAATTTGGAACAAACACATCATGCAAATCCTATAAACAAGAGGAGTGCTGGCCGATTTTAGTTTGATGTAGAGACTTCTCCACCTATTCGACAGATCATCAATGTCTAAGAGAGAAGTACAACCGATAAACGTTAAACTAAATTAGATTTTTTCGTATACACTTTGCGAAGTGTTTTTGTTTACACAAATCATAGAGTGTTCGTCTAGGGATTTGTGGGGGAGTGGCTTGCGAGTCATTCTGTAAGTTTATTGAGAGAATAGCCATAGGCTGTCACACATGCATGTGTGAAGTTCGGGATTTAGAATTCGGGTTCAAGGCGGGTTAGAGTCTCAGGGTGTGTCTGAGTCTGTTTCCAGGTGTGTCTGGTATACCGATTCAATCGAATAGAAAATCCTTTGGAGTTTTAAAACTCCACCAAATTGCATTGGCCATCTACTCTTTATTTTTTCAAATTCTATCATATATGTATCAGACAGAAAACTATGGCTACAACATAATGCATTCCATTATAGAAAACCAAATATGGATTGTTTTATAATGTATCAAACAGAATGATGGTTACAACATAATGCATTTTATTATGATTTTAGATCAAGTTTCATAAGGTTTTCAGTAGACCTTTATAACCCCACGATGTTAGAGGTCACATAGTATTGGTTTTGATATATGTATAAGAAAAATATAAATCTTTAAAATCTTCTTAAAATGTAAAATTTGACCGATTTTTTATGACATAATTCAATATGGAACTATCATGTTTTGTGTATGTATATTATATATATGTATGAAGATACAAATTTATTTAAAATATCATTTTCTTTATCTGTATTTATAACATGTTTGTCTTTTTCTTAAACTTTCAGACTAAATAAAAGATGGATTTGATGATGATATTAACAACAGTGAAAAAGATAAACAATATTGTTAAGATTTAAACTATTTCAATTCTGAAGTTGCATGAATATGTAACCAAGTCGGAACATCACATAAAATCACTGCATTTAACTCTTTAGAAATTTTTTTCTCAAAATCGTCACAATGTAGGCAACATAATTTACATGTTATGAAAATTTTGTTAACTTCTAATTAACAATAGTTGGAACTACATTGGATGTACAAAGCGTGCGGGGAGTTAAAGAGAACTAGAATTTCTTTATTTTGCAGCAATTGTCAATATTCAAACACTATTGGGGTGATGAGCTATTTGGTTGCATATTTTTTTCAAAAGAAAAATTATTAGTCTCACAAATTTTAAAGTCAACAACATTTGTTTAGGTATCATTTCTTTGCAATTATTTTATTGAGGTTTCAAGTGGATTTGATCGTGATTATGGTTCAGAATTTACACATTTCTTGCATTTGAATGTGAGATTATAAAATTCACGAACAAAAAGGCTTATGACCTCATTGGTATTCAAGTATGATTTGGTAATTCTTAAGTTTAGAAGTTTTAATTTTTTAAACATTCTTACAACTACATTTATGCCTCTACACATTTATGTCTCTGCAGGATGGAGAAGGTGTTGTTGTTCTTTCCCAATGTCTTAGGACATTGTTGGGAGAAGTTTAATTTTTCAATTTAGTGTGATTGCCTAAAATTTCACTCCAACCAACAATAATTCATTGTTTCCCGTATGATCGCATATACACCTCTCTGTAATAGGTTCAAACGCAAAAGTGGTATGCAACTTAACTTCTTATTCAATCTTAGTGTGAGGCCCAACAAGGCACAATTCATTAATTGATTAATTAACTTAAATTTAGGATAATAAATAAAAAATATAACACAACAAGGCACGATTCATTAATTGATTAATTAACCTAAATTTAGGATAATAAATAAAAAATATAACAAAAAGAGAAGAGGAGCAGAGAAAAGAAGAGGGGAAGAAAAAAAAGAAAATGACAAAAAAAGAAAATAGAAAGGAAAAAGGAAGATTCACCAATTTTTCATCATGTTCTATTCATGAGTGAATCGAGATTTCAGTATAACTCTGAATTTCTCCTTACGCAATTTGAATATCAATATTACAGATATTGATTATTCGATCGAATCTATACTAGGGGAAAATCGATTCATGCAATTTTAAGCAAAATCAATGTCAATTGTCAAGTCATCAAAGAAAGCTAAGGTAATGATATTTTCCCATCCAAAACTCAGTTTTGTTATTGATTTGTGGAGGAGTTTCTACATTTAAAACGAGTTATAATCACAATAGGATTTCTAGACAATTCATAATGTGGAAATAGAGACGTTACAAGTGAAGATTAAATTAAACACTAGAATTTCCGTATAAGGATTGATGACATGTATATGAGTTGTTTAAGTGATTAGAGATGATCTAGAGAATTGACGTCGATCAAGTGTTGGGGTAAGAGAACATCAATATTTTGCATTTAGCGTTAAATTCGAATGAAAATCTTGTCTAGTATGCTCGATCGAGTGATTACACACTTGAAACTTTGGAAGAAGACGTGTGTGAGCATATCGATGAGAGTTGTCATGTGAGGAGTATCAGATCGATGTCTTTAGTATTGAGTCACTTTGATTAGGGATAGAGGTTGTTTCGTGCTGGGGTTATGGTAATCTTTCGAGCGACAGAGCGTTGTAGTTAGTCAGATTGGTGGATCTGCCAGCGTTTTACCGTACTGGGGTTGTGGTAACCTTTCGAGTGACAATGTTTGGGATTGTACCAATGTTTGGGATACGTTGTGACATTGCGAGATCTTCAATGTGCTGGGATCCTTCGGACTTTACGAGCGTATACCCAAGCTTGAGCCGGATTTAGTGAGTTATGGTCTCGTGTGGTACTACTCTTAAACTTAGGATACTTAGTCAGGTTGGATAGAATCATCTGTATGTCTTTAGTGTGATACTAGATCATTATTTTGTGTTATTTAGTTAAGAGTGGTAGAATATATGGCACGGAATACTTACACGTATTGGTCTCACTAAGTTCGTTTTTCGTACTCACCCTATTTATGGATTGTTCTGAATGCGTAGGTTATGGCGAGATAACAAAACAATGAGGTTGAGCAGTAACACCAGAGCTCACAGTGGACTGATATCTTTAGTGTGATGTATGACAAAGGTGACCCAATGTGATCTGTGACCCATTGCGACCATATTTTCAATAGGACTCTATGACTCAGTGCGACCGTGCGACTCGAAGAGACTCTGTGACGCACTACAATCATTTGACTCACTCCATTTAACTCGGTGATTCATTTTGACTACACCAATATAAAACTTGTTTTGAAAAAGAGAGAATCAAATGTATACATATTACTCACTACTCACTCAAATTATCAAATTCATAACAGAAACACGAAAAACTCACTATATATACCAGTTTTTTCTACGGAACGTACTTAATACCAAGTTTTTTGATGACAACAAATAATTTCAACCTATTCATGGTGAATCCGTTGCCGATTTCAAGCTACTCTCGGTGAATCTGATATCAATTTGAAGCTACTCACAGCAAATATGATGTGGAAGAAGAGAAATATTCGCGTCAAAGACGAGAGGAAAATCGAGGTGCTTCGGAGGAGAGAGAAAATTTTTGATTAAATGACAAGGGCAATATGTGGTTATCAATATTATAAGGATAGAGTTGAAGTTGAGATATTTTTTAGGGAAGGGTAGGATTGAAGTCCTAATAGTATAGCAAGTGTATGCTTTATTTTGCCCCTTTAACATGTGTGCTTTCTTTCTATAGAGCACCTCACGCGTTGAAAACATCAATTCACAGTTAGTAGAAATCAATGAAATGCTTTTGATAGATATTTTTTGCTGTAAAGGAATATTTTCGAATGTTAAGTTTTTTATCTTGTAAAGAATATTTTCTTTTATAGTTCACAAAAAGCAGAGATTAAACTAAGCAATTAGACACAATCAGAAATCCTAATCAATCTTCACAAATTTCGTCAACTCCAAAGAAACAATACCTACAAACAATCGCAACATATACATCCAAGTTAACACATCTTTCGAAAAAAATCCCTAGAACAAAGTTAATTGAAGGTCCAACATATACACCCTCGGACATCAAACCAAAACCATTTTCTTAGAATCCAAACCAAACCAATCTTAACAAACCCCATTCATCCTCATAAAACCTTATCAAGCCTTATAAGAAAGGCAACAACGGGTAGAAGACCGGCTCGCGAGACCCGAAAAGTTAAACAACTAAAGAAAATCGAAAGAGTATTCATTAATCTCACCTTTGTCCATGAGTAAAACCTGCCATATTTGTCGCTTTACCATCAATTGTTGGGCTTCGGCTGGCGGTTAAGAGTACCGCCGGTGGTAAGGTGTTTTGCCCTCTCTAATACCTCATTCTTTTCGCCGTGGATTTTAATATTTCAACATGGAAATAGGTTCTATCAATTTAGAACGCATCTGAATCCACGACTATAACCCCTCGTATTAATTGTTTCACCCTTAATTGTTTGGTCTTCGATCGACGATCATGAGTTTCGTTTGTGGTAATGTATTTTACCCTCTCAAATCCCTAATTCTTTCACCTCTAGTTTCTCTTTGTCAAGTGGTGGATACATTCTATCTATAGTTTTTTTGCTTTTCATTGTGTTATTATTTAGAGTATATAATTTATTTTCGAAAAAAAATTGCCTATTCTCCTAAATTATCTCACTTTAATCTTATTACCCTTTTAAAGTTCTCTATCATTTTATTACTATTGAACTATCATTACTCATCATATTCCCTCCTAAACATTAAAAATTCATCTTATTTGCCCTCCATTAACTTTTCTGTTAAATATTTTAAAAAAAGTCTATTTCCCCCCTAACTATAGCACTTTAATCTTATTTCCCTGAACTTTTTTTCTCATCCGATTCCCCCCTGAACTATCGTTACTAATCTTATTCCCCCCTAAAATTTAATATTCATAATATTTCCTCCCGAACTATATAACCTCTAGCCTATTTCCCCCGAACTATATGATTTCTAACCTATTTCCCCCCAAACTATATGACTTCTAACCTATTCCCTCTAAAAACAAATTATACATTCAATGTATTTTCAAAATTTTGATTATTATAAATGTAACATATATATTTTGGTTCTTATAAACGTTCTTATTTTCAAAATTTTGATTATTAATGCTTAGTTCTATTCATTTATTCTTGATTTACGGTTCTACACTTAGCATTATCATTCCTACGATAGTGCTGACCGCTCAGTGACATAGGATTTCAGACTTTGCTGGAAGGTTAAAGAATGAATCCGGACCTGTTAAGTTGTAGATTAAGATTGTCTAATGAGAATCTGACCGGTCGGTTAGTCATCTTAGGAATAATGATTGCGCACGTAATGCTGCCATGGTACGGGTTAATCACTGCTGGAAGGTAGGGTTGCACGTATCCATGGTTAGGAGGTTTAGGCTCGGAAGAATCACTCCTCACCTTAGGGCATGAATTTCCCGTTGTCAAGAATAGTTGATAGATCTATGATCCTTAGTTGTTTCATCCATGTGATTCCCGGTATCCCGGACACCCATAGTATTTGTCATATCCGAGTTCATCCCCAACCTAGTATCGTAACTCGTGTTTCCACACGTCAAGTTTTTGGCACCGTTGCCGGGGACTAAAAACGGCCTAGACTAGGAATTAGCTAGATTAAGATCTAGTCCTTTCCGGAGTCTTCTTTTGTTTTTCGTATTTTTTGTTTTTGCTTTTGTCTTTCTATTCTTTAATAGAGTTAAAAAAAATGAAAAAAATAATTTACCTCACAGAGCTTAATCGGGTTTGATGTCTTTTATCTTACGAGGTAACATGGACGACTTCAACTCTTCGGGTGCCGACATAGCTGAATTGAAGTATCAGATTTCCGAGTTTTGTCGTAAGTTCTCCGAATTATACCACCCGCAATACTTTGAACGATCACGGGAACAAAACTCTTGGGGGTATGAAGAGGAGATCTATGACAGCTACGCTCATCCTTACGGGAATACCTACAATCACGAATGGAGCGATTACGCATTCTTCCCGTATAGGAACACCGAGAGTATGGTGAATGCACAGCCATCGTTTGGGAATTTCCAGCCATGGACGGAACCCCAACCCCAGAGCTATCAATCCTATGTGCCTCCACGAATATCCCGCCACGTACAACTACCTCCGTGAAATGCTTGAGAATCGAGACTATTTATTCATGGGAGTGGAGGCGGAACAAGAAAGCGCCAATGAGCAAATAGGCGATTTATTTGGATCATTGGGCGTGCAAGCTTCAGATCTTGCACAAGGGGCATTGCAACCGCAAGAGGTTGCATCGGAAAGTTCGGAATATTATCCTCGTGAATATGTCAGCGAGATCTACCTAAGAGATTGTGAGACGGTAGATCAGCCAAGTCCGTCATTGATTGAAATAGAAGATAAATCTAACACGATAATGGATGAGGCTAAGGACGTTGACGAGTACACGAAGAAACCCGAGGCAGAAGAGGAATTCAGCTTAGTGGACACGATTGAGCAACCATGCCATATCGATTTCGTGTTCCCCGAAGGCAGCTTTGAAGGTTTAGCCGAGGCGACTTGTGGAGAAGCTCAGATCAAGGATTCCTTAAATTTGAATCGCATAGCGGTTGAAGAAGGTAGCTACAAGGTACCAACCGAGCCGCTCAACAACGAAAGGAAAGAGGAATACTCCAACCATGACTTCCACACAACCCTAGCTAAATGTGGAGCGGCAAATCAGAACGCAAACGATCCCGAGATGCCGAGAAGCCACACAAAACGTCCAACTCATAACTGGGACATCGACAAAGCTCCCAGGGTAAAGATGAAGCCTTCACCCGAAAGGCT
>CM071871.1:10884929-10908860 GCA_036759665.1 Gynandropsis gynandra
CGGGTCACGGGACCGACATATTTTGCCCTAATAGCGTCTCGGGTCGTGCTGGAGGTGGTCGTATCTCGGACCGCAGGATTGGCGTCTCGGGTTGCGGAATCGGCGTCTCGGGTCGCAAGAATGGCGTCTCGGGTCGCAGGGATGGCGTCTTGGGTCGCGGCATCTCGGGTCGCGGAGATTCCCTCTTCTTCCTCTCTGCGGGTCGCGTCCTCCTCACTGTTATTGGTCGCGTCTTCAGCGTCCTCCGGGATCATATCATACTGGCGCTAGAGATCTTGATGAAAGCAGTGTTGATGACATGATACAAATGGTTAAAACTCATAACCACCTGGCAAAGATTTTTCGTAAGGCACATGACCGATAGGAAGCTGAAGATTTTTCAACAACGATGAGAGAAAGAGATGTCATCTTACAACTTAAACCATCACTTCAAAGATCCATTGTTGTTTTCTTGTGGTGAGAGCAAGTTTTAAGAAGAGATATCATGTTGTAATTCTTAAAATAATACCAAACGGTCCTTTTTAATAATGAGATAATTTTACGCTTATCGATTTCAAACGCTTCTGTCTGAAGGAAAAACACATATCAAAGGGGGTCATTTCTTTTAGAAATATGTTGTAGATGCATACATTGCCACTGAACAAGAATGGATTCGTAATAACTAAAAGAAGTTGAGATGTGAGTTTTACAATAATTTTTTGATCCATTTGGTCAGGGGAAAAATGCGTTGAAGTTACAGGCAAGAGGATTATATTTCCCCATTCTTTTAATGGAAGGACCTAGGTATATGGTTGAAATTTACCACAATGCAATCACTATTTGTATATGGTATGGTAACCCACACTTATCTCTGACGATGACTTTGAATTCAAAATGGAAAGAGATCTTGAATCATCTCGTGATATACGGTGGAAGAAGTGCAAGTGATCAACCTAACATGGAATATCTATTGTTTCAGACTAAAATTAGATGCTCGTTCGGAAGATATCAATGTTGCTCTTTTATTCCCTAAACCTATTTCAGGTACGAATTTGATAAATCTTACTAATATTTTTCTTTCATTAGTACAAAAAGACACTGACAAATCTGAATACACTTTTCCCCCAATTATTTACACTATAGAGTTTTGAAAATACGGAATATCGCATGCTCATATTTTGATATAGCTACAACCCATGTTCATGAATCCTTCATCCGAAGACATCGATAATTTCTTTCAAGCAGTTGTCTGATGAAGAACTCGATCTTGAAGGATTTAACACGGTTGCTCAACATATGATGCATAGTCCATGTGGTTTAGAACGACCACACTCGCTATGTATGGAAAATGTTGTTTAGATGAAGAAATATCCCAGTTTAAACATTATCAAAACGAACGTGGATTATTCAAGTTATGTACTATACAAATATAGAGAAGAGGACTCAAAATTAATGATGAAGGGTGATATCAAATTGGACAACTACTTCGTTGTTCCACATTACCTAAAAATCTTAAAGAAATAAAGGACCCTATCAACATTGAATGGTGCAGTAGATCTAACGCAATCAAATATATTTTCAAATACAACACAAAAGGAGCGGAATAAAATATCTTTGTTGATCAAGAGAGGGACAACACTTCAAGGTTGGAGAAGGTTCCCATTATGGAGATCATGAAATAACAAATTACATCGGATGTTGATATCTATCATCATACAAATTAGTTTAGTGTATCTTATCATTCTATATACATCACCATAATCCCCTCAGTATGAGACTATCGTTGCATTTGTAAAATGATCACAGCTTACCATTTAAGGACTCAATAGATCTAGATAGATTGTTCGCAAAACTAGGTGTTGAAGCAACCATGTGTACAAATGGATGAAGATGAATAAAATTTTAGAGGCTGCGAAGATGTTAAGAGGCTGCAAAGATGAACAAAATTGACGTATGTTAAGTATCCAAAGATGTTTATGTGGCATACTTCGAACAAGTTTTGGTCTCCGAGGAAAAAACAATTATCACTTGGTAGACTTGTCAACACCCATCCAACGTCAGAGCAATTGTAGTATATTAAGATATTGATGAATATTGTTAAGGACCTATGAGTTACGATGGCCTAAAAACGGTTGATAATGTTAAAATTACCAAAACAATTTCAATTTTTGAATGGATTTTTCAGACGGATTATGTATGGGTTATGAATGAAAATCGAAATTCTTTTGTGATCTGTGTAGAAACTCACAAATGGATTCTGAATGGGATCGATCCTATGAGTACCTTTTGAACAGACGTTCCATCTGTCCAGATGTTTGTAATGGACTTGACGCCTGTTTGAAAATTTTCAGACTGCCGACCCATATGTCCGTAAATTTATGGATGGATATTCTTTGCACCCATAAATTTCTATAAATTTAGGACTAATTACAACTATCTAAAAACCATCTAGAATGAAGGATGATTTAATGAACGATCAATCGAATAATGTTGACATGTTTAGTCCCTAATCTGTCCTTAATCGATTCGAAAATTGCTTATATAAACAACATTCATCTATATTCATTTCCAACATAAAATTATCAAACATTCTGCTCCAAAAAATATTCATGTTTCTTACAATAATGAAATCATCGTCGAGATTGAATATTTTTGTTTCATGACAATGGAGTACAAAAGAATTGTTTGCGAAAGTCAAGATGCATCGAAGGAGTTTATGGATGGTGTTACACAGTTTATGATGATGGCGACAAATCAACAAGTTTACAAAGAAACCGGTAAGTTGGTTTGTTCTTGCATCAAATACAAAAAAAGAAACTTGTTAACGAGAAAATCATGTGGAATAATCTTTATTCAATAGGTTTTATTCTTAATTACAATCTGGTAATACTGTTGAAGATTTTATTAGAGGTATTGTACATTATGAGGTATTTGAGATGCGTCAGGATGTGGAAATGAACCCTTATACAAAAATGATGCAAAATATATTTAGTGAAAGAAACATGGAAAATATTAAAGAAGATCTGAATGAAGACACAAAAAGATCATTTTTATATGTTCGTGTTTGATGAATTTGAAGACTAAAAATAATCTTTCCAAGAGTTGCATGGATTCTATATCCCAATTAGTAAGAAATTATTTGCATGAAGATAACAATGCAGTAGATTCGTATAATGAGACAAAGAAGATGAAGAGATCCTAAATTTTATGGCCATATCAAAATATTAATGTGTGTTAAGACAATTGAATGATTTTTTAGAAAGAGACATCGAACTTAAGTATTTTTTATTTTGCGGAAAAAATCGATTTTATTTGAAAAGGAATAGAAAATCGATTATATATCGTCGTATATGATATTTACCAATTACAGATGAAATTAAATAGTGTATTAGTATGAGAAGACCACAAGCTACATGAGATGACATGCTAAGCACTCGACTCGTAATGGAAAAATATGCCACCCATCAGAGGGTGAGGCATAGAAACACTTTATGTATATCTTGACTTTCCAGTTGAGAGTTAAAGCGTTTATTTAGGAATTATTCGTTAAGTTCAGATTGGAATATGTATTAGGAATTATTCATTATAGTCAGTTATTATGATACTATATAATTTACCATCAAACATGTGAATGAAAAATGAATTTTCTTCTTAACAATACTGATTCTCAGGGACTAATCATTGTGATATATTTCTTCAACCATTTTTTGAAGACTTAAATGATTTATGGGAGGGAGGTCAAGCACATAACGTCTTAAAGTGACATAATTTCATATTATGAAGTGCTCTTATGTGAATAATAAATGATTTCCCAACTTACGATATCTTGATGGACAAAGAATGGTCGATTGGCAGCCACTAGACATGAATTAGAGACCACTCAGAGCGAATCAAAATGAAACCACCAACAGTTACAACGTATTCTCAAGTAAAAATACCTTAAATTGATTAGGATGAAGACGACAACAACAACGATGATGATGATTCATAACCTCAGACATCTTTTTAGAAATTATATTAAAAATATTATATAGTTAATAATGTCTAAAAAACTTAATATGCAATATTATTAATTCTAGTTTTTATTGTTAAATTTATTTTAATTTAAAATATAGTTTTTTAAATTTTAATTTTGTTCCAAGAAAAAGTATCCGACGGTTTGTGGAAGACCTATTTCATCCGTATTTACAGATGTTTTACAGACTACATATCTCGTCTGTAATTGCAAACAAATTAAATATATATGCTATTTAAAGACGCTCATTTTCGAACGGGCTCAGATCGTCCAAAATTTAATTTTTTTCTTGAAGTGTAAATATAAAAGCTATAAAAGGAGTGTACTATAAAGGCTTTGATTGATGGAGATAACGAGTGGCGACAAACGATTAACAAAGCTGATAAATAGGTAATGCCAACACATTTAAGGTGTTTGTTTGTTACTCTATTCATATACTATTAAGTTAGCAAGCTATCAGAATTACTGAATGATTGTTAAAGATTCTATGTTGATGACATACCAATTAAGAAAAAAATGTGTTTAGATTTAATAATCCCAAGTTTTCTGAGAATGAAATTGAACAATACATTCTTATAGAGATGAAAAAACTTTTGCGTAAAAATGATAAGTCATTGTCTGACTATCCTAAGATGCCAACACCATAAAAGCATTGTGGATAAAATCACTAATACAATTTAACCAAGAATCCGAGAAGGAAGAGGATATAAAATTGTCCGCAACCATTAATGAGGAACAACGGGGGACATATACAACTGTTATGGAATTAGTTAAGTGACAAAAAGGAAAATTTTTCTTTGTTTATGGACCCTGAGGAGAAAGAAAAACATATTTGTATAAGAAAATTATTTCCAAAATGAGATTGGAAGGAAAAATCATAATACCAGATGCATCATCGAGCATAGCATCACTACTTCTTTCGAGAGGCATAAGTGTGCATTCTTGCTTCAAAATCTCCCTTAATGTGCATGAAGGATCAATGTGTGACATCAAACAAGGTAGCATGTTAACAGATTTACTGATAAAAACAAATTTAATTATATAGGATGAAACGACAATGACACATTGCCACACGTTTGAAGCGTTGGATCAAACACCTAAGATATTATGTTCATAAATGATGAGGAAGCATTTTAAAAACCTTTTTGTGATAAGGCAGTTCTCTTAGGCGACGATTTCCAAAAAAATATTTCCAGTAACTCGAGGAGGAAGAATTGACACTATGTAGCATTTATCAACCATTCACATATTTGGTAACCATGTCACATCTTTAAATTAACAACAAATATACGTCTACGGGCAAAGGAAAATGAGTTCTCGAAATGGTTATTTGTTGTTGGTAATGGCTTGACATGTATGAGATATGATAAATCCATTGATGGTGACAAAATCCCCATTGACAAGAAATTAATGCTTTCAGATATTACTCTTCCAAGTACTAGAAGACGCAACATATCTAGGATTTATTGAACCTTTCCAGATCACAAATACTTATAGCATATGCAATCCTAACTCCTAAAACTGAACATGTCGAAGAAATTAATGATTTTATTTTGGCAAAGTTGCCAATAATGTTACAAAGTACATAAGCTCAGATTTAATTGGAATTGATAGTGTCACGACTACAGAGTGTCACTTCTTTTACCTAGTCGAGTACTTGAACTCTCATGTGTTCTTTGGTTTTCCAAACATGTCATCAATTAAACAAAAGATCTCTGTATAATAAAATACGATTAGTTGTAACTCATCTAACATCAAGAGTATTGGAAACAAAGATTGTGATGTGCACCCATGTTGGCAGCAAAGATCTTATACCAAGAATTATTCTATATCCAACTAATTCGGGTCTTCCGTTTACTTTGCGAATAAGGTAATTTCCAGTGAAATTATGCTATGAAATGATGATCATCTCATTTTCGTACACGATTCTCGCATTATTTTAGAGGCGTTTATGATGATAGTTGTGAAGTTTACGTGTGAATTTGTACCCATTTTACTTGTTTCCATGTTTTTCTGTTCTTAAAGGTTTTAATGCGTATTCGATTGATTTCGAAGCTAAGGAGCATACACGGGACAAAATAAAACACAAAGGATCAAACGAAACGAGAAATGGACAAGTCACGGTCGAGCACACAACTTAGCACGACCGAGCATGCATCACGGGATACAGCCCGGTCGAGCATGATCAAGTGCACGACCGAACTCTCACCCATAATCAAGTGAACGGCCGAGCATGGAATCATGCACAGTCAAGCTCCTTTGTGCCATTCTAAGCCCAAGAGATGTGCACGCCCCTGGCATGCCAAGTGCACGGTCAGACACTCTCTTGGTGAGGAAGCACGGTCGGGCGTCCTAGCTAGCACGGTTGGGCGTTTCTTGTAATTCCATCCCCGAGACTACTGCACGGATCGGGCATACCAAGTGCATGGTTCGGTCACCATCCTCTACATCCAGCACGGTCGGGCGTTGAGGAGAGCACGTTCGGGCAATGAGCAAAACAGTCTGTCTAGTTGCACGGGATGGAGCATGCCCGACCGGGCATGACATAGAGCACGGCCGGGCATGACTTTGTAAAATGGCTTACTGGCAAATTTGGTGGAAATGAGTCCGCTAAGGGTTGGATTTGAAATTATAAAACGTCAAGGGCAGAATGAATCCAGGATCTCTTAATACATCTTGCGCTTCTTAATAAAAAATAAAGTACACGTGCAATGTACCGTAACTCTGTTAGTAAAAAAAAGTATATTTATAATTAATATGTTGGGAATATAGCATAAAAATTATCAAAATATTTTATTTTAATCTATAAAACATCAATTATTATTTTCAACTCAAAAAATCTAAAATTAATTTTTATTGTTTTAAAAATACTAACTTTAGGAATATAATATAGAAAATACACTAGATAATTTTTGTCTATAAAATACAAATTTACTTTTAATCTAAAAATTTTGAATTTTTAAGTTTAGTCTAAAAAACATAAACTTATCAAATTAATCATATCCAGACACAAACACAAACATTAAATCATATTTTAACTCTTTGAATTTTTAAATAGTCTAAAAAATACAAACTTATCAAATTAATCATATCTATACACAAACACTAACTGTTGATAACCCCAATTTCAACCCGATTTCAATCCAAATAAAAAAATCCAAATTTAAACAAATTTCAACTCGAAATCTGAATTCAATTCAATTTCGAACTCATTTTAATCGAAAATCCAAATTTCACCCAATATGAACAAGAATTCAACCCAACTTCAACTCAAAATCCAATTTCAACCTATTTTCCGAATATCCGAATTCCATCCAATTTTAGTAAACATTACAACACAAAAATCCAAATTCAAATCGACTTCAACCCGAAATTTGAATTCAACCTAATTTTAACCCGATTTCAACCGAAAATCTGATTGGTATTTTCTATATTATATTCTTAAAAATTAGTGTTTTTAAGATAAAAGAATAATTTTAAATTTTTTAGATTGAAGATAATAATTGGTGTTTTATAAATAAGCTAAAATAAAATAAAATAACTTAGATAGTTTTTTTATAAGCTTAACAATAGTTTTTTTATGATCATTAAGCCCATTACGTGCAATGACTCGAGAATCTCAGGCCCAAAATATACTGCGAGGGAAAGCAACCAAATAGACCGATGTCGTTAGCTCGTCACAACTGTACGATTTACCGGCGACGAAAACATCGGAGATGGCGGTTTCTCAGGTTACTCCGTCGTCATCTATGCTTGTTCCGTTCCAATATTGCTCCCTCATCCGAACATCACCCTTTCTCAGAACTCTGATTTATCCGACAGCGGAAACCCTTAAATCTTCTCTGATTGCTTCGATTCCTCCGGCGAATTCTTCCCTCTGGACAATCCGTTGCGTCAACCGAGCGGATTCCTCCGATGAGATTACGGAATCTTCTTCTCACTCTGCTTCGGTGTCATCGATTTTCGTGAAAGGTATTGATTCCTTTGGTTGAACTTCTTTAGCTATTTGATTGCTCTGAACTGGGTTTTTCTACCTAGGGTTTTGCTTCTTCTGAGGAGTTGAAAGGTTTGAGGTTTGATGATTTCAGGGCTCCCGCTGTCAGTGAGCGAAGGGCGATTAAGAAAGGTCTTTTCGGAGTTTGGAGAAGTTAGCGATGGTTAGTCTCCCTCCCTCTCTCTCTCTCTCTCTCTGTATTACATTTTTGTTAGCACATTTTCAGCCTTAGATTGAATCGTGAATCGCGCTTAGGTTTAGTTACTAGGCTTATACGATCGAGTTGAGAGTGGTCCTGACGGAATATGAACAATCCGTTGGTGCGACGAAACATTGTCCTGTAAATAACGTGGACGAGTTAAGTGCAGAAAGGAAACATATAATGGACTAAAAGCCGGAAGCCTCAAAAATTCTGGTGGTTGGTGTTTAGGCTTGCGTTGAGGTTTCAAAAGAATGGACAAAATACCTCTCTCGCTCATCTTATTATGTGGTGAAACTGGTTGCTTATTGACAAAACAAAGATCTCCCACTATACAATATCGCCATGTTTTTCCAATCACAAAGTTGAGTTCACTTATTAGTTTGTATTCTTTATGCAATTCCATGGTTTTTCTGATGAAATTTATATGCTGGCTTTTAGCTTCTTTACTGATATATATACTGTCAGAAGCTAGAAACCTATCCTAACGTTATTGTGATTAAATGCAAATACGATTTGTGGCAGTGAAAATTATCGTAAAGAAAAGGACCCGGGAATCTATGGGATATGGATATGTCTGGTTTACGATGGAAGAGCACGCTCAGTTGGCTGCAGACGCGATGAATGGCAAGGTACTTGATTTTTTCTTTGATTGTGAACAATGATGATGATGATGATTCGGTGTTCTTCAACATCCTTGTTCTCTGATTATTATTGAAGGTTCTATTGCTTTGGTTATTAGTAACATCATTGCTCTTGTTACTTTGGATTGGTTTAGTTTTTCGATGGCAGGTTTATTCTCGTTAAACTTGGTCAGCCCGGATTGTCGTCCAGTCGCCGCCGCCGGAGATCGCATTCCCATTTTCTGTCTCTTAAGAACCGATCTACTTGAAGTTTTACGTAATTTTTACTTTTATTTTGTAAAAGGGCTAAAGTTAAGTCCGTAATCTATATATGGATCTCAAAATATTACACTATTGTTAAAACTTTTTAATACAGATCGAGCCATTCTCCATCAACCTATTAAGCTTAGAGTACTCATCCCTTTAAAGAATAGTATTGAGTTTTCTACTTTTGAAAAAATAAATAAAATATGATAATTAATTTATATTATAAAAAATCTCATTTTGAATCACCAGTTTATTTATTTTTAACAAAATTATAATTATATTTTATATTATAATTTAATATTTGTCAAACCTTACGCAACAAAACACAATTTATAAATTTATTTCTGCATTAATACATGTTTGTTGACTATATAAATTTCATTCAATTTTTCATTAAAAAGATAGATATCACTTCAATCGACACATCATCGATAAATAACATACATTTAATTTTTAAAAAATTGATAAAAACTCAAACAAAATAAATATATTTTTCCTTTATCTCTCTTCCCTATTTGCTGTCTCTCACGCAAGGAAAATGGCACACCAACCATTCCTTTGACACAACCGAGCAATCGTGTGGGTTTCGTAGCCGCATCTGTAACACCTCATCCCGGAACTACCTCGAGGTTAGAAATGTCCATCATCAATTCCAAGAGGTGGTTACACGTGTTATCGTTCAAACGCATTTATAAAATAAAATAAATGATTTATTCCAAAATCCGAATGGTCCGGACCAAATAACAAAACAAATATGTAAACATCATAGATACGATAAATGAATAAATGAATACGAAATACAAAATAAAATTCATCGAGACATCGTGCATTCCTCTCCCATCAGTCTGCTGTGAACTTTCATTTGCTCTTTTTCTTTGTCATACCCTGTCAATCCACGACAGTCCAAAAATAAGGTGAGTACGAAATACGCACTCAGTTAGATCAATACGTGTACGTATTCTGTGCCATGTATTCTCCCGCTCAAACTGAATATCATAAAATAATGATATATCCAAAGTCTAAACTAAAGATATACAAATAACTCTATCCAGCCCGACTGAGTATCCAAAGTCTAAGACTAGTACCACACTGGATCATAACTCACAGAGTCCACACGACTCTAGCTCGGGCATACGTTAGCAAAGTCTAAAGGACCCCAGCACACTGAAAATCTCGCAAGGTCACAACGTACCCCAGCTATCAGTACAATACAACGTTCAGTCGCTCGAAAGGTTACCACAACCCCAACACGGTACGACGTTGGCAGATCCACTAATATGACTAACTCGACGCTCTGTCGCTCGAAAGGTTATCACAATCCCAACACGGTACGACGCCGACAGATCCACTCACCTGACTAACTCGACGCTCCGTCGCTCGCAAGGTTACCACAACCCCAACACGGTATGACGCAGGCCCAGATCCAAGTGTCGCAATACTAACGTCATCGACCCGATACTCCTCACGTGACAACTCTCACCAACGCGCTCGCATACGCCTTCTTCCGAAGGTTCGAGTGTGAAATCACCCGATCGAGCACACTAACAAGATATTCACTCGGCTTAAACACCGAACCCAAATATCTACGTTCTCCGACCCCAACACTTGGTCGCACGTCAATTCTCTAGATCATCTCTACTCACTTATACAACTCATATACTTATCATCACTTCTCATACGACAAATCTAGAGTTTAATCCAATTCACTTGTAGCGTCTCACTTTTTCCATTATGATCTTATAAATCCTATTCTGATCATGCCTCGATTTAAAAAATATAATATCTTCCATAAATCAATCATAAATCCAAAATTGCGATGGAGAAAATCTCACCTTAGCTTCTCTGATAATTTGACGATTCTGATAATATTGCTAGCAACAACTCCGACAAAATTTTTCCCTATTATAGATCCATTCTATGCCATAAATTTCCATAATATAAATCTTCGAATTAAGGGAATAATCACAAAAATTTATTCAGAGATTTGTTCTTTCTCCTTCTTTTCTCTTCTCATCTCTTCTTTTTTTCTTATTCCCGCACGCCGTACTGTTTGCTCTCTCTTCCTCTTATTTTTGTTTTACTAACCCTAATTTTATTTAATTATATATATATATATAATATAAGTCGGTTCACCGACTTACCCCGTTGAACGGGTCTTACAATTCTCCCCCACTACAAAGGAATTCGCCCTCGAATTCTATGTCTCTAATTCTTAAAGGCAGCATCTGTATTCAATGAATAGAAGAACCATAAACCTCATCTTTAAATAACTCGGGATACTCATGTCTAATATCCACATGTAATTCCCATGTTGCTGCTTCCACGCCATGATGTTCCCATACAACCTCAATCATCGGAATTTGTTTACACCTCAATTGTTTCACTTGGTAATCCACAATACGTACTGGACGTTCTTTATACATTAAGTCTTTCCTCAAAGTTTTTGGTGGCTCAACAAGTATCTTCTCTGGTAATGATAGACACTTGTGCAATAATGATACATGAAACACATCATGTATTCCCTCTAAAGATGAGGGAAGCTCCAATCGATAGGCCACTACTCCAATTCGCTCAATCACTTTAAACAGTCCCGTGAACCGTGGTGATAGCTTGTTCACTCGACTCCCACCTGATCTCCCTCGCCTCACTTGAATTCGTAAATACACCATATCTCCAATGTTAAACTCAACATCCTTCCTTTTTAGATCAGCATAACTCTTCTGACGATCTTGAGCCGTCTTCATTTTCATCTCAACAATTCTTATCTTTTCCATGGTCTCTTCGACAATCTCTGCTCCGAAGATAGATCTCTCCCCCACTTCAATCCAGCACAAGGGTGTACGGCAAGGTCGCCCGTATAATGCTTCATATGGTGGCATCCCAATACTCGCATGATAACTATTATTGTATGCGAACTCGACAAGTGGTAAATGATTCTCCCAACTTCCAGGCCACTCCAACGCACATGCTCGTAATAGATCCTTAAGAGTCCTTATAGTTCTCTCTGATTGTCCATCTGTCTGTGGATGATATGCGGTGCTCATGCGCAATTTGGTTCCTAACTCTTTTTGAAACGCATGCCAAAGACGTGAGGTGAATCTCCCATCTCGATCTGAAACGATGCTTGATGGAACCCCATGCAACTTCTCAATTTGTGCAATATATATCCTTGCTAGCTGATTCACATCAAAAGTCTTCTTTATCTAAATGAAATGAGCTGATTTAGTTAGTCGATCCACGACCACCCAAATAGCATCTTTTCCGCTTTGCGTCCTCGGAAGACCCGTCACGAAATCCATGGTAATATGGTCCCACTTCCATTTGGGGATTGGTAGACTTTGTAATTTTCCGCTTGGTACTTGTTGCTCCGCTTTGATTAATTGACACGTTGGACATTTCGTTACCCATCGAGCAATGTCCTTCTTCATCCCTGACCAATGATAAAGCTGGCGAGCATCCCAATACATCTTCGTCGATCTCGGATGAATCGAAAACTTAGATTGACGAGCTTGACTCAGAATCTCTTCTCTAATCCCTAGATCCTTCGGTACACAAACTCGACCACAAATCATCATTAGACCGTCTTCCCTTATCTGATACAACTTATACATCGGGTCTTGCTGATTATTACGAATCTTCTGTAACCTCTCATCGAATAATTGTAATGTACGAATTCTACTCAATAGACCAGCCTGATTTACGGCTTGCAAACCGACACTCTCGGACTAAGTCTGCACTGCCTCTACTCTCAACGCACTTATCTGTCTAATCAAATCACTGAATTCTTGCATTGCCGAAACCTCAACTCTTTTGCGGCTCAACGCATCTGCAACAACATTTGCCTTCCCCGGATGGTATGCGATGTCCACCTCGTAGTCTGCGACAAACTTCATCCACCTTCTCTGACGCAGATTCAACTCTGGCTGAGTAAATATGTACTTTAAACGTTTGTGGTCCGTAAAAATCCGTACCTTCTCCCTATAAAGATATGCCCTCCAAATCTTTAACGCGAAGACCACAGCTGCCATCTCTAAATCATGAGTCGGATAATTCTCTTCATGCTTACGTAACTGCCTTGAAGCATAAGCAATCACATGATCTCCCTGCATAAGTACACATCCTAATCCCGTCTTTGACGCTTCCGTGTAGACAATATATGGAATCCCTGATTGTGGTAAGGCTAACACTGGGGTTCTCGTTAGCTTCTCTTTTAGCTCCTTGAAGGACTTCTCACAATCTTCATTCCAATCAAAAGGTACATCTTTTCCCATAAGTCTCGTCATTGGCTCTGCTAGACTAGCAAACTTCATAACAAAATATCGATAGTACCCTGCTAATCCTAAAAAGCTCCTTATCTATGTTGCATTTGTCGGTTGTTTCCAACCTACAATCGCTGACACCTTCTCCGGATCGAGAGAAACTCCTTTCTCTGATACGACATGTCCCAAAAATTTACCATGTCTCTTCCAAAAACTACACTTTTTCAACTTCACAAACAATTGTTGTTCTCTGAGACGTTCTAACACTAAACGCAAATATTCCTCGTGTTCCTCTGAGCTCTTGGAGTAAACAAGAATGTCATCTATAAGTACAATAATGAAACCATCCAAGTAGTCCCAAAACACATTGTTCATTAGCTTCATGAACGCAACATGGGCATTAGTTTAACCAAAAGGCATGATCGCAAATTCATAATGCCCATATCGAGTTCGAAATGCGGTCTTTCTAATATCACCTTCTGCAATTGGAATCTGATGATATCCCGATGCTAAATCTATCTTTGAGAACCAAGTTGCACCTCTCAACTGATCTAATAACTCATCGATCCTCGGTAGTGGATAACGATTTTTCATAGTGACTCTATTTAGAGCCCTATAATCAATACACAGTCTGAAAGTCCCATCTTTCTTCTTCAAAAATAGGACTGGTGCACCCCATGGTGATGTACTCGGTCGTACAAAACCTTTCTCAAGTAGTTCATCTAATTGCTTCTTCAACTCTGCCACTTCCACTAGTGCCATTCGATATAGAGACTTTGATATTGCAGCAGTACCCGGTTCTAGCTTAATCTGAAATGGATCCCTTCGCGTTGGTGGTAAGCTCTGCAGTTCTCTGAAAACATCTGCAAACTCTCGCGCTACAGGGATGTCCTCGACTTGCACAGATGGACCTGCTTCTTCTACCGATATGGTAGCAAGATATATGTAACACCTTTGATCTAGTAATCGTTCCATACGCAACGCTGAGATGATGTGAATCCCTTGACCTGATCGAATTCCTTGATACTTAAGCTCTTTACCGCTTTTCTGGCATTGTACTTGACCGCGACGACAATCCATCACAGCTCGATGTCTTGACAACCAATCCATTCCAAGGATCACATCATATCACTCCATCGGAATGATGATCAGCTTTGCAGCTAGTTCTTCTCCTTCTATCACCACGGGTATCTCCTTGACAACCCCTTGAGATTCTAAAATCTGACCTCTAGGAGTATGCACTCGGACAATACTCGTTAGATCCTTAGGTTGAACAACTAATTTATTAGCCATCGATGGACTCACAAAACTATGTGTCGTACCAGTGTCAAATAACATGATTAGACATGCCTCCCACGATTACCGATCCAGCGATAGGTTAAGCGTCTCCTTCTTGGCCCTCACATTCATTCTCGTAACCTCGCATGGCATATACTCGTGGTTGTACAACGCTACGTTTCGATGCATGTTCTTCAGGTTTCCTAGTTCTAACCTGCGGCGTTAGACCTGTTGGTGGTGGTGGTGGCGGTGGCCTCGAATAGTCCTTTTGAAAATGATCCATACTACCACAACGAAAACATCCATCGAATTGTCCTCGCCTCATAGTTCCTCCCACTGTCTGGGGGCAATCACGAAACTAATGCTCTAAATTTCCACATCGGAAGCATCCTACTCGCCTATCAAATCTTTGGCATGCCCCTACATGCTGACGTCCACAACGATGACATTGTTACCTCGATGTTGAAATGACATGATGTGTCGGAACTGCTTCCCTTTGATCTGATCTTCCCCGAATCTGTTGGACAACCTATTTACCCTTGGCATCCGAAGACTTCAAGATACCCTCCTCGATGAGTCCCTTCTCTACCAACTAAGCATTCTGAACTAGTTCAGACAATGATCCATGCTTGATTATCTCAATCTTGCGTCTGATCTCCGGTCGTAGTCCTTGCAAAATTTTGTTGACCTTGAGAACTTCTGAGGTTACTGTTTTGGCCCCAAATCGTGATAACTCCAAATACGTTTCACAATATTGAGCAACAGTACGGTCACCTTGTGTGAGCTGTAGAAATGCCAACTCCATCTCTTCACGAGCAGCTTGTGGTATATATTTCAACTCAAAAAGTTGTTTGAACTCATCTCAAGAAAACACATGATCTGGACGTTCCCTATGAATCTCTTCCCACTAAAACACTGCTTCTCCCTCAAAATAGTGCAGCGCAATATCCATCTTAAACTCAAATGGACATCTAGATGATCGAAAATTCTACTCTAATCGAAACATCCACTCCTCCGCCTTCATGGGAGGTACCGCACCGCCACGAAATGACTTTGTACCCCATTTAGCCATGTGATCCATTACTGGAGAAGGCATTGGTGGTGGTGGCAAGTGTACTTGTGGCGGAGCAGGTGGCTGCACAGGTGGTGGTGTCGGTGCCTGCACCGGTACTTGTGGCGCCGCTGAACTCTCTTCTTGATCATGTTGTCGACTTTCTATTAATAGCTCTCTTAACATTTCTCTCAAGGCATCTCTATCGATTCCACTTCACAATCTTTGTTCAGATGATTGAGACTCTGTACGACTAGTGGAACAAGAGCTTCCACTCATTCCGCGACCAAGAGCTCTAGTAATCATCCTCCTCAGTAGTGTCTCCTACACACAATTAACTACTATTAGATTCCACAGCTCTAAACTCACTAGACATTTCAGGACATGTGTGCTACGATCTCGTGGCTTTATTAAAACATTTCGCAAAACATTTTGAAATCCAGTGAAAACGATAAGTACGAAAATTACAACCAGAGCCCTGACACCAATTTGTAACACCCCCATCCCGGAGTGTCCACCATCACATCCAAGAGGTGGCTACACGTGTCATCGCTCATACGCATTTATAAAATAAAATAAATGATTTATTCCGAAATCCGAATGGTCCGAACCAAACAGCAAAACAAATACGTAAAGATCATAGTCATGATAAATGAATAAATGAATACGAAATGCAAAATAAAACTCATCGAGACCTCGTGCACACCTCTCCCATCAGTCTGCTGTGAACTTTCATGTTGCTGCTCAACCTCGTTGCTCTTTTTCCTTGCCCTACCCTGTCCATCCACGACAGCCCACAAATAGGGTGAATACGAAATACACACTCAGTGAGATCAATACGTGTACGTACTCTGTGCCACATATTCTTCCGCTCGAACTGAATATCATAAAATAATGATATATCCAAAGTCTAAACTAAAGATATACAAATAACTCTACCTAACCCGGCCGAGTATCCAAAGTCTAAGACTAGTACTCACAGAGTCCACACGACTCTAGCTCGGGCATACGCTCGCAAAGTCCAGAGGACCCCAACACACTGAAAATCTCGCAAGGTCACAACGCACCCCAGCTATAAGTACAATACAGTGCACCGTCGCTCGAAAGGTTACCACAAACCCAATACGGTACGACGCTGGCAGATCCACTTATCTAACTAACTCGACGCTCCATCGGTCGAAAGGTTACCACAACCCCAACACGGTACGACGTCGGCAGATCCACTAACTTGACTAACTCGATGCTCCGTCGCTCGCAAGGTTACCACAACCCCAGCACGGTATGACGCCGGCCCAGATCCAAGTGTCGCAATACTAACATCATCGACCCGATACGCCTCACATGATAGCTCTCACCAACGCGCTCGCATGCGCCTTCTTCCAATGGTTCGAGTGTGAAATCACCCGATCGAGCACACTGACAAGATATTCACTCGGCTTAAACACCAAACCCAAATATCGACGTTCTCTGACCCCAACACTTGGTTGCACGTCAATTATCTAGATCATCTCTAGTCACTTATACAACTCATATACTTATCATCACTTCTCATACAACAAATCTAGAGTTTAATCTAATTCACTTGTAGCGTCTCACTTTTTCCATTATGATCCTATAAATCCTTTTGTGATCATGCCTCTGTTTAAAAAACATAATCTCTTCCAGAAATCAATCATAAAAGTAAAATTACGATGGAGAAAATCTCACCTTAGCTTCTCTGATGATTTGACAATTCTGATAATATTGCTAGCAACAACTCCGATCAATTTTTCCCTATTATAGATCCATTCAATTCCATAAATTCCATAATATAAATCTTCGAATTAATGGAATAATCACAAAAATTTATTCAGAGATTTACCATAATCTCGATTAGAATTCACCCACGGAGAACTTGATGAAAATCTTCTTCGATTTGTTCTTTCTCCTTCTTTTCTCTTCTCCTCTCTTCTTTTTTTCCTTCCCGCACGTCGTACTATTTGCTCTCTCTTCTTCTTATTTTTGTTTTACTAACCCTAATTTTATTTAGGGTAAACAGCCTATTCCCCCTCCATTTTACTCCTTTAGTCCTATTCCCCCCTCCATTTTGACCCTCATCTTATTCCCCCCCTCGATTTTGAGTTCTCATCCTATTCCCCCCCCCCCAAGTTATCTATTTTCAACCTAAAACCCCCTCCATTAAGTCACTGTTAAAAAAATCGTTAAATTGAAAAAACCCTAAAAATCCAATCTGATAAATTGACCCGAAATTTGATTAAATTGGTTTAAATTAGCAAATTTAGTCGGTTTAACCAAACCAACCGGTTCAGTAAACCGGAATTTAAAAGAAAAAACCCTATATTTTATTCTATTTTCTTAACCCCAGTAAAAAAACACAATAAACAGAAAAAAACCCTAAGCTTTCTGTTGCCGTCGACCGCTCGTCCATCGCCACCGTCGCCGCCCGTCGCTCGTCCGTCGGCGCCTGTCTCCACCGTCGCCGCTCTGTATGTCGTCCTGCTGTCCATCCTGCTCTGTCCCTCGTTCTGCACGTCGTCGCCGCTCGTCTCCACCCGTCGCCAGCCCTCTGTCCGTCGGCGCCATCGCTCAGCCCTCTGTCTGTCGCCGCTGCTCAGCCCTCGTCCGTCCTGTCGTCCTGTTGTCCGTCGCCGGCCGTCGCTGCTGTCCATCGCCATCTGCCAGTCGATGCTGTCCGTCGCCATCTGCCCGTCGCTGCTCAGCCCTCTGCCATAATCACAGTCACAGACACACAATGAATTCTCCATCAAGGTAATATTCTTATGTTTTGGTTTGCAAATATGGAATCATATTATTATATCATGTGTTGCTTTGGATTGAAATTGTGATTGGTTAAAAAAAATTTCAGAGACAATGGCGATGTTGATTCCGAATATGTCGACATTTGTAAATCTCGGATTGAATTAGGTATTTCTAATGATGAAATTTATTTGGATAGTGATGAAGAACCGAGGGTTGATTTGGATGAGAATAATTTGGATGAGAATGATGAGGAAGTTGCATTGGAAGATAATGAAGTTGCAATGGGAGAGAGTTGTTGATGTAGGAAAGGGACTTCGATCGAATACAAGGAATTAGTTTTAGGTCAATCTTTTAATTCAACTGAGGAATTCAAGGATGCTGTGATTGAAATGGTGTTGAATGCGGGGAAGAACGTAGGATTCAATCGATGGGATAATGATGTTGTTAGTGCTATATGCTTTGAGGTAGATTGTAAATGGCGGGTTTATTGTTCTATGGAACACGATATTTGGACAATAAAATCATACATTATGTAACATGCTTGTGAGCCGAAAGGAGAGTGCAAGTTATTGAAAATACCTTTAATAGCGAAGAAGTTCCAAGATGATTTAAGAGTGGATCCGAATATGAAGCCATCAAAGATGCAACAGATTATAAAGGAGAAATATAAACTGATTGCATCTCTTAGCCAATGCCAAAAAGCGAAGAAACAAGCATTGGAGCTTATTCAAGTTGAAAAGGATGCACAGTTTGGTAGGCTTAGGGATTACAAACTTGAAATTTTAAGTTTAAATCTTGGTTCTTCAGTAGAAGTACAAACCATCCGAGGTAGTGACGGTAATGACATATTTGATCGCTTTTATGTGTGCTTTGAAGCTTTCCGATGCTCATGGAGACAATCTTGTAGGCCTATTATTGGTTTAGATGGATGTTTCCTCAAAAGTTCTGTTAAATGTCAGATTTTGTGTGCCGTTGGACGGGATGGCAATAACCAAATTTATCCTATTGCTTGGGCGGTTGTACAAGTTGAAAATACGGATAATTGGTATTGGTTCATTACAAAACTTAAGGATGACTTGTGTCTTGGTTCAGGTGAAGGATTAACGATCATATCCGATAGACAAAAAGTAAGTTAATTTATTTATTTTTTAAATTTGTTTTATTTTTCGAAATCGAATGAATACTTTATTAAATTGTTTCTTTTAATACATTTTCAGGGATTGTTGAATGTGGTGGAACAAATTTTGCCAAATGTAGAACATCGAATGTGTTTAAGGCATATAATCTCCAATCTCAAGAAGAACCATAAGGCCAAAGGTATGAAGCATTTTGTGTGGAATATAGCTTCAAGTTATAATAAGGCGGTTTTTTATGCTAATTGTGAGAAGATTAAGAAGTTTGATAAATCGGCCTTTGATGATTTGATGAAGATTAGTCCACAACATTGGTGCCGGGCATTCTTTAGACGTGATTGTTGTTGTAGTGATTTGCACAACAATATGGCTGAATCATTCATTACACAACGGAGAGAAGGGTGAAAATCATAAACGAAATCTCGAATTCCGAAGCTTGAATTTGAATTTGACTCACCGGCAAAGTGGCGAATAGAAAGAACGGAGGAAGGAGACACTGGCCGAAGAAAGGAGAGTTGGATAAGGAAAGTTGGACAAGAGCGACAAAGGTCGAGTGATTCAAAGTAAATCCAAAGATCTTACTAGTGTTGAATGAATAGTATATATACAAATACATAGTAGACATTGTAGACTAGAAAGGAAATGCAATATTCATAAATAGATTCTCAAATTTGTATATAGAAAGTAAATATATCGTGTAATATTTCTAGTGGATCAACGGGATATAAAATCATTTGATATATCCTTCACTACCCTTAAATTGGAGAGTACATGTCATGAACTCCCAACTTGGTGAGAAAGATATCAAATTCTTTCTTTCCAATTGCTTTTGTGAAAATGTCTATGAGTTAAATGATGAGTTGGGAAATGAGATGTGATGATGGATTGGGAGGATACGTGGTGGTAGAGGAAATGAAAATTTGTTACTGCAATAATTTAGGAACATAGAATATATTTTGAAAATCAGGTTGTTGAGAATATAAGGAGCAGAAAGTTTCAAGAGAAGAATGAGGAGAATATAAAGGAGTCAAAGAGAAGAATGAGGAGAAGAGAAGGGAGTCTAAAGAGGATCAAAATGAGTCAAGATATGAAGAAAAAGAGCAAGGGTGTGCGGCTGGAAACCCGGTAGGTTTACCTAGACACACGTGAAGAATTGATAAGTTAACTTGACATAAAAAGCGTAGTTAACTTATCGAAGTGAGTATCGAAGAAGTACGGCAGACCAAGAGATCTGTATTCATTTGGAAAACCAGTCATGCTTGATGTGTCAAATTATGGTTATTGGAAAGTTAAAATGAGAGAAAGCATAAGAGAAAATCGATGAAGATGTGATGAGGATATCAAAAAGAAATCAAGCCTTGAACAGAAGGACGAAACGGATGGGTCGGACGGGCAAGACAATCACGAAGACGCATGGATCACTTATGAGGATGTGTGGGATGTTGTCGAGGACGCGCGGGACGCTGACGAGGATGCGGATACACGAACTCTCGAAGTCCAAATTCGATGAAACCAAAACCATTGGAACAAGCACTCAAAGATCTTTCACATGAGTACATGATCGCTGCCGGAACGTCACTTTACGGGCGACACTCCGGCGACTTTTCTGACGAGACCTCTAGTGCACACTTAGAGCCAAATTCCGAGGTTTCAAGCATGTTGAAGGGACCTTGGCCTAGATCTAAGTCCAGGAGGATACATGAGAAAATTCAAGACATTTTAGAAGCCCAAGAGATTGAACAACAAGATCATTTGAAGGGTTTAGAGCCTCACAAACCCATGGACCCCACAAAGACCCATCAAGAGGAAGCGTCTTGAATTTGTGTCATTTAAATTCAAATTTGAATTCAAATTGTACCAAGAAAACCTATAACTTAGGGATTATTTCGTGCATTGTCAGTAGGAATAAAACCTAGGAAGATTAGTGGTCAATAAGAATCTTAGACTTTTGAATTGGAGTGCAATGTGGGAAGTTTGTTTTGGCATTCTTCCTTTTTAAGGAGGCACGCATGAATATTAAAAAAACAAGTCATTTTCGAACCAATTACAGACCAAAGGAGCTTAGCTCATTGTTCTTGAGATTGAGAGATTCATCTCACAAATCGTTCAAGTCCAGGACTTACTCGATTCGACTTATCAAGTAATGAACCATGGTTGCTTGTGGTGTCATATATCGTCCTAAGAGTTCTAGAGGTGCATATGCTCAAGGGTTTTGGACGGTCTCACTGAGATTCGGGCCAACGTTCTTCAGCATGTATCTGTCTATGGATTCAAAGGCATCCATCCGCACAACCGAGTAAAACGCATGATCCAGTCGCGCATCAGTTGGTATCAGAGCCACGTTCTCACAGTTGTATCTATCTAATTCTTATTCATTTTATTCCTAATGAATTTGGTTGTTCTCTCTCTTTTAGGTTCAGCCAAGGAGTCATTTAGGGTTTAGAGTTAAAAAAAAAGAAACGGCCAAAAAGCCTAAGAAAAAAAGAAACGACCAAAGAGTCTAAGAAAAACAAAGAAAACATCCAAAGAGTCTAAGAAAAGAAAAAAGAAAGAATACTAAAAGTAGAAACAAAGAGCCCAAAGGGCCACTCCTTAGAGGCTGAACCAAGGAGACACCATCCTAAGTTCATCATCAAAGAGCGACTCAATACACGAGAAACACACCACTCGCGGCGAAGCACTTGGACCCGGACGACGAACACGTTTTGAAAATATGAACTCGAAGATAGGGAGTCCTAAGGAACCTAAGATCAGTCCACCAACGGATCTCAAAGGAACCTAGTAGACCTCACAATCATCGGGAGCTAAGCTTGATAAGAAGGTTGAGTGATTATGTTCATTTGAATTCGTTTGTGCGTAGGTTATTTCTCAATTTCTTTTGCGTGAGTACTAATTTATTTTTATCACATTTCCTTGAATTCATCATGTCCAACGAGAGTGAATGATCAGTGTATAGAGCACCGGAGCCTAAAGTGACATGAGAGGAGTTTCAGGCTCTCCAAGAGCAAATCGCAGATCTCACGCGTCTCCTCACGGTTCAACAACAACAACCGCGACTCGAAAGGGGAGAACTGGCTCATCCAAGGCCTAATCATGATCAAGTCAGGCCTGGAATACCACCTAGGGGAGGCTAAGAACCACATCCTAGAGCTGACCTAGGAGAGGACGAAGATCACAATGCAAACTATAAAGAGTATTAGAACATTATTGTACATAAGGGTATTATTGTAATTTCTCATTCCGTAATTAGGTTTAATTCTTAACCTATTGTACTTATAGCCGTTTAAGGCTATTCAAACTCATTCATTCAGAAATACAATTTGAGATTTGAATCACCATTCACATGGTATCAGAGCTGGTTGTGTCTCACCACACTTCCTAGCTGCCGCCGTCTAACTTTTTGTTCTCGGCCATACCCTGCCGTCGCGCCATCACAGGACCGGCCGCCACCACCGCCCACCCGCAACCGCCCACCCTCCACCACTCTCCGACGACTCATCCCTAGGGTTAGCTGCCTCTCCGTTGCCTCACCAGCACGGATCTCCCCAGCTTCCTCTCCGTCCGCTGCATCTGCGCCCCGTCGCTCAGAAAACCCTAGGCCGCGTCCCGCTCAACTGCACCGCCGGCCGTCTAAACCTACTTCCGGCATCCTCCCCTTACCTCCGTTGTTTCCTCATCACGGATCTGCCCTCCTACCTTTGGCTCACCACCACAAACCGCCCTCCCCTTCGGCAGCAACAGAACTCCTTGTTCCTAGGCCGAGTCCCAACCACCTTCCTAAATTCTAGGCCGCCTACACCCAATTCCGGCCTCCTACCCTTGCCTCCGTTGTCTCACCACCACGGATCTACCCTCCCAAGTTCAGCTCCTCATCACGATCTGCCATTACCATCGACGAAACAGAATTCCTTGATTCAAGGTCGCGTCCCAACCGCTTTCCTTGAATTTAGGCCGCGTCCCAACCGATTCCCTAATCGTGTGCACTGCGTCTTCCTCTCATGGAAAACCTCCCGGAGCAATTGCATCGCACTGAAAACGTCAACATGTTTGATCCGCAGCAACCACAAAAGGTTCTCTTCGCTTGCAACATGTCAAGCGTCACGAAGCTCACCCCGACGAACTATCTTACGTGGAGCGTTCAAATCCGCTCCCTCCTTGAAGGGTACAATCTTGAGTGCTTCATCACCGAAGACTCTATTGTACCGCCGGCCATGATTCAAGTTGATGGGATTCAGCAACCAAATCCCGCCTTCAGCCCTTGGAAAAATCAAGATCGCTTGATTTTCAGCTCCATGCTCGGCGCACTCTCCCTCCCGCTTCAACCGGTCATTGCCCGAGCAACGTCCGTTCGGGATGCGTGGAAACCCCTAGCC
>CM071871.1:10909000-10931187 GCA_036759665.1 Gynandropsis gynandra
TCATGTGGCTGCTGCTCGTTCTCGTCCACGCAACCCTAACTCTCAATAAGGTCGTCAAAACAACAACAGGAACTCCTCGGGTGGTTACCGAGGCCGCTGCCAATTGTGTGGAATTCAAGGACACAACGCCAAATTCTGCACTCGCTTCCGCTTCACGACCGCGACCAACTCCTCCGACCCCGTTTCACAACCGTGGACACCACCTCAACGTCCATGGCTGCCAGCAGCGAATGTTGCTATGTATCCTACGTACAACACCTCTAATTGGCTTCTAGACGGTGGTGCCTCGCATCACATCACCTCCGACTTGCAGAACCTCTCACTTCACACCCCGTATGATGGCCGTGAAGAGGTTACCATAGCTGATGGCTCCGGACAGCCCATCACTCATACGGGTTCCTTTTCGTTATCCTTACCAACTCGTTCCTTATTGTTGGATGATATGCTTTGTGTTCCCTCCATGCACAAAAATTTGGTTTCGGTTCAACGTTTGTGCAAGTCTAACAATGTTTCCGTTGAATTCTTTCCTCATATGTTTCAGGTGAAGGATCTAAACACGGGGGCGTCGGTTCTTCAAGGCAACACTAAGGATGGAGTGTATGTGTGGCCGTCCTCTACCACGAACACCAAACCCACTACCGCATTCTCAAACCTCAATCCCACCGTCTCCACTTGGTATTCCCGTCTAGGACATCCGTCACTACCCATCCTCAAACATGCCTTGTCCAAGGTTCACATTCCGTTAGTTAGAGAGTCTTTTGTTTCTCCATGCAATTCATGTCTTAGTAATAAGAGTCATAAACTTTCGTTTAATGACTCATATCTTGTGTCTTCACGACCCCTTGAGTTCATTTTCTCCGATTTATGGACATCTCCTATTGTTTCAATGGATGGTTTCAAATACTATGTTCTTTTCGTTGATCATTACACGCGCTATTCTTGGCTTTATCCACTCAAACTAAAATCGCAAGTTCGAGCAACCTTTATTGCCTTCAAATCCCTTGTCAAAAACAAGTTTAGTGCAAAAATAGTCAACCTTTACACCGACAACGGTGGAGAATACATAGCTCTCCGTTCCTTTCTCTCGGACAATGGCATATCTCACTACACCACCCCACCTCACACTCCCGAGCATAATGGGATATCCGAGCGTCGACATCGTCACATTGTCGAAACTGGATTATCCCTTCTTATGCACGCCTCCCTACCCCTACCATATTGGTCTTACGCCCTTACGGTTGCGGTTTACTTAATCAACCGCATGCCCACCCCACTACTTTCATATGCCTCGCCCTACGAAGCTCTCTTCCAATCCCCACCGAACCTTCACAAAGTTAAAATCTTTGGTTGTTTGTGCTATCCTTGGCTGCGTCCTTATGCCTCTCACAAACTTGATCCTAGATCCACCCCTTGTGTCTTCCTTGGCTACTCCAACACCCAAAGCGCGTATCTTTGTCTTGATATATCCAAACTTCGTGTATTTGTCTCGCGGCATGTAGTCTTTCATGAATCAGTATTCCCCTTTGCCAACCTTTCGAAATACGTCACACATCCTACCTTACCCGTCTCCTCACCAACGTCCCATACTCCCTCATGCTTACCCGTCGAGCCCCTCAATGTCGCACATACTTCATCTCCATCACCGCAGCCCCCACAATTAGATCCTTCCCTGATCATTGTTGAGAGCAACACGGACACGAGTGATGCTGCGGACTCTCCTTCTCCCATGTCCTCTACGGATGTGATCCCCCCTCCGGCCTTGCCCTCGGACGCGGCCCGTCTTACTACTGCGGATCCGGGACCTAGAAATGTGCATCCGATGGTAACTCGCAGCAAGGTCAATCTTATTCGATCTAATCCTCCATCTGCACATGTTTCTACAGGTCCTCATGACGATATAGAACCGGCTACAGTAACACAAGCATTGCGTCACACCCATTGGAGACAAGCTATGAGTGACGAATTCAATGCTCTTCTACGTAACGGGACGTGGGATCTTGTCTCTCCTCAGACCGCGAGCAATGTGGTTGGTTGCAAATGGGTTTTCCGCATCAAGCGAAAACCCGATGGTTCGACTGACCACTACAAAGCTCGCTTAGTTGCCAAAGGTTTTCACCAACGCCCGGGGGTGGACTTTCACGAGACTTTCAGCCCGGTTGTCAAACCTGCAACCATTCGCACCGTTCTCAGTCTTGCGGTCTCCAACGGATGGTCCATCAATCAACTCGATGTCAACAATGCCTTTCTACAAGGCACACTCACCGAAGATGTGTACATGGAACAACCACCCGGGTTTGTTGACAAGGATGTGCAAACTTCGCAAAGCACTCTATGGTCTCAAACAAGGTCCTCGTGTGTGGTACTCGGAATTACGGACGTACTTGCTACACCTTGGCTTCAAGAACTCACTTGCGGATGCTTCTCTCTTTGTACTCCACACGGCAACACATAAACTTTATGTCCTCGTTTATGTGGATGATATGATCATCACGGGCTCATCTTCCTCTCACATTCAGCATTTCATCAAGTCCTTGGCGTCTCGGTTTTCCATCAAAGACCTCGGTGATCTACAATTCTTTCTTGGAATTGAAGCTTCGAGGACATCACGGGGTCTCCACTTGTCACAGCGGAAGTACATTACGGATCTCCTCATTCGCACCAACATGAATGACGCGAAGCCTGTCTCCACACCCTTGCCATCCCCCTCTCGGCTCACCATCACCTCGGGCTCACCTTTGTCCGATCCCACCGAGTATCGTCAAGTCATTGGCAGCCTACAATACCTTGCTCTCACGCGCCCGGATGTTAGCTACGCCGTCAACAAGTTGTCTCAATTCATGCACCAACCGACGGATGAGCATTGGCAATGTGCCAAACGTGTGCTTCGCTATCTTGCTGGAACTCGTGCCCAAGGTATCTTTCTTGCAGCTCACAATACTTTGTCTCTTCATGCCTTTAGTGATGCGGATTGGGCTGGAGACAAAAGTGACTTCAAGTCCACGGGGGCGTATATTGTTTATCTTGGCAAACACCCCATCTCATGGTCGTCCAAGAAACAAAATGGCCACGCTCGCTCATCAACCGAGGCCGAATACCGATCCGTAGCAAATGCTTCCGCTGAACTTTGTTGGATTGGTAATCTTCTCAATGAACTAGGAGTCACTCTCCCCTTGGCGCCTACCATTTATTGTGACAACATTGGAGCTACCTACCTAAGTGCCAATCCGGTTTTTCATTCACGCATGAAGCATCTCGCACTTGACTACTTCTTCGTTCGTGGTCAAATAGAAGCTGGTACACTTCGAGTTTCTCATGTGCACTCCAAGGACCAGCTTGCCGATCTCCTCACCAAGCCACTTCCGCGGTTGCCTTTTCAAGACTTGTGTTCCAAGATTGGAATCACATCGGGTGATTCATCTTGCGGGGGCGTATAAAGAGTATTAGAACATTATTGTACATAAGGGTATTATTGTAATTTCTCATTCCGTAATTAGGTTTAATTCTTAACCTATTGTACTTATAGCCGTTTAAGGCTATTCAAACTCATTCATTCAGAAATACAATTTGAGATTTGAATCACCATTCACACAAACTTGCATTTTGGCCGATACGGCGGGGGAGGTGCAAACAGACCCTCTGATGATGAAGATGACCTACCCTTCATGGCAAGAGGGAAGAGCACCACATAGAGACTTCCATGACCATGATAATGGTGGTGTTAGAGTGGAAATTCCCATGTTTACCGTGGATAGTGATCCGGAGGCATACTTGGAGTGGGAAAGACGGACGGAGATGGTGTTTGATCTCCAAGAGTACACCGAGCAACGAAAGATCAAACTAGCCACTGCTAAATTCAGTGACAACGCTTTGATTTGGTGGGATCAAATCATCCATTTCAGAAGGATGAACGGTGACCAACCGGTCAACACATGGCGGCAACTCAAGCAAATCATGAGAAGCCGATACGTACCTTCATATTATTATGAAGAAGTGCGTAACAATCTGAATTTCCTTGTCCTTCTCCTTCTATCACCACGGGTACCTCCTTGACAACCCCTTGGGATTCTAAAATCTGACCTCCAGGAGTATGCAGTTAGACAATACTCGTTAGATCCTCAGGTTGAACAACTAATTTATTAGCCATCGATGGACTCACAAAACTATGTGTCGCACCGGTGTCAAATAACACATGAGTAGACATGCCTCCCACGATTACCGATCCTACATAATAGAAATATTTTTAAGAAACTACTTCTTAATTCTCTCATGGAACTCACCTCGACATAGACAATCATTATATGTAAGGCATATACACATAATATAAAAATATGACGTACCAACGATAGGTTGAGCGTCTCCTTCTTGGCCCTCACATTCATTCTCGTAACCTCCCATGGCATATACCCATGGTTGTACAGCCCTACGTTTCGATGCATGCTCTTCAGGCTTCCTAGTTCTAACCTGTGGCGTTAGCCCGCTAGGGGTGGTGGTGGCGGTGGTCTCGAACAATCCTTTTGAAAATGATCCATACTACCACAACGGAAACATCCGTCGAATTGTCATCGCCTCATAGTTCCTCCCACTTGCAGGGGACAATCACGAAACTGATGCTCTAAACTTCCACATCGGAAACATCCTACTCGCCTATCAAATCTTTGGCATGCTCCTACATGCTCACGTACACAACGATGACATGGGCACCTCCATGTTGATACGACAGGACGGAACTGCTTTCCTCTGATCTGATCTTCCCCGAATCTGTTGGATAACCTGTTTCCCCTTGGCATCCGAAGACTTCAAGATGTCCTCCTCGATGAGTCCCTTCTCTACCAACTGAGCATTCTGAACTAGTTTAGACAATGATCCATGCTTGATTATCTCAATCCTGCGTGTGATCTCTGGTCGTAGTCCTTGCAAAAAGTTGTTGACCTTGAGAACTTCTGAGGTTACTGATTTGGCCCTAAATTGTGATAGCTCCAAATAAGTCTCATAATACTAAGCAACAGTATAGTCACCTTGTGTGAGCTGTAGAAATACCAACTCCATCTCTTCACAAGAAGAGTGTGGTATATATTTCAACTCAAAAAGTTGTTTGAACTCATCCCAAGAAAACATATGATCTGGGCGTTCCCTCTGAATCTCTTCCCACCAAAACACCGCTTCTCCCTCCAAATAGTGAAGCGCAATATCCATCTTAAACTTTAATGGACATCTAGATGATCGAAAGTTTCGCTCTAATTGAAACATCCACTCCTCCGCCTTCATGGGAGGTATCGCACCGCCACGAAATGACTTTTTGTCCCATTTAGCAATGTGATCCATGACATAGAAATACTCCGACGTCTCCACATGCCTCTGATTAAACGCTTGAGGAGGCATTGGTGGTGGTGGCAACGGTATTTGTGGCAGAGCAAGTGGTTGTACTGGTCGTGATGTCGGTGCCGAGACCAAGAGCTCTAGTAATCATCCTCCTCGGTACTGTCTCCTACACACAATTAACTACTATTAGATTCCACAGCTCTAAACCCACTAGACATTTCAGGACATGTGTGCTACAGTCTCGTGGCTTTATTAAAACATTTCGCAAAACATTTCGATATCCAAGGAAAACGATAAATACGAAAATGACAACCAGGCTCAGATACCAATTTGTAGCACCCCCATCCCGGAACTACCTCAGGACTAGGAGTGTCCACCATCACCTCCAAGAGATGGCTACGCGTGTCATCGCTCAAACACATTTATGAAATAAAATAAATGATTTATTCCGAAATAAGAATGGTCCGGGCCAAACAGCAAAACAAATACGTAAATATCATAGTCACGATAAATCAATAAAATAAATACGAAATGAAAAATAAAACTCGTCGAGACCTTGTGCACACCTCTCCCATCAGTTCGCTGTGAACTTTCATGTTACTGCTCAAGCTCGTTGCTCTTTTTCCTTGCCATACCCTGTCCATCTACGACAGCCCACAAATAGGGTGAGTAAGAAATACACACTCAATGAGATCAATAGGTGTACGTACTGTGTGCCACGTATTCTTCCGCTCGAACTGAATATCATAAAATGACGATATATCCAAAGTGTAAACTAAAGATATATAGATAACTCTACCCAACCCGACTGAGTATCCAAAGTCTAAGACTAGTACCACAATGGATCATAACACACGGAGTCCACATGACCCTAGCTCGGGCATACGCTCGCAAAGTCCAATGGACCCCAACACACTGAAGATCTCGCAAGGTCACAACGTACCCCAACCATCAGTACAATACAGCGCTCCGTCGCTCGAAAGGTTACCACAACCCCAACACGGTACGACGTTGGCAGATCCACTGATCTGACTAACTCGATGCTCTGTCGCTCGAAAGGTTACCACAACCCCAACACGATACAACACCGGGAGATCCAGTGACTTGACTAACTCGACGCTCCATCGCTCGCAAGGTTACCACAACCCCAGCACGGTATGACACCGGCCCAGATCCAAGTATCGCAATACGAATGTCATCGACCCGATACTCCTCACGTGACAACTCTCACCGACGTGCTCGCACACGCCTTCTTCCGAAGGTTCGAGTGTAAAATCACTCGATCGAGCACAGTAACAAGATATTCACTCGGATTTATGATCATCTCCTTTTCATACGTATTTCTTGCACGATTTTAGAGATGTTTCTGATATAGATGCGATGCTTTACGTATGATTTCGTATCCGTTTTACTTGTTTTCGTGTTTTCATGTTCTTATAGGTTTTTATGCGTATTCGGTTCATTTCGGAGCTAAAGGACGTAAACGAGACAAAGTACCAGCATCGAGGATCATCACGGGACAAACGATACGATAATCGGCAAGGAATAGCCACTACCCACGCAGGTAACTCCCTAGCCCGAGCGGACATTTGTTACGGTGATTTTGTCCAGCGAATTGAGCATGAGTCGGGCGAGAAATACCACGCCTGGGGCCTCAGCCCGAGCAGGCAGAACTTGAGCCCGAGCGGGCAGCACATCAGCCCGAGCGGGCTGCCTCTTTTCTCATCGCGATCCCGCGCGACCTTCCGCGCCGTACCCGAGCGGGTCACTTATCCTACCCGCGCGGGTCGCGTCCGTCACCTGCAACTCCAAATAAGTTAGTTTGACTTAAAAAAAATGGGAGTTTGTTGGGGACTTATACAATAAGGAAAACGACTTTAGAGAAGAGGAGTAAGTGTTATTTCGCTGGAGAAACTAATGGAAACGTCACCCAACTTATTCAAGAATGGAAACTCATGAAAAGACAACAATCGGTGGCTGCTGCAACATAAGGAATAACTGAACGTCCAGAAGGAAAGGGAGGGAGAAAAGGAAAGAAAAGAGGAAGGAAAGAAGAGGAGAGGAGTGAGAGGTCGAGCTCATTCACTCAGTTTTTCAGTTCTAGATCGAGGAGAGAGAGTAGAGAGAAGGAGGAGGTTCTTGCGAAGGAGACTTACAAGGAGCATTGGAGATAACCCAACACTTCGGTTTCGTTTGGTTTTCATGTTCCTTAGACCTTCTATTTCGTTTATGTTTGTTTACGGACGCATGAGCGAGTAGTTTGTTTTGTTCTAGGAGAAGGTATTAGCCCTTGGCTATCCCAGAACCACTTTTGATTTATCTTTGAATGCATCTTCCCGTTTTTGTTTATCTATTTTTTTGTCTGAGTGCTTAATTTACTTGTGTTTCTGACGGCCACGTAGATGCATATGTTAGGGATAGGAGAAGGACCGAAAGGAGAATTCTAGTCCTAGAAGATCAGGTTTAGAACAACCGAGGTTAGGCCACAAAAGTAGGATAGCAGCGGTTGAGGGTAAAACGAATGAATCACAGGTTTCATGGGTTTAGTTCAAGGTGTCAGCCACGAAAGTAGGGGATAACATGACTAGATCATGTGTCTATGCCTCGAGAGAGGGTAGATATCATATTAGGATCGTCTACCTTAGATAACTTGACTGGGATTGCATGATAGATAGGTTGATTGTTGGTTTCGATAGTCTTGTGGTGAAACTGGTTTCCTGGAATGTTTGTCTCATCGTTAAGAACTAGTTTCTTTATTTGCTTTTAGTATTTCATTCTTAAAACCATATTTCATCCGTTAGCAAGTTTGGTTCATAGTTTGAGTTTAGGTCTTGTTGCGTAGTCCCTGTGGGATCGACACCTGAAGTACTACACACGTGCCGTGCACTTGCGGGTAAGTTAGATTATTTGTTTAACTTTGATAAGGCATCACTTTAACACCGAACCAAAATATCGACGATCCCGACCCCAACACTGTGTCGCACGTCAATTCTCTAGATCATCTCTAGTCACTTATACAACTCATATACTTGTCATCAATTCTCATACAATAAATCTAGAGTTTAATCCAATCCACTTCTATCGTCTCACTTATCCCATTATGATCTTATAAATCCTATTGTGATCATGCCTCGTTTTAAAAATATAATCTTTTCCATAAATCAATGATAAATCCAATATTACGATGGAGAAAATTCTCACCTTAGCTTCCCGACGACTTGACGATTCTTGATATTATCGCTAACAATAACACCAATCAATTTTTCCTATTATAGATCCATTAAATTAATCAATTTCTATAAGATAAATCTTCGAATTAAGGGAATAATCACAACAAATTATTTAGATATTTACCACAATCTCGATCAGAATCCACCCACGAATAACGTGATGAAAATTGAAGACCCTTCTTCAATGTCTTCTTCCCCTCTATTTTCTTCCCTTTTCTTTTTTTCTTCTCTTTTCACTTACTCTCGGCGGCTAATCCCACTCTAATTTGTAACGCCCATGTAACTTGTTTTTTTCTTTTCATCTTATAACCTAATGCTAATATATATATATATATATATATCATAGGTCGGTAACCAACCTTCCTATTTGAATGGGTCTTACAGACTACGACCGGAGATCAGACGCATGATTGAGATAATCAAGCATGGATCATTGTCTGGACTAGTTCAGTTTGCTTAGGTAGAGAAGCGACTTATCGGGGAGGGAATCTTGAAGTCTTCGGACACCAAGGGGAAATAGATTGTCCAACAGATTCCGGAAGATCATATCAGAGGAAAGCAGTTTTGACACGTCTTGTCGTATCAACATGGAGGTACCCATGTCATCGTTGTGGACATGAGCATGTAGGGGTATGTCAAAGATTTGATAGGCGAGTAGGATGTTTCTGATGTGGAAGTTTAGAGCATCAGTTTCATGATTGCCCCCAGTAAGTGGGAGGAATTATGAGGCGAGAACAATTCGATGGATGTTCTGTTATGGTAGTATGGATCATTTTCAAAAGGATTGTCCGAGGCCACCACCACCACCACCACCACCAGCGGGTCTAATACCACAGGTTAGAACTAGGAAACCTGAAGAGCATGCATCGAAATATAGGGCTGTACATTCACGGGTATATGCCATGGGAGGTTACGAGAATGAACATGAGGGCCAAGAAGGAGACGCTCAACCTATCGTTGGTATGTCACATTTTGATATATATTATGTGTGTATGCCTTACATATCATAATTTTCTATGCGGAGGTGAGTTCCGTGAGAGAATAGACAAGTAGATTCATTAAAACTTTCATATTATGTAGTATCTATAATCGTGGGAGGCATGTCTACTCATGTGTTATTTGTCACCAGTGCAACACATAGTTTTTTTAGTCCATCGATGGCTAATAAATTAGCTATTCAACCTGAGGATGTAACGAGTATTGTCCGAGTGCATACTCCTGGAGGTCAGATTTTCGAATCCCAAGGGGTTGTCAAGGAGGTACCCGTGGTGATAGAAGGAGAAGAATTAGCTGCAGAGCTTATCATCATTTTGATGGAATGCTATGATGTGATCCTTGGAATTGATTGGTTGTCAAGACATCGAGCTGTGATGGATTGTTTTCGTGGTCAAGTACGTTGCCAGAAAAGCGACAAGGAGCTTAAGTATCAAGGAATTCGATCAGGTCAAGGGATTCACACCATCTCCATGTTGCGTATGGATACTAGATCAAGGGTGTGACCTATATCTCGCTACCATATTGGTAGAAGAAGTAGGTCCATCTATGCAAGTCAAGGAGATTCCTGTAGCGCGAGAATTTGCATATGTTTTCAGAGAACTGCAGAGCTTACCACCCACGCGAGGGGATCCATTTGAGATTGAGCTAGAACTGGGTACTGCTCCAATATCAAAGTCTCCATATCGAATGGCACCAGCGGAAATGGCAGAGTTGAGGAAGCAATTAGATGAGCTACTTGAGAAAGGTTTTGTACGACCGAGTACATCACCATGGGGTGCACCAGTCCTATTTAGGCAGAAGAAAGATTGGACTTTCAGACTATGCATTGATTATAGGGCCGTAAATAGAGTCACTATGAAAAATCGTTACCCATTACCGAGTATCGATGAGTTAATAGATCAATTAAGAGGTGAAACATGGTTTTCAAAGATAGATTTAGCAGCGGGATATCATCAGATTCCAATTGCAGAAGGTGACATTAGGAAGACCACATTTCCAACTCGATATGGACATTATGAATTTGCGTTCATGCCATTTGGTTTGACTAATGCCCCTGCTGCATTCATGAAGCTAGTGAACAATGTGTTTCAGGACTACTTGGATCTTTTAGTTATTGTATTTATCGATGACATTTTGGTATACTCCAAGAGCCTAGAGGAACATGAGGAACATATGCGCTTAGTGTTAGAGCGTCTCAGAGAACAACAATTGTTTGCAAATTTGAAAAAGTGTACTTTCTGGAAGAGACGTATGGGATTTTTAGGACATGTCGTATCGAAGGAAGGAGTTTCTATCGATATTGAGAAGGTGTCAGCGATTGTGAGTTGGAAACAACCGAAAAATGCATAAGAGATAAGGAGCTTTTTAGGATTAGCAGGCTACTATCGACGTTTTGTTATGAACATTGCTAGCCTAGAGAAGCCAATGACGAAACTTAGGGGAAAAGATGTACCTTTTGTTTGGAATGAAGGTTGTGAGAAGTCATTGAAGGAACTAAATGAGAAGCTAACAAAATCCCCACTGTTAGCCTTACCACAACTAGGGATTCCATACATATTCTACACGTATGCATCAAATACGGGATTAGGATGTGTACTTATGCAGGCGGATCACGTGGTTGCTTATGCATCAAGGCAGTTACGTAAGCATGAAGAGAATTATCCAACTCATGATTTAGAGATGGCAGTTGTGGTCTTCGCGTTAAAGATTTAGAGGATATATCTTTATGAGGAGAAGGTATAGATTTTTACGGATCACAAAAGTCTAAAGTACAAATTTACGCAGCCAGAGTTGAATCTGCGTCAAAGAAGGTGGATGGAGTTTGTCGCAGACTACGAGGTGGACATCGCATACCATCCGGGGAAGGCAAATGTGGTTGCAGATGCGTTGAGTCGCAAAAGAGTTGAAGTTTTGGCTATGCAAGAATTCGATGATTTGATTAGCCAGATAAGTGCTTTGAGATTAGAGGCAGTGCAGAGTGAATCCGAAAGTGTCCGTCTGCAAGCTGTAAATCAGGCTAGTCTATTGAGTAGAATCCGTACATAACAATTATCCGATGAAAGATTGCAGAGCATACGTAGTAATCAGCAAGACCCGAGGTACAATCTGTATCAGATCAGGGAAGACGGTCTAATGATGATTAGTGGTCGAGTTTGTGTACCGAAGGATCTAGGGATAAGAGAAGAGATTCTAAATCAAGCTCACCAATCCAAGCTTTCGATTCATCCGGGATCGATGAAGATGTATCTTGATGTTTGTCAGCTTTATCAATGGCCAGGGATGAAGAAGGACATCGCTCAATGGGTAGCGAAATGTCGAACGTGTCAGTTAATCAAAGTTGAGCAACAAGTACCAAGCGGAAAATTGCGAAGTCTACCAATTTCTGAGTGGAAGTAGGACCATATTACCATGGATTTCGTGACGGATCTTCTAAGGACGCAAAGTGGCAAGGATACTATTTATGTTGTCGTGGATCGACTAACTAAATCGGCTAATTTCATTCCGATAAAGAAGACTTTTGATGTGAATCAGCTAGCCAGGATATATATTGCGCATATTGTGAAGTTGCATGGGGTTCCATCGAGCATAGTGTCAGATCGAGATGGGAGATTCACCTCACGTCTTTGGCAAGCATTTCAAAAAGAGTTAGGAACCAAATTGCGCATGAGCACCGCATATCATCCACAGACAGACGAACAATCCGAGAGAACTATAAGGACGCTTGAGGATCTATTACAAGCATGTGCGTTGTAGTTGCCTGGTATTTGGGAGAATCATTTACCACTTGTTGAGTTCGCATACAACAATAGCTATCATGCTAGCGTTTGGATGCCACCATATGAAACATTATACGAACGACCATGTCGTACACCTTTGTGCTGGACTGAAGTGGGGGAGAGATCTATCTTCGGAGAAGAGATTATCGAAGAGTCCATGGAAAAGATAAGAATTTTTAAGATGAAAATGAAGACGACTCAAGATCGTTAGAAGATTTATGCATATCTAAAAAGGAAGGATGTTGAGTTTAACATTGGAGATATGGTGTATTTGCAAATTCAAGCGAGGTGAGGGAGATCAGGTGGGAGTTGAGTGAACAAGCTATCACAACGGTTCATGGGGCTGTTTAAAGTGATTGAGCGAATTAGAGTAGTGGCCTATCGATTGGATCTTCCCTCATCTTTAGAGGGAATAAATGATGTGTTTCATGTATCATTGTTACGTAAATGTTTATCAGTACCGAAGAAGATACTTGTAAAGCCACCAAAAACCTTAAGGAAGGATTTAACATATAAAGAATGTCCAATACACATTGTGGATCAGAAAGTGAAACAGTTGAGGTGTAAGCAAATTCCGATGATAAAGGTTGTGTTGGAACATCATGGCGTCGAAGGAGCAACATGGGAATTATAGGAGGATATGAGACATGAGTATCCCGAGTTGTTTGAAAATGAGTTGTATGGTTCTTCTGTTCATTGAATACATATGTTGCCGTAAGAATCAGAAATATAGAATTCGAGGACGAGTTCTTTTGTAGTGGGGGAGAATTGTAAGACCCGTTAAACAGGGTAAGTCGGTAGCACTGACTCTATATGTATATGTATATATATTATAATTAAAAGATTAGGTTTAACAAAAAACAAAGAGGGGAGCCACACAGGTGTTAAAAGAGAGAGAGAGAGAGAGAGTTGAGAGAAAGAGAAAGGAGAAGAAAAAAAAGAAAAGGGAAGAAGATAGAAGAAGAAAAAAAGGATGAAGAAGAAATTGGAGAAGATTTTCATCACATTCTTTGTGGATGGATTCTAATCGAGATTGTGGTAAATCTCTAGATAATTTGTTGTGATTATTCGCTTAATTAGAAGATTTATATTATGGAAATTTATGGAATTGAATGGATCTATAATAAAGAAAAATTGATCGGTGTTGTTTCTAGCAATATTATCTAGAATCGTCAAGCTAAGGTGAGAGTTTTCTCCATCATAATTTTAGATTTTATGATGGATTTATGGAAGAGATTATACTTTTAAAACGAGGCATGATCACAATAGGATTTATAGGATCATAATGGGAAAAGTGAGACGATAAAAGTGATTCGGATTTAACTCTTGTTTTATCGTATGAGAATTGATGACAAGTATATGAGTTGTATAAGTGACTAGAGATGATCTAGAAAATTGACGTACGACCAAGTGTTGGGGTCAGAGAACGTCGATATTTTTGGTTCGGTGTTAAAGCCGAGTAAATATCTTGTTAGTGTGCTCGACTGAGTGATTTCACATTCGAACCTTTAGAAGAAGGCGTGTGCGAGCGCATCGGTGAGAGTTTTCACGTGAGGAGTATCGGATCGATGACATTAGTATTGCGACACTTGAATCTGGGCCTTCGTCATACCGTGCTGGGGTTGTGGTAACCTTGCGAGCGATAGAGCGCCAAGTTAGTCAGGCCAGTGGATCTGCCGGTGTCGTACCGTGTTGGGGATGTTGTAACCTTTCGAGTGATGGAGCGTCGAGTTAGTTAGATCAGTGGATCTGCCAGCATTGTACCGTGTTAGGGTTGTGGTATCCTTTCGAGCGACGGAGCGCTGTATTATACTGATGGCTGGGGTACGTTGTGACCTTGCGAGATCTTCAGTGTGCCGGGGTCCTTTGGACTTTGCGAGCATATGCCCGAGCTAGAGTCGTGTGGACTCTATGTGTAATGATCTAGTGTTGTACTAGTCTTAGACTTGGGATACTCAGTCGGGTTGGGTAGAGTTGTCTATATATCTTTAGTTTAGACCTTGGATATATCGTTATTTTATGATATTCAGTTCAAGCGGGAGAATACGTGGCACAGATTACGTACACGTATTGATCTGACTGATGGCGTATTTCGTACTCACCCTATTTGTGGGCTGTCGTGGATAGACAGGGTATGGCAAGGAAAAAGAGCAATGAGGTTGAGCAGCAACATGAAAGCTCACAGCGGACTGATAGGAGAGGCGTGCACGAGGTCTCGATGAGTTTTATTTTGCATTTCGTATTTATTTTTTTCTTTTATCGTGATTGTGATATTTACGTATTTGTTTTGCCATTTGGTCCTGACCATTCTTATTTTGAAATAAATCATTTATTTTTTTTTATAAATGCGTTTGAGCGATGACACGTGTTGCCACCTCTTGGAGGTGATGGTGGACACTCCTGGTCCCGAGGTAGTTCCGGGATGGGGGTGTTACATTCCCGAACTCAACGGTGCAAAAGAACCTATAATAGGATTTGCAGCTAACTGAATAGCCAAGGAAATTACTACTTCCAAACCAACCGGTCGAAAAATGCTAATCAACTTTTGAATTACAGGTTTCAATCCATTCTTGAATGCATTTTCTAAAACAGTATCCCGAATTCCCTACCATTGCGACATCAACTTCAAAATTCTAGCAAGTAATCCGTAAATGAACCTGTTTGTCTAAGCGGAAACAATTTGGCGCCAACATCATCATACAAACCATGGCTGAAACGTTCTAACAGTCTCTAAGTCATTTTAGGAGTTAAACGAAAGTCTTGTAATCTGCCATTGGAACCAATTCAAAGCTCTACTGTCGATGGCCATTGCCGATTGCCTCAATTTCTCTATGTATGTACACTAACCAAATTGGAAATAAATCTCTGCACGAGCCAGCCATCCAGAAATGTTGAATCCGTCAAAGATTGGCATTTCAATCTTCTGCAACATTTCCGCCGCGTCACCTAAAATTCGTTCTCCTTCGACAGTCACGGGAATTGCATCGACGGTGAACTGCATATCACCGACCTAGAAACCTAACCTTTCCGTCTAAGTTCTCGCTGTATTCGCGAACGCCGAAAAACCAAAAGTCGCATGTGTCTCCTTCGTCTCCCTATTACTGCTTGACGGAAAGCAAAACCAGCAAGGTTAGAATCGCCAAAAATAAGAGGTGGCTTACCTTGTTCTGGTCGGCGTGTCGAATCCTCGCCGGCGTCTACTCTGTCTGATGGCACAATTTTCGGGATCGAAATTGGTGGAGTCTGGATGTGTAGTTATTGTAGAACACATAATTCTTTCAGCTATTTTTCAATTTCTGTACTCTGTTCAATTGTGTCTCTATTCCCAGTATCTTAGAATCCGGTAAACCAAGTTTAGCAACCTAGTGTTGAATATCAACCATCTTGGAAACAATATCAACAGTCATTGTTTCAGGATCATCTTGAATTCGATTAATTCTGAACTCAATCTGTGGAATATCAATGGTAAAACCAGAAAAAGTCTTGCTCTCATACCAAATTGATAAAAAGGAACTGCCATTTTCTTTATTTCACCGAATGAAAGATACAATATGGAGCCTTTGAAGAGATGCCGAGCTCTTTCCCCATACAACCTTTTGCTATTTTTTCTGATAACTGTCACAACGAACCCAACCCCATCTTATACCCTTCATTTGAGGATTAACAAATCTAGTTAACAAACTAATGCTAAACACAATTTTAACTATAGTTAACACACACAAACCTGCACAAAAAATCAAAATAGAGCAAACAATAGCAGCAACTACACAAAGCAACAATCACAATGTTCAATCATAAAATCCTATCTTCATCTTCAAGCTCATCTAGCTCTCTCCACTTGACTCACATTCTTTGTCTTCCTTCATGTATATACTTGGAAAACCATATCAGACTACTTGATCAAGAACTAAGACGATGACAGCTCTCCATGGATTTTTAGGACTTGTTGGAAATTTGTTAGAGATTTTGGCAGTATCGGTCAACCATTTAGGGATCTTCCAAAGAAAGATGGTTTTAAATGGAGTGAGGAAGCCATTGAAGCTTTTTAGATGTTAAAAAGAGCCATGAAAACCTCTCCTATTTTGGCGTTTTCAGATCATACAAAACCCTTTTTCATTAAGATTGATGCTTTGAGAACAAGTATATGGGTTATATTATCACAAGATGGCAGACCTATTACGTTTCTAAGAAATGATTTTTCAAAAAAAAAGGAAAGAAAAAAATCTGGGATTGGATTATGAAATTGTATATCGTGTTGGAAAGGGAAGCAAAGTCGTTGATGTTTTGTCTTGTAGGGGAAAATATTGAAGATTTGAATGTCACTAAGATACATCCTTGAGTGTGGATTTGGATGAGATACAAAAGGAATTAGAAGTTGATGCATATTATATGGAAATTTTGCGTCATTGTCGAGAAAGTCTTGAGACAGGAAACGATATGTACAATATTAGGGGCAGTAACTTATATAGACAAGGACGATTGATTATTTCCAAGGACTCAAGGTTTAAAACAACAGCTCTCATTGAATCTCATTCCAGTCTAATGGGCAGCCATGCTGGACAATTGTGAACCTACAAAAGGTTTTCATCCGAGGTGGTTTGGAAAGGGTTGAAACAGGATGTGAAGACGTTCATCTTGAGTTGTGATGTGTGCCACAGGAACAAGTATTCAACATTAGCTCCAGCTGGATTGATTCAAACTCTACCAATTCCACAGTTTTTTTAGGCATGGATAAGCTTAGATTTCATTGAAAGGCTACCGAACTCAAGAGGATTCGATTGTATTATGGTGGTTGTTAACAAATTAAGTATGGACATTTCCATCCTCTCAAACACCTTTTTACGATAGTTATGGTGGTAGAGGTGTTTATTAAAGAGAATGTGAGGTTAGATAGGTTCCTGGAAAAGATCATATCGAATCGAGATCGTGTATTCCTAATCACTTTCTAGAGTGCTCTGTTCAAGGCTCAAGGAACAAAGATGCATTATAATTCCACAAACCATCCCAAACTGATGGACAAATGGAGGTCCTCAATCATTGCCTCGAAACATATTTGCTAGGGAGAAAACACATACTTGGGCAATGTGTTGCACAATATTCATATAATACATCTTATAACACTACTCTTAAAACCTCACCCTTTCGTGTTTTGTATTGAAAATAACCATAATAAATGTTGTATTAGTTTGACATTCCAATGAGGATGCAAACTCGAAAGGGTTACTGAAAGATATGGATGAAGCTTTTATGGTCACTGACATAATCTGTTGTAGGGTCAACATAAAATGGAAGTTGAAGTTAATAAGAATAGACACAATATGAATTTTCAAGTGGGTCAAGCAGTTTATATGAAAATCCACCCATATCGATAAGTTAGTTTGCTGAATGCGAAGTTGGTGGCAAGATTCTTTGATCAATACAAGATATTGCATAAGATTCGTTCAACGACTTATAAATTAGACCTACTTGAAGGTTTTCTAATACATTCATTTTTCATGTCTCACAATCGAACACTACAAAAACTGTCATTTTGAATGGTCAAATCCTTTTAAAAATGTCTATTTTTTTTCCGTTGAAATTAGTCATTTCCAACGGATTCATGGTCATTGGTAATTGAATGTTAAAACAAATAATCAATTGCAATATTCACCAGCATTTCAATGACCAAAATTTTTAAAAATAATATCAACAGATTTTAACGAATAAGACAATTGAAATTTCCAATGGGCATCCTTGGAAATTTTAACGGATGTCCATTTAAATAACTATCAATGGGTATACATTAAAAATCTCGTAGGAAAATTGTAACTTACCAACAGATACCCGTTGATACTTTTAAGCAAAAATTTTAAATATATCAAAGAATGCTCATTGATGTTATTCTTGTATCATCAACAGACAACCGTTGATTTTATGGTGAAATAAAAAAGAATAAAAAAATATGAATCAATTTTAAACTTAAAATATCAATTCAATATATATATGGAAAAGTTTAATATAATATTTAAAACAAAAAATAAAAATAAAAATATTATATCCTACTAAACATCTAAAACATCTCATCTTCTTCTTCGTCGTTTATCCTGACGTCGCGAAAAAGGGGCGATGGTGGCGGAGTTCCATCAGAATCCGCCAACGATCCTCTGTATCGATGAATCATCGAGTTCTCATTGTGTATGGTGTATAATTGCTATGTGAGAGGTTTTGAAAGGTTTTGTTGAATGTGTTGAAAATGAATTATTAAACATCTTAAATACCTGAATTTTCAATGTGTATCCGTTGGAAATTTCAACGGATGCCCATTGAAACCAGTGTCCAATCAAAGAATGTCAGATCGAAACCTTCTAATTTTTACAGTTGAAAATGTGAAGACGGTTAGGCTCAAAACTTTGTAATTATGACTTTTTATGAGATGTCCGTTACAAATTTTTCAAATTTCTAAGGGGCATCTATTGATAAATATAAAGGATTTTCAACCATTCACCGATGTGCCGAAATCGGGTTTAAGTTTCCTAGACCACTCTACCGCAAGTATACGGCTCATGTAGTACCAGGGTCGAACTCTGGGGACTGAGTGCAGCGTTAGAACTAAGAATTTACGAGAAGAAGATTGATCAATGAGATAGAGTACAATGGGTTTCGGGAATATCGATACATGCATGGATATTTCCATAAAACATGAAATCGGTTTCTATCAATCGATGGGGAGCTTAAATCTAATCCACTACCTAGGGAACTGATAACACTGAAAGTGTATCGATTTTAGGTTAGGTTTTAGTGCCATTTTCGCATATATTTCATAGATAGATTTACATATCCGATACGATTATGAGTTACACACGCCCGTTTTGTTGGTTTTCAGGTTTTTAGGCGACAAGGCCTAAACGAGCTTAAAAAGACGAATTCCTGAGCAAAACCACACACTTTAAAGATAAATTCACTCAGAACCAAGATCAAGCCTCAGAACTCAAAGGAACACCCGAGCAACGAGCGGAAAAGAGAAAAATCAAGGAATCAAGGGTGCCCGGTCGGGCACCGTGGTCCACCCTCTCGGGTAAAACCTACAGGGTTTTATTCGCACACCTTGCATGACCCGGGCACGAAGGCACAATGATCGGGTAGTCTTACCCGATCGGGCGCAACAAGGATGCCCGCTCGGGCGTTAATTCATCCCAAATATCCCCGAGAGTTTGCATGACTCGGGCCGCTCAACCACGCGATCGGGTGCTGATGCCCGATCGGGCGAGACGAAGAATACGGCCGGGCGCGCCTCTGCACGACCGGGTAGAAGTGGTGCCCGAGCGGGCCGCGTATTTCGCAACAACCTAGATCTTGCATTCAAACGACCTAATTTATAGACCAGAAGAGATCTAGAGCAAGGGGGCGACGTAGAGGGCAAGGAAAGGCTGGGAAAACATCTGGAAAGGCTCGTCACATCGGTAACACGATAGGGAAGATCGAGGCATCGAGTTTCCTAGAGTCTATCATGTTTAGGGTTGTGTTATCTTCGTTATCTGTATTCTCCATGAGTGAGTAGGTTCCCAACTATGGGTTGGGGATATCGGATTGTAATGGATGAACAATGTTATGCGTTAATGCTTAGATCTATTGATTTTATCTTGATATTCGGTTCTACACTTAACATTATCATTCTTATACTAGTGCTGCCCGCTCAGTAACATAGGAATTCAGACTTTGCTGGAAAGTTAAAGGATGAATCCGGACTTGTTAAGTTGTAGGTTAGAGTTCGGCTAATGAGAATCTGACCGGTCGGTTAGTCGACTTAGGAATTAGGATTGCGTTCGTAAAGCTGCCATGGTACAGGTTAATCACTGCTGGAAGGTAGGGTTGCACGTACTCATGGTTAGGAGGTTTAGGCTCGGAAGAATCACTTCTCATCTTAGGGCATGAATTTCCCGTTGTCAAGATAGTTCGATAGGTTTATGATCTTTAGTTGTTTCATCCATACAATTTCCGGTATCCCGACACGCGTAATGTTCGTCATATCCAAGTTTATCCAAACCTACCATCATTGTCACCACTTAGTTTAGTTTTTAGGTATTTAGGACCACCCCTTCATCTACCTCCATACGTCTTAGTTTAGTGTTATTCTTAGTTTTTGGCTACTTTAGTCCCTAGAGATCGACCCTGGTACTACACGATCCGTATACTTGCGGTGAAGTGGTCTAGAAAAATATATAGCTTGGGTTTCACCACATCAAGTTTTTGGCGCCGTTGTCGGGGACTAATAACGACCTAGACTAGGAATTAGCTAGATCTAGTCCTTTCCGGAGTCTTTGTTTGTTTTTCGCATTTTGTTTTTGTTATTCCCTTTTTTCGAGTCTTTTCTATCTACTGCGGATTTACGCTTGGGTGTTTTGTTTCTTGTTGTGCAGGAGCCTTGTATGAGAAGCTCTACTCAGAAACTTCTCATCTACGATCCCGAGGTTGAACACAATTTAAGGAGCCTACGCAAGAAGAGAAGGATTGGAATAGCGGATTTCGATCAGAGGTAGAAAGAACGAGCAATCACGAGTCATACGCCTCTGAGGAGGAAGATACACATAGTTCAAGCAGCGGAGAGGACAACGCAAGTAATCCCGACATGGCTTCTGCCGATGAGACTTACCGAGCTTACACCGCTCCGAAGCACATGCAATTACTCTCGTGCATGGCCCGCATGATTGATAACCAGGTTGAGCTACAACCGGCTTTTATACAAATGCTCAACAATTCGGCCTTTAGAGGAATGTAGAACGAAGATCCGAACATCCACCTTACGGACTTCAAGATGCTTTGCAGCACTACCAAGGTTGGAACGGGAGTTACTCGGGAGGATCTCTATTTGATGGCGTTCCCTTTCTCACTTAAAGATGCGGCGCAACGTTGGCTCTTCAACTTGCCGGCTGCATCAATCACGTCGTGGGATGATTTGGAGCAAAGGTTCATGCAACAATTCTTCCCAGATCATAGAACGGTTCTCGCCAAAAGTCGCATTAATTCTTTCCTACAAGAAAGAGGCGAGACGTTACACGATGCATGGGAGCGATTTAAGAACTACCAACGGATATGCCCACACCACGGGATGGATAAGAAGTATCTTATCACGAGTTTTATCCAAGGTCTCCAAGAAACCACCCGATTCATGATCGTGGCAACGGGTGGTGGTTCCCTCAGCAACCTTACATTCATTCAGCTCGAGAACTTGACTTGATCGAAAGCATGGCGAGGGAAGGAGGCAAGAAGGTAGGGGAGTACAATCGCGACTACCCATCTAAAGCTGCAGTGAACGAGCTTGGCATCGCCAACCCGGAGTTGACGGACTTGAAGCAACAAGTTGGCGAGATTCATCGGATGATAGCTGGACTTCATGTGGATCGACATGACACATCCGCAGGCCAAGGGATGGAGGAAGTGAACTACGTTTCCAATCGGGGCTACCAACAAGGTTATATCAAGAGCCATCCCAACCTCTCATACGGCAACACGAACAACGTAGCGAATCTGCAAGACTTTGAACCGCGGATAATGGCGAGAAACCAGAATCAAGGTTTCCAACCGAGAGGTAGTGGTCAAGACTACGGATATCAGCCACGTGCACAATCTTCGGGTGATTCCAAGATTCTTTCGATGCTCCAATTGATGCACCAAGAGCAGAAGAGTGCACTTGGAGGGATTAGGGCTGAGCAAGAGGATATGAAGAAGAGAATGGATGGATTTTAGATGCATTTGAGACTTCTAGAGACGCAAGTGGCACAACTAGCCCAAGGTTCGAACCGACAATCCGGACAGCTTCCCGGGAAACCCGAGGCGAACCCCCGCGAGCAAGTGAATGCTATTTTCCTAAGGAGCGGGAACACGGTAG
>CM071871.1:10967469-11004504 GCA_036759665.1 Gynandropsis gynandra
CTACCAGTTTAGTGATGAACCTACGAGGTCACATGAATAAGAGTGTCTCGGTATCTGCTTCTGATTGTTAGACAATCAGTGTGGAATGCAGTTATATTCATCCGCTAGCACCGAAGAATATAATTGTATTTTTTTTCTTTTGGGGATAGTACATAAGATGTACGGGCAAGTATGTGTATGGAGATACATGTACTTTGACTATATGAGATATTACGTAAAGGCAAGTGGGAGATTGAAAGTATTATGTCATTTATGTAATATTTTTAATAGTTTGGTTTTAAGTCGTAATTATTAAAAGTTCAATAATTATAAATAAACGAAAAAAGAGTTTTCGTTATCATTATTCTAAAACTAAAAAAACCTTAGCCGTCAGAAAGAAAACCGAATAACAAAAAACAGTTTTCGTTCTTCCCGAATTTCGCATCAAAGCAGATCCGATCTCGGCATGGATACGAGTAGAGGGCTTGCACTATCAAGCCTTGCATCCGACGATCACACGTTCAACACGAAAGGTACTACGAAATCGTTTCTAGTTTTGTTCGATGTTGAAACCCTGAAAACTAATCGTTAAACATGACTAGATCAATAATCGGGTTGATAAGAACACGTTTCTGCACCTAAATCAACCCCACAAATAGACCTTATTAGGATCAAGTGTGATAAATTACGGTAAGATGTATTGATCAACATATAGTTTCACTTTACATAAAATTTTGTGGCTTTTATAGAATTTGGCCTCCCACTTATAGAAATTTTTAATTTAAGGACAGAATTTCCGGATGAATTTTAATCCATCCGTAATTTGCAAACGAACTTCTTTTAGTCCCTATTTCCAGACGGATTATGGACTACCATCAATATGTCCCTAATTTTGTGACGGATTAGGGACGAAATTTACAATTATTTTTTATTTTTTCACGAAAAAAACTTTTACATGAAAAAAAAATCGGGGAAAATAATTTTTTAAAAAAGTAAATATTTTTGTACAAAAAGTTCTAGACGGACAAAAATTATCCGCCCGGAGTTTTGTTTTTTACAAAAATAAGAAAATTATAGAATATGTCCCTAATATATGCAGAATTAGGGATAGATTTGTTTAATCTGTCCAGATTTAGAGACAGATTTCTTTAGTTTGTTATGAATTATGAACATAATTTTTTAGTTCGTCTGGAATTAGAAACCTATTTAGAGTTCCGATCAACATTGCATCAAGAATCTTAAAGGGATAAAAGAATCACATACAAGATAAAGCAAACCTAGGTCTCTCTCATCTCGTTTGTCTAGCTACTTGGAAATAGGTCACTCCACTCGAATATCAGAAACCTAAGAGAAAAAATGTGGAATGCAAAATAAAAATGGATCTTCGACGCGTAGCTAGGCAACCCAAAGCTCCATTCTGACATGAACGATTAGGAAAAGAAGGAAATACACTGAAACCTTATGTCTCCTTCGCTGATCAGGTTCAGAACCGATGAAATCGAAGAGTTTTTCGAAATTGACGATCGCATCGCATAACATCGCCAAGCCCTCGCCTAGCCTCTTTACCTAGCCCGAGATTTCCCTCTTTACCCCGCCCTTGGTTCCTCATCATCGCCTTGGATTGCTCTCACAATTGTTTCACCGTAATCGACTCGTCGTTTGCATATGCTTGCTGCTCGCATCTCTTCACTTGAAACTCGTAGGCAGAAACCCTGAGGCTAATGTTGAAAGGGGAGAGATGCTAGTGAAATCGAAGAGTTTTTGAAGCGAAGAGATGGTATTATCGAAGGAGAGAGATGCTTTTGAAATCAAAGGGTTAATGAAACGTAAGAGTGATGGTGATAAATTTCATGTTCTCTAATAATGTTGTCATTGCCTTAAAAGAGGCATGAAAGAGAAGATAGAGAAAGAAGAAATGTCACAGGAGAAGAATAAACAAGGGTAAGAAAATTAAAAAATCGTAATGTGAGTTCAAAAGAAGGTTAAATGTTCCAAATTTAAACAATTTAAATTTGTTTAATTACTTACCACGTCAGTCATCATTAACGTGTAGCACTGAAATTCAACCAACTTAATTTTAATATATAAAATTTTATTAATTAGATTAATTTAATAATGTAATTTAATTTTAAAATTGAATCTATTATAAATAAATAAATAAATAAATAGTTTTTTTTCTCTTTGATAGTTTAGAAAAAATTTCTTCATTTATATATAGATGTAAATTAATTAAAACTTGAATATATTATAAAAATAGAGTTTTTTCTCTTATTGATGAGGTGATCTCATAAACTGTTTAAATTAGATTTATTGTAATAACGTTTATAAATTTTAATTATAAAAATAAAATTTAATTACAATTAATGAAAATAGAGTATTCTTATTAATTAGATTTGTCTTATAAATATAAAATAATTTTAAATAAAAATTAATTACAAAAATAAAATTTATTTACAAATAATAAAAATTGAGTATTCTTATTAATTATATTTAAAATATGAATAATTTTAATCTTTTATAAATTGAATTTATTACAATTAATAAAAAAAATTAATTTTTTTCTCTCTAATTAGGTGGCTACACGAGAAAAGAGAAAAAAACATTATTATTTATATAGAGAACAATAATATTAGTGTTGTATCCTTGTATATAACAAAATCAGTTATAAATATATTATCATTTAAACTCATTGTTGTATATGTTATTATAAATGTATGTTTGGTTAAACTATTCGTGATATTTTTTGAGTTAATATATTAAAAGATGAATAAATTAATTCGTCTTACTGAATTTATTGAGATACGTAATAAAATTCACTAAGAAACATTACGTTTTTTAATGGAATGATAAAGACATAACTATTTTCTAGATAGTAAAATATGCAATATAAAATTAATAAAATGAAGATTGATGTTGATTATTTGAGTATAAATATTTTTGCATGATCACTTATTTAATCTATATATAGATTTATAAAACAATGTTGCTTCAAATTATTTCGAAATAACAAATATATTATTGTAATATTCTTTTGTATTTTCGAGCTTACAGAATTTACTTCTGTCATAATTTTTTTAATCGTCTTTAAATTTCCATTAGTATAAATCTTTATATAATAAAACTTTTAGAGGTTCAAACTACCCGAATTATTAATACAAAATTTAGTAACAAAATGAAATTTATAATCTTAAGTTTTTTCTGGCATTCGACTAATCGAGCAGAACACCATTCCATCTTATTTGATTCGTTCTCAATAGCCATCCATTACCGGACCAATGACATGAGCAATTCGTCCATATGATCGACGAATTACCAATAATAAAATTTAAAATTATATTTGTAATGACCATGAAAGTTTTTCTTCGCTCGATCGAATATGCATTGTCAACCCCGGTTTGATACTTTACCATCTTCAACATAATTTGTTATATTTTGATGATATTTTCATTTCTAGTTATGCCACATTTGGGTTAGAGTCTAAAAATTATAACTAAAAAATTATAATTTATAATTCTTAATGATGATATAATAAATTATATATAAATAACCAAATTATAAAAATAATAGTCTTCATTATTGTTATAATTCATAAATTTTACCAAATTATAATTTACATAATACATTCATTATTTTAACTTTGAAAATAGTTTTTCAATTTATTGATTAAAATATTTATAAAGGGATAATAATTACAAATAAATCAAATTGGTTTACATATTTATTCATCCATTAAAATCCTCTTATCAAATCAATTATTTACATAAAAAAATTATCCATTTGAAGAAAAATGAGATCTTAATACAAATAATATTTTGGAGGTCAATATTGAAATTTGTAGACTAATCCGATTCAAATTTAAAATACACTCAACATAATATAAAATATTGTATAATAGTGAAAGAATCTAGATTGCTTCACATCATTCTTTACTACTTTAATACAAAATCCAGTATTTTAATAGATTAATGAATATTCTCATTATAAAGAATTGAAAAGTCATAATCAGATTTTCATATTTAAAATATTTAGGTTGGAATCTAGTAAAATATAATTTCAAAAATTATAATTTATATTTCTATTGTTAACCACAATACATTATCAAATCATATATAATACACAATAAACAAAAAATATAAAATATTTTCAGTTATTGTTAGAATTAAAGATTTGATCAAATTATAATTTATATAATACATTAATTATTTTCTAAACGGGTAAAATTATTTTTCAAATTTTTAACTAAATTACACATTATTTCTTCTAAATTCATATCACGTTTGACAAAGATTGATGTTTTGGTTTTTATTTTTCTAATCACCTCCATGTCTTTGTAATCCTACATAAATATGTAAATATATATATATATATAATTGCATGTGATTAACCATCATATATGTGTGATAATTTTAAGCTATCTATGTTTCCAATATTTGCTCTACCGTGGGAGAAATTTTGTTTTAAAGATTTTTTGTGGTCTTTTCCATTTTATTATGTGCCGCCCTCTTCTCCTAATCTCATAGGAAAACAATTGAACTCCATAATCCATAATCCTCTTCCTCGACCGAAAACCTCTCCACTTTTTGCTCCACGGAAACCCATCCTCCTCCTCCTTCCCCTATAAACTTCAATCAGTTTCGACATCATTGGAGGATATCATCCCTAAATCAATCAGTTGTTATTTCCTCAAAATATCTGTCAGAATATTGCATGATCTTCGAATTACCCACAACTCAGCCCGAACTACTGGAGGAGGAGCATCAGGCGTCTTCGTCACCGCATTTGTCTTATAAATGACATGCTAAATCTTCTTGTCATGTGACTTATCACTGTGACGACGGAGATGGTGAATGTGATAAAGGTTATAGTGATGTTATTTAAGCTACTTTAAAGATTTATCCTCCTCGAACGCGGAAGAAGAATGTGAGTGGTTGGTTTCAGAATGTTTATATGCCTTTTCTTGCATCAAAAGATTTGTATTTCCTAACACTATATGTATAATGCAAGGCTTCGATTTTTTTTCCATTGATCACCTACTTTATCGACACCTAAGTCTCGCAAGGTGTGTACTTATACTTCTCTTTTGTTCTTGGCTCTCAAACGGATATATCTCTTGGAAATGACCTTTTTCCAACGGATTTCAACAGATTTAGAACCGTTAGGAGTCGATCGTTGAAAATCCATATCCATCGTGATTTGCAACGGCAGTACAACGAATAATATCCGTTGATATCTGTCAACAGAGTGTAACAGATATATCCATTGAAAAATAGCAATGCATGCTTGTTTCCACAATGCAACGGATGCCTGTTAACAGTCGTCAATGGATGTCTGTTGAAAGACATCCATTGACGATTTCGAAGTTGAGATAGCGAGAGATGATTCGAAGTTGAGAGTAAGGAACGAGAGACGATTTCGAAGTTCAGAGCAAAGAGCGAGAGACGATTTCGAAATTTAGAGTAAGGAGTGAGATGCAATTTCGAGAGAGATGTGATTTCAAAGATGAGTCGAAGATGGTTAGGAGTCGAGTTTCAATGAGTTGCTTGAGACTCGTGACCCTCTTCCACTCAAGAGACTCATTAGGTTGTAAGGGTCGCTTGATTCGTAAGAATCACTTGAGCCTTATAACCTTCTTTGACTCAGGACTTTCATTGGATTGTAAAGGTAGCATGAGTCGCAAGAATCGTTTGAGTCGCAAGACTCGTTTGAGTCACGAAGATCGCTTGAGACTTATAATCCATTTCGATTCAAGAGATTTATTGGATCGTAAGGATCGTTAGAGTCATAAAGGTCGTTTGAGTCGCAAAAATCGTTTGAATCACAAGATTCTCTTGAGTCGCAAGGACTCAAATCATTTGAGTTGCAAGTTCAGGAGAACAATATGGAATTGTAAATGTTACAAGAGTAAAATTGAAGTTGAAAATTTTTATAAAAAAAGTATAGGATTGAAACATTAATAACAAATTAAACGTATTTGATTTTATCCGAAATTGCATGAACACCTTTATTTTTATATTTTATATACCGAATGGAATATTCTGAAATATTTGTACTTCCAGCAACCAAGAGAGATTATTAACGAGGACAAATCGAACAGAGTTTTTCAAATTTCCTACGAAACGCTGGATCTCTAGAAAGCACTATTGCTCTCTGCCTGGAGAGAGAGAGAGAGAGAGAGAGAGAGAGAGAGAGAGAGATGTCGTGCTTGGCGTCGTGCTGTGCGGCGGCGACTTGTGGGTTGTGCACGTCGGTGGCATCGGGGATAACGAGGAAATCGGCGAGGCTTGCTTACTGTGGTCTATTCGGTGCCTCCCTCGTTGTCTCCTGGATTCTTCGCGAATTTGCTGCTCCTCTTCTCGAAAAATTCCCTTGTACGTCTTCTCTATCATTCTCCATTCCAGAATTCTCAATCGGATTTGCGGCAATCGTGTTCCTTTTAGCTTCGACGGATCGATAATTTCTTCTTAAACTTCCTGTCACAATTGTTTCATGCATTGCACTTCATTCTGTGTTGATTATGTTATAACTCTTAATTGTGGGATCTCTGCTTATGCTCTTTCTATCGAGCTCGTATTTTTTAGTTAGGGCTTGGATTGGTGAGTGAGATTGGAATCCTGGTTCTCCAATTTCTTTTCCTTTCTGTTGGAACGCCGCTTTAGAACTCTCAGATCACGTTCATGTGATTTCTGGTGGATAGAATTCTTATTTGTTTTTCATTCGTGGGGATCTTTTGGAGGTCTGCGATTTAATTTTGTTGATTTGCTTTCTGAATTGTGTTATCGCGCTTTAATTGGATTGGTGGTTGTGATAGCTTCTATATATGAATCTCTATTACTTCGTCATCCTCTATCCTCAGGGATAAACACTTCTGAGACATATTCCAAAGAATGGTATCAACAGCAAGCGGTTCTCCGCGTGAGCTTTGGGAACTTTCTATTCTTCACAATGTTTGCCCTGATCATGATCGGTGTGAAGGACCAGAAAGATAGGCGTGATTCGTGGCACCACGGAGGATGGGTCGTGAAGATGACTGTGTGGTTTTTGCTTCTTGTCCTCATGTTTTTTGTCCCAAATGTTATCGTCTCTATCTACGGTTTGTCTGTTCTTTCACCATGTTGCTCCATCTGGTTATGTTAAAATGGCTTTTCACTGTCTTCTAAATTCCTTATGTTGGTTTTACGTATGATCTTGAATTGAGCGAGTGGAATAAAATCTGTTCCTATGGCTTCTAGAATGCATCCTCACGTGTGAATAAAATCTGTTCCTATGGCTTCTAAATGCATCCTCACGTGTGAATAAAATCTGTTCCTATGGCTTCTAAATGCATCCTCACGTGTTGTTTTCTGCCAAGTGGTTGAGTAGATAGTTTGTTCACTGATCCATGTCCGTCCACATTTTTGCAGGAACTTTATCAAAATTCGGTGCCGGTGTGTTTCTGTTGGTTCAAGTGGTCTTGTTACTAGATGCTACACACAACTGGAACGATGCATGGGTTGAAAAAGATGAACAAAAATGGTATTCCCAACTCCTTTCCTTTGCATTCCGCTATTGCTTGCCAAATTTTTCATCGGCTGTGAGCTCCTAAAGTTCACCACATCTTGATTGGTCACATTTCTGACTTTTAATTTCTTCATGTAGGTACATTGCACTGCTTGTTATATCCGTCGCTTGTTATCTGGCTACATATGGCTTTTCAGCAATCTTGTTCATTTGGTTCAACCCTTCTGGTCCTGATTGTGGCCTTAATGTTTTCTTCATTGTCATGACGATGATCCTGGCTTTTGTTTTTGCTGTTATAGCTCTACATCCGTCTGTAAGTATATTGTGCTTTCTCCTTTCATGAATCGTTGCGTCGGTATTTGCATTTCAAGAACGATAATCAATTACGGGCTATAGGTACATTCACTATTTGGGTTCTCATACGTATACGAGATTGTGATTGCATAGTAAATCTTTTACAGGTTAATGGCAGTCTCTTGCCGGCTTCAGTGGTATCTGTGTACTGTGCTTATGTCTGCTACACCGGTCTATCCAGCGAACCACGTGATTACGTGTGCAATGGACTTCACAACAAATCCAAAGCAGTCACCACAAGTACTCTCATCCTTGGAATGCTCACTACTGTTCTCTCGGTCATCTATTCAGCCCTCCGTGCTGGTTCTTCCACCACGATCCTCTCACCGCCATCTTCGCCCAGAGCAGGTACTCCTGAATCTTTTGTACCCTCAAGACGTTTTTCTGCTATTATGCAATTTAATTTAGATTGTGTTGGTAGAGGTCAGTCTTTACATTAATGTTTTCTCTTAGAATTACCTGAAATGATGGAAATAGTGAGGACTTATTCTCCTCTGTTTTGCAGCAGGGGCAACGCCATTGTTGGAAGATCCAGAGGACGGAAAGACAAAGAACAATGAAGCCGAGGCGCGTTCAGTCAGTTACTCATACTCTTTCTTCCATATAATCTTCGCCCTTGCAAGCATGTACGCCGCAATGCTTCTTTCAGGCTGGTCCGACTCATCCGAGAGCGCATCTCTCATTGATGTTGGATGGACCTCGGTCTGGGTCAGGATCTGCACCGAGTGGGTCACCGCAGGGCTCTACATCTGGACCCTCATCGCACCTCTTGTGTTCCCTGACCGCGAGTTCTACTAGGGATACTTTCGTCATTTCACTTTTTTCCGGGAGAATAGTCACTGTGTATATCCACGGCCGGACAAGAAGGTAGTCCTTTGGTTAGATTCGAGGGTTTGTGGTTATATTATGTCATGTGCGTTTTAGCTCGAAAGGTCGATCTCGACTTGATTATATTATATAGATAGTTTTAATTTTGTTATTATTGATGTACATATGTATGTATGTACGTGTATGCATACAGGTGGTGTAGTCTGGTAATCTTGTCTGATGTCAAGTTCTGTAACTGAACTTGAAGATAGATCTTCGCATGATGCGTAATAGTGACGCGGAGTTTTAGATAATCCATGAGTTTCAGTTTTTTTATTCTCTAATTAACAATTCACAAATTCAATATATATACTTTGATCTTTTTTTTTCAAAATTAATACAATTATAAAAGTATCGTATATTTATAAATCTAACTGTATTATGGTTAGAAAGCTATATGATTTAAATGATAAGAATATTTTAATGTATGGTTTCATAATGAACAATGGATTAAAATGATATTCTCAGGATATTATTCTGTAAATTCAAATATTGATCACTTGATTGATTTCAAATAACTTTGGTATGAAACTAGATACAACAATATTTACTAGTTACAAATGTACATAGAGACGGTAATTACTTACAAGTGTACATAGAGACGGTAATTAATTACAAATGTACATAATCAATGAACACATTCCGCGAGTTGATAATAAACTAAGCGACTCACGAAATGTTTCTAATCATATCTTAATTGCTGCCTTAATCCGTCATTAACTCTTAATTAAGCGATTGATTGGTATTATCATTAGGCTATTCCCCTTCACACCCATCAACTATTTTTAATTACATTGACAGTTTTGTTTGGATTCGAGAACATGAGAAATTTCAAACTCTTGCGTGTCCTCGATTTTCAACGCATTGTCATCTTCAAATAAATACTGGAAAACAATATAAAATACACGAATATAGGAAAACATTATAAAATACACTATAAATTGGCTTAAGATATATATAGAGTAAGATTGCATTCCATTTATACACAATTTTATTTTTAAATTATTTTAAATATGATTTTATAATTCTAAATATGCCCAATTATTTAAGACGATAAATTACAAAATCATGTATGAAATGATATATTTAATATGGTAATCGGATGATACTTTACAATTATTTATATTTTAGGTTACAAAATATGAAAAAAATGTTGAAGTTTAATAAATTAAATGCAGTCGAAATCATATATTTAGATGAATTTTCTCTTAATATAAAAATCATAAGATTTTTATATTTAGAAATAGTTATATTTGGCATGGATATTTGACAAATATGAATAATTTATACTCTTAATAAATCATGTCATGTTACTAATTATTATTTCTAAATTAACTTATTTTAAATACATGAATATGGAATTGTATAAAGATCCACATTACACATATATTATCTTATACTAGTTGGTAATTTTTTTGAAAAATCTTCATTATTTTTTATAAAAAAATTCCCGGTTCATTTTTTTTTCATAAAAAAGTTTCCCTGAAATTGATTTATTACCAAACCTATACATACAGACAAGCATATATGTAACGGAGGCATACACCGTTCTCCTCCTCCTAACATGCTCCATCTCCTATTCTATTCCACCGCCGACGCAACCAGCATGGCCGCATCTTCATCTGCCTCGAGATCCGCCGCGAATCACAACAATCACCATCACCACCATAGCTCCTCCTCCCTTTTACTCTGCAAGCACTCTCCCTCCGCCACCCTCGACCTCCTCATCCTAATCCTCGTCCTCTTCTCCGGTGCTTTCCTCCTCTCCTCTTACTTCTCCTACCTCTTCCACTCCCTCTCTCTCCTCTCTTCTCACTTCCCTTCCCTTTCCCTCTCGCTCTCCTCCTTCATCCCTCTATTCTTCTCTGATCATGACAACGACGGAGATCCCACAGGAATCCCCCCGGCGTCGTACTTCTTCGCGTTCGCCGTGTTCTTCGCGGCGTCGATTGCGTTCCTTGATCTATGTTGCGGACCTAGATCGAGGAGATGCCAGAACCCTAAGTGCAAGGGGTTGAAGAAGGCGATGGAGTTCGATTTGCAGATACAGACGGATGAATGTGTCAAATCGGGAGCGGCGAAAGAGATCGATCGGTTGCCGTGGAAAGGAGGCAGCGAGAGCAATCCCGATTATGAATGTTTGAGGGCCGAACTGCGGAAGATGGCACCTCCTGATGGCCGTGCCGTGTTGCTTTTTCGGTCCCGGTGTGGTTGCCCCATCGCTAAGCTCGAAGGCTGGGGATATAGGCGAGGCCGGCGTCATAAAAAGTAAGCCAACCTGTCTCCTTAATACGAATTTGCGTCTCAAATCTCTTGCCGTTTTTCTTCTGAGATGGAAATGTATTGAGTTTCTATGAACTTAACTTCGTTAGTTTGTCTTGATTGTTTGTTTGTTTGTGTGGTTATAATGTGAACTTTGAACGAATCCTGTCCCTGGGGTGCTTGTGAAGTTATGTTTCTTGATATCAGATTCTAGGACATCTTTTGTATCCCTGTGTTTGCTAAATTGTTCAGTCTTCCCCACGTGTTTGTGTGATTCCCATTGGTTTTTGTCTGTTTAGATTTCGATTAGTTCTTGCGCATTGGCAGCCTTGGGATTGCTCTTATGGGTCATCATGTTCTGTCCTTTTACTTGCCGAATGTTAGTTTCAGCTGCTTGAATGGTTAATAATTGTGGCTGATATATGAGTAGTTATACAGTTATACTCCTCCTGGTTATGCTGATCTGATGTGCTGCAGGTTTTGATCACTCTGATTACTCTCGGGAAAATAAATCGAACAGAATAGTGTGGTGATATGCATCTGATTGCCTATGCTGGCATGCCATTTCATTGGTTAAAACTGTTCAACACCTGTGCAGCGATCACAGTAGATATTGTCATGGCATTTTTCAGTATATTAGTTGTGTTTTGAGTTCCCTAGGTGCGTTCCGCTCACTTTGCAGCAGCTTCCGTGAAGTTCAGCATTTCTTCTTCTGCGACTTCCATGCTATAGCTCAACAAATATTAAGAATCAACGACTCAAACTTAAGGATTGGAATTGGGTATGGAGTATTGGCGGGTCACTTGGAATTGGGTTAGGGATTTTTGGAGACGAATTACTAGTTATGGTTTTCTGCTTTATGAGAACAATCTGATTTAGAAATGACGTTTATTTCAAGACTCAAGCTGCGTACATGGTGTTACCAATTACTCATGTTGGACGTGCCTTCTGTTGTTTGGAATGAGGAAGTTGCAAGGTGGCTCCACAGGCCAGGCTTATTATAGTAAGCCTTAAAAGACAATGAATAGCTTCTGTCTACTTGTTTGCTTTACACTGGAAAGCCTTATGTTCACCTTGTCCGTTGGTTTCTTTTCTTCTTTTTTGTGCTTCTGAATTTATTGTGCTCAGGAATGTCTCGGACCGATTAGGGGTTTAGGAATTCCACCCTGTTATTTTTTTATTAGGATTAAAAATATTTTATTTCGCGTTAGTTGGTGCTGATTTATGGCTCATCAGCTTTCAAACCCCAGGCATTAAGCGCTAGGATATCCAAAATAGGATATTTACACATAAGAACCTGTTATTTTTTCTAAAACTGCAACTTTTGTGATGTCATTGATTTGTACTTGGTGCTAGATCTATATGGCCTAGTTATAACTTTCTTATTAACTCTGCAACATAAATGGTAAAATATTCCTATTTAACATCTGTTCTTCCACATAAAATTTAAGACGAGACTTTTGTTGGTTTAGTTCTGTTCATGATGTTTTTGATTACTAATTAAAGCAATCACAAATCGATGAATCGGTTTTCTTCTGTCGTTGTATACTCTTTTGCAGCTCAGTAAACCTATCAGTTCTCGATTTCTTTTCTGCGAATTCTGATTGTCACGGAGATTGCCAAAGTGTGTAAATGCACATAAAAGAAACCTGTGTTTACTCGGTTCTTGATGCTGAAATGTTTGATCACTTTTTTTGGCACGGGCAAACATTTGTGTGTCAAAAATGAACTTTCACTCAAAGAGTTCATGTAGATGCATCAATTGTTTTGTAAATCTATACTAGTATCATTGCAAGTTACAACGAAGGCACATCCCCAGATCTCTGTTCTTCCCACATTCTCCAGTAACATTTACAATGTTTATTGATGTGATTTCTGATTCAGTTATCTTATCCAATTCTTGCAGATCGACAGAGAACTTGGCTCTAAAAGGAGGAGACAATCGCTGATCGCGGGTGAAACTCTTCGAACTATCCTTTCAAACATGACATTAACTCTCTTTCGATTTTCCGATGCCTTTCCTTTTCTTGGGATAAATTCATTGAGGATTCGGAAAAAAAGTTTTGTAATTTTTCCATCTCCTGCTGAGTCCATCCTGGAACTAGAAAATCTGAAAGCATCTGTCTTTCGATTTCCTCAGATATGTTCCTTGTCTACTACAGCTTGAACACTTCCTCTGTGGAACTATACCGAGAAAAAAAATCCTTTAAATAATACCAATAATTATATGAGGTTTCATTTCTCCTAATTCAGATTTTCTTCTCAGAAACTATTTCAGACAAAACACGAGCTATATATATGTCGAAACATTGGCACTGACTTAGCTTTGTCTGTACGACTGAATGTCGTTCACGGCGAGAACCAAAGAAGTAGAAAAGCTCTTTGTTTATACTTCGGCAGCTTAGGTTCTTCTATGACCAAATCACTTCTTTTTCATCTTCGTTCTCGCTTCTCTTCTCCTTGTCCCGAAAGATGTATCTCCACTTTGACCCACTTCGACTTCTCAGGCGAGAGCCCCAATCCCGAACGTGCGCTCGTTACCGCTCTCGGACGCTGCGCCTCCAGCAATGATGTACTTATCGGCCGGAAACTCCATTGTCGTGTCTTAAAGTCCGGTTTTGACTCCAACGGCTTTATCTGCAACAGCGTCCTCAACATGTACGCTAAGTGCGGTCTCTTGATCGATGCAGAATCTGTGTTTAGAAGCCATGTGAGGATTGATTCTGCTTCTTTCAATATCATGGTTGATGGGTATGTGAGGTCTCGTCGTCTCGAGGATGCTCGCAAGTTGTTTGACCTAATGCCTGACAGAGGCTGCGTCTCTTACACCACCATGATGAAGGGTTATGCTCAAAGTGAACGGTGGGGTGAAGCGATGGAGCTTTTTGGAGCCATGAGGAACGCGGGGATTGTGCCGAATGAGGTAACACTTGCCACTGTTATATCTGTTTGCACGCATTTGGGTAGAATTTGGGACTGCATGATGTTGCATGGTTTAACCGTGAAGCTGCATTTTGAATCTCAAGTTTTTGTATCAACGAATTTGCTGCATATGTATTGTGTTTGTTCGAGTTTGGAGGATGCTCGACAGCTGTTTGATGAGATGTCCGAGAAGAACTTAGTTACTTGGAATGTGATGTTAAATGGGTACTCGAAAGCAGGGGTAGTTGAACTAGCTAAGGACTTGTTTGATCAGATTACCGAGAAAGATATTGTCTCGTGGGGTACAATGATTGATGGGTATATCCGAAATGAACGGTTAGACGAAGCCTTGGCTCTTTACCGTGAGATGCTATCCCGTGGAATGAAGCCTAGTGATGTTATGATGGTGGATTTTCTCTCAGCTTCTTCACGAGCGGAGGGTGACTATAGCGGTTTGCAACTTCATGGTACTATTGTGAAGGCTGGATTTGATTGTTACGATTTCATACAGGCAACTGTCATCCATTATTATGCAGCTCGTGGTAACATAAACCTAGCTCTACAGCAGTTTAAAATGAGCATTAAGGATCATGTCGCATCTAGAAATGCATTGATTGCAGGATTCGCCAAGAATGGGATGATCGAGGAGGCGAGGGAAGTATTTGACCAGACACAGAATAAAGACATTTTTTCGTGGAATGCTATGATCTCAGGGTATGCACAGAGTGTTAGTCTCGACTTAGCTCTACCGCTATTCCATAGAATGATCACTGGCCCAGTAAAACCAGATACGATCACAATGGTGAGCATTTTCTATGCAGCTTCCTCGCTAGGAGCGTTGGAGGAAGGAAAACAGGCTCATGAGTATCTGCGCTGCAGTTCCATTCCTCGCAACGATAATCTAACGGCGGCAATGGTTGACATGTATGCCAAATGTGGCAGTATTGACACTGCTCTAAGTGTGTTCTACAAAAATCAGGACAAAATTTCGTCAATCTCTCCCTGGAATGCAATTATATGCGGGCTAGCAACTCATGGCCATGGAAGCCTGGCCCTCGACCTCTACTCTAATCTTCAAACCCATCCAATCAAGCCGAATGCCATCACTTTTGTCGGAGTTTTAAGCGCGTGCTGCCACGCAGGGCTCTTGGAGCTGGGGAAAATGCATTTTGAGCACATGAAATCGGTATATGGGATCGATCCAGACATTAAGCATTACAACTGTATGGTTGATCTTTTGGGAAGAGCCGGTAAACTAGAGGAAGCCGAGGGAGTGATAAAAAAGATGGCTGTGAACGCAGATGTGGTGATATGGGGAACGCTGCTTGCCGCGGCTCGGACGCACGGGAATGTGGATGTAGCAGAGAGAGCTGCAGCAGAGCTCGTAAGGATTGATCCTTCTCATGGAGGTTGTAGAGTTCTTCTTTCGAATGTTTACGCCAACGCAGGAAGATGGGAAGACGTTGCTTCCGTTAGAAAAGAGATGCGGACCGGAAACATCGAAAGGTTACCTGCGTTCAGTGGCGTTTTGTGAACGTAGAAACGTTCCGAGTCTCGGTTCTCTATGGGAAAATAGCAAAAAGTAGATTTATTTTATTTTATTTTGAATTTTTGTAAAAGAAAATATAATGGGCCCGTATTCCGTGGAGGCCATTACCACAACTTTGGTAACCATTTGATTTTGAACATTATAATATCGACCCAAACTAATTTAGTATTATTTAATATTGTTTTAAAATTTTTTAGGTTTTTTATGTAATTGGGAATAATTATATGAATAGACATTTATTATTATATTATTTTATTTTATAAAATATAAATTATTTTGTTTCTGTTATTTATTCTTAATAATTTATATTGTTTCTCTTAGCGTCATTTATATTAATTATCCTCTTGTTTTACATGGATAATATTAATTATAAATTAATTAAAACTTAAGATTATTTTGTAATGGGTTAAATATTGATTATTTAAATAAAAAATGAATTGCATGAATATAACAACATATTAAAATTAAGTAAAGTGAGTAAAACTAGCGGGGATAGAGGAAGACATTAGGCGGGATCTATCAGCACAAATTTCCCATATAGATCGAAGCATCTATCAAAAAGATACTTTTCAGCCGCCATACCGTTCGCCTTAACGATGGATAAAAAAGATTTAATTCTGTTGTTGTCGACAATCTTCATTACTAATCACTAGTTTTTTACATAGCTATATTAAAAGAAATTATTTTATGTCAAAATATTTTATTAACAAAATTTTCTAATTATCTAAGTTGTTCTATGTTAAATTTTTGTAGAGGATAGATATATGAAATGACAAAAGATTTGAATCATAATTAGACAAGAGAAAATAATTATGAATTTTTTTATATGATATATTATTAATTTATGCATAGGATTTGATATATTTGACTAATGATTGTTAAGATCATATATATTATTTATATGATAGTTTTCGTTACAATTGTTTTCTATTTCCTATCGAATGGTAGCTAGAAAATTAAAATTAGAATTGGTTCAATTCGTTGAATTAGAAAACTTTATTCAATTTGCGTTTGATCTTGATAAAGCTATTCAAAATCAATTGGCAAGAGGTCAACAATTACGTGAAATAGTGAAACATCAACAAATTTGTTTCGCTCGCTTGAATGTGTAAACTTTTTTTTTTGGTGTTTTACTTCAGAATACTTATAATAGAGTAAATTAGTTTAGTATATATTAAATATGAATATGAATAAAAAATAAATATGATATTTGTTTTTGTATACCAATCCAATCTAATCCAATCAAATGTATTTGAAAGTTCATTAAGTATTTCTTTTTATATCTACTAGAAAAAGAACCCGCACAATGCGCGAGATATTAAAAATTTACAAATATATAATAAAAATTAATCTATTAAAAATAAATCGATATATTAGAGTACTAAAAATTTTGGTTCATGATATTGCGTATATATTATTTTATCGAATAATAGGTAATAAATTCTAATAAAAAATATCATAATGTTATAACATAAAATTGATCTATTTTATCGTCTTCCACTATTCTTTATGTTCACAGCTTCTAAACTCCTATGGGGTGTTATAGACTTGTCGTTGTTCATTTCTTTCCACTCCAATCTCTTCTTAACGACTTGAAAAACAAATTATTTACCAAATAAAACCGTAATTCTTTGTATCACATACAAAAAGCTTGAATCAAGAAGAATTTATACCGAGTAACCTTCATTATTCTACTTCCAAGTATGGTGATTCTATGATCAATCGAACTTTTGTCTCTACTTCTTCAAAGAGCCAAACAAACACCCATATACTCATTTTTTTCGGATTTATGCCACATATAATTATTTTGGATTATAAGCGAATGAGTCTCTAAACCATGATTTGCATAAGATATGATGATGTTGTTCCATGATATAACATCCTTTGATGTGATACACATGATAATAGTTGTTGATTTATCATGGAAAAATCACAATATCAACCAAGTAACATATGAAAATAGTTGTAGTGCGGTTCCGATCCATTTTCAGTGAACATACACCATCTATTTAGATGGTATTTATATAGTAATAGAACCCGTGCGGTGCACGAAGTTTATCAATTTTTAATTATACAATTAGAATTTATATATAAAAAATACGTCATTATATAGAAAGACAAAAAATTAAATGTGATGATATATTTTCTATATCATTTTATGAAAAATAGATAATATATTTAAATTTTTGTTTAAAATCGTCAAAAATTTGGTAGGATCTAATTATTATAATTCAATAATATATGATAGTGATATCAATGTTATATAAAAAATATGTGATTTTTAAAACAAAACCTTTTAGATATAATATAATAGACGATTATCAATTTTATCATTTGTTTCATTTCATTAATCTCCAATATTTTTCATGTTTTTATAACTAAACTTTCATCTAAGTACACAAATTTGTTATATAACGACACATCAAATATAAATTTTGAAATATCAATATATTTCATAGAATTCATTAATAAAAAAGTATATGGATTTATACAACGTATGTATATGTTTATCTATCTCTATTTTATTTATTTGTCTTACTTCATCAATTTCCAATATTTTTTTCAATTTCTTATAACCAGACTTTCATGTAAATATACTATTAATTTTTATTAATATAAATACGTAAATTTGCTATATTTTACATCAAAATTTAAAATTTGAAATATTACAATAGTTTATAGTTTATATAGTTTTATATAACATATTATATGATTATTTATCTATATTTTATTTATCTATCTCATTTCATTAGTTTCTAATAGTTTTCAATTATTTTATAACCCAAATTGCATGTAAATATAGTATATATTTTTATTCATATAAATATGTATTTTTTAATATAATTACATATAAAATTCAAAATTCTAAATATTAAAATATTTCATAAATTTCAAGAATAAAAACCTTATACAGATTTACATAACATTTTTTTATGATTATATCTATATTTTATTTATTTAATTTAGTTCATTACACTCTAATATTGATTTTCAATTTTTATAACCAAACTTTCATATAAATATACTATATTTTTTTATCCATATAAATAAGTAAATTTCTTATATAATTACATTAAATTTAAATTTTGTAATGTGAAAATATTTTGTGTAGTTTATGAATAAAAACTTTATATGGATTTATATAACAAATTTTATGATTATTTGTCTATACTTTATTTATTTTTCTCATTTCATTAGTTTCTAATATTTGTTATTTTTTATAACCAAACTTTCATGGAAATATGTTTTATTTATTTATTTATTCATATAAATAAATACATAAATCTGTTATATAATTATGCATGAAATTTAAATTTTGAAATATTTTGCAAAGTTCATGAATAAAAAACTTATAGATTTATATAAAAAGTTTATATGATTATTTGTTTATATTTTATTTATGTCTTTTTTTTTCATTAGTTTCTAACATGTTTTTCAATATTTGTATAACTAAACATCCATGTAAATATACTATATATTTTTATTCATTTAAATACGTAAATATTTTATTTAATTGTAATTTAAATTTTGAATTAATTTGTATTCAAACTTTTGTAAACATTGAACCACTTAATTTTATTTATGTTTAAAATTGAATTTATAAATTAATTAAAAGAAATATATTAAATTCTTTTAATTTTTAAAATAATGCATATTAATTGAAGAAAAATGTTTTACAAAAGGTCATTAAATATACAATAAATATAATTAATTTTTGTAGAAAAAATAAAATAAAATACCAAAACAATGATGAGGTGGCAGTATGAGAAGCCAAAGATTTTGCTCCTTTTTATATATAGACTAGAAAAAGAACGTGCGTAATGCGCTGGATGTTAAAAATTTGCATATATATAATAAAATTAATCTATTAAAAATAAATCGATATATTAGAAATATTAAAATTTTGGTTCATGCCATTGTGTATATGTTATTTTATCGAATAATAGGTAATAGATTCTAATAAAAAATTTCACAATGTTATAACATAAAATTGATTTATTTTAATAATAAGATTAAGTGGAAAATATATTTTTAATAATCTTTAATAGCACATGATAACTAAAATAAATATGGAGCTAATAGAATATCAATGTGGTGAAATATATTGCATTGAACTATGAATGTGAATATTTTTGTCTAAAATATAATTAATTGTTATAATATTTCTTCTATATCTTAAAATCATATGAAAAAACAAAATAATTGAATCCACTGACTCATAGTTAGACTGAAAAAAATTAAAAACATGTAACATATATAATATATTATTATATGGTGATACATAGTATTTGGTGCTTATTGGTTAGAATTTGATTAACTTTACAATCTTTATTTTTTTCTTCCAATTTTTTTTTCAAATTTTCTTTGCATTTTCTTTTATTAGTTATGTTTATTTTACAATATAAAATATAATAAAAATGGAATCAAAACTTCATCATGTTTTTTGTATGAGTAATGGCAAAGAAATTTCAAAGGATTTATCATATCATCCACATGAACAAATGAATCATTTCTTCTTCTATCTTCATCTTCCTCTTCCATCCTCTCCTATCATTTCACTGAAAGCATACCTCATTAGCATAGTTAACACACCATCTATTTAGATGATATTTATATAGTAATAAAACTCGCTCGATGCGTGGAGTTTTATCAATTTTTAATTATACAATTGAAATTTATATATCACAAATGCATCATTATATAGAAAGACAAAAAATTAAATGTGATGATATATTTTCTATATCATTTTAAGAAAAAATAGATAATATATTTAATTTTTTTTTAAAATCATCAAAAAATTGGCAAGATCTAATTATTACAACTCAATAATATACGATAGTGATATTAGTGTTATATAAAAAAATATATGATTTTTAAAACGAAAATTTTTAGAAATAATATAATAGACGATTATTAATTTTATCATTTGTTTCATTTCAGTAGTCTCCAATATTTTTCATATTTTTATAACCAAACTTTCATCGAAGTACGCGAATTTATTATGTAACTACACATCAAATATAAATTTTGAAATATTAATATATTTCATAGAAATCGTGAATAAAAAAGTATATGGATTTATACAACGTATGTATATGTTTATCTATCTCTATTGTATTTGTTCCTCTCATTTTATCAATTTCCAATATTTTTTCAATTTCTTAAAACCAAACGTTTATGTAAATATACTATTAATTTTATTCACATAAATACGTAAATTTGTTATATTTTACATATAAAATTTAAAATTTGAAATATTAAAATATTTATAGTTTATATAGTTTTATATAACATATTTATATGATTATTTATCTATATTTTATTTAATTATCTCAATTCATTAGTTTCTAGTAGTTTCAATTATTTTATAACGCAAATTATTTTAAATTTGTATTCAAAGTTTTATAATAATAGGATGATGAGGTGATAGTGTGATTATTATTTATTAATTTACTGATTTTTTATTTGTTTACATATATATTAACTAAAATATCTTCTATATTAATATAAATATTTTGTGTTTCTTTAAAATATTAATATTACTAATATATAATTCATTTGAAGTAATTTATGAATGGTAATTAATATAGAATAAAAAATAAAATAAAATAATAATAGGATGATGAGGTGGCAGCACGAGAGTTGAGAGATTTTACAACTTTTTATATATATACTAGGAATAATCCCGCGCGATGCGCGGGTTGAAAAAAGGAAACAAAAAGATTGACAAATAAAAAAACGAATCTTGTTGAAGAATAAAGGATTTGAGCCCGCGCGATGCACGTGATAATAGTTTTTGTACATGAACCGAACATCAGATCTGGCACTAAATTTCACTAATAAATCCACAATATCATTCTACTAAAAAATTCAGGTAAAATTAGAATGATGAATACATATAAGAAGAATTGATTTGATCACCAAACCTATATTCCAATAACAGTGTCAAAGATTTGAAACACGAAATCATATTCCTTGACCTGACGAAAGACAATCAAAGACTCAGGAAGATTGAATACTACTTGTGCCAAGAACCTGCGTGAAGGTGGGAACTCAGATCCTGAAATGCAAGTAACAATAAGGAATCCAACAGTTTTTTACTTTCCTCAACGTCATAATTCAACAACCAAGTGCGAGTTGAATATTTCTCATATTACCTTCAAAATTCCAAGAACCCTAGGCACGTCATGTCTTATCAGCTTCTTCCTCAGATCCCTGCAATACATTAACATCAACGTTTCGATATATACCTCAACGTCGTCACAATCCGACAACGTTAATAGATGAATATCGTGACATAAACGACAACGTTAATAGATGAATATCCGATATTCCAACATGGATATCGTGATTTACAATCAGAGACATAAACGACAGCGTTAACAGACGATGTAGTTCTTCATTTTTGGAAAATAGCCCTGCTAGGAGTAGATCTCAGACGAAGGCAAAAAGGAGTAGAGAAAACCCTAAAAAGAGAAATCTCATATGAGCGTGAAAGGAAGAGGTGCAGGAGTAGATCGGGGAACCAGTACCTTGATTGTGATTCAGCCGATCATCTTTTTCTACTTCGTCCACCCATTCTGAAACGATCGTTTGAACCTATTCCGCCTCTTCGTTTTAGTGTCTCCTCTCCCGAAAACCTCCATCTCCGTCGATGTCGAAGCAGATGAACACTGTTTCGTCATCAATCGTCGTGCTATCGCGCCGCACCACTGCAGCATCGCCATCCCTCTTCTCTCTCGGCTTCGACATCTCTTTCTCGGAATCTCAAATGGAAGGAAATTGAAGGCAATTGTTCCCTATTTGTTATCGGCAGCACGCTCATGGACGATGATCCCGCCGACTCCACCGCCTAGGGTTTCAAAATCGATACCACACCCAAAAACAAAAAAGTCGAGATTAACCGAAATTCATAAGGCCAGATTCAAATCAGAAGTGAAGAAATCACAAAGAGAAACTTCAATTAAGAAGAGATGTATACAGTTTCGATAGCAGCAACGACAACCTCATTTTTTACCTTAGCTTGCTTGCTGGGTCGAGGCGGTGAGGCATTCGCCGAAGTAGAGAACCGCTTCGTCGTCGCTGAAACATGCCCTTGGTTAGCGGAAAATAGGTCTGAAACTCGCATCTTCTCTTACTTCCTCTCAACTGTGCTTTTGAAACTCAAACGGAAATCGTGGGAAATCGTGGGAGATATCGTGGGAGAGAGAAATATTAATGTTGTTCTGATGAGGTGGAGGGCTGAGAGGCGAGAAGCTCTCAGATCACCTAAAACTTGCCTTATTAATATATAGATTTGTGATGATTCTTTTATATATAAAATTAAAAGAAATATAATGAAGGGATAAATCACTTTTACACGAATATCTCCTTTGACTAATTAATTTATCATACATATTTTTTTTTGTTTATTATTAACTACATTTATAATGATGAACATTCACAACGAAATGAATGGTTTCTTTGCTTAAAGGCAAACCAAAAGCTTTGACTTGTGCTAAATGATATTATGTTTTCAATTCTTTCATACGTCACATGAATATAATAAATTATTTAATATGTGTTAGATTTTCACTTTGTAGAAAAGTATTTTTTATGCATACTAATAGTACAGAAAAATTATCGAAATCTTTAAAATAAATATAATTTTCTAAAAGAACTACTATCTTATATCGTAATTTTTATTTAAAATTTATCAAATTTAAAATACTTGAATTGTTAATTGTGTGAAACACATAAAATTTTTTGTCGAGGATGCCTCATGTATTTAATTCTAAATACATGTTAGCTTACCAGTTAACTTTAATGCCGTTGAAATGAGAGATAAGACTACCTCGATGCATACATACTATCGATACTTGTGTGTTCAAAACCTGGAAAAAGAAGATTTTTGCATTATGAAACACCCCTTTCTCTATTTCAAGGTTGTTGTCTACACTTCAAATAAACTCCATGCCTAGAAAACTGTAAGAAGACTTTATAGCCCAAGGTACCACTATTGTGCAAGAATGAGAGAAAAGCTCGTCTTGTATACGGTACATGGCTATAGAAGTAATTATCTCGTATATAATACAAACTTTGTTTCTCCTCTTGCACAACAACAGAGTTTTCTTAAGGCCTTGACATCTCATGAGAACATAAAATATTATTAGTGTATGGCATTTACCTTTACAATTTAGTTTTTACACTACAAAGACAAAAGACTTTTGTAAAAGGAAAAAGAAAAACAAATATGGTCATATTTGTGCTTCTAATAGTCACCATAAGAAATGTACCGATGAGGTCATTGACCTAACCAAAGAACCAAGTGATATGGAGACAAGACCAATGAAAGAGGAGACAAACGTCGATACCAACTAAGATCATAAAATCTCGATCTTATCGGAGCTACCAATCACATGACTGAAGGTGAAGGGCTTACGTATGAGAATCAACCAGTTCATGCAAGAGCTCATAGAGACCGAAAAACGAACAAACACGAGCTAAATAACGTAAACCAAAAGAGACCAAAATTAAACCAAAATGGTGGACTATCTATACAATTAGCCAAAAACCAAACTTTTCTTGTGCGAATTCGTCCAACAATTAATCCTTAAGGTGTTATCATGAGAAAATCCAATAGAATTACACTTGTATCTGAATAGGTGATAGATGTTTTTTATTTACTTTTCTCAATAAGAATAGTTTCACATATCTTTGGACTTGCAAGGATTTCATAAAGTTGACTGGGATGAAAACAAATCCACATCTATTAAAGTTAGCTCATCGAGAAGTGATAAGCTCAATAAAAGGATTTCTTTTGTCGTGCGAAAGTATGGTTTTCACTCTAAGAGGATCCACACTTGTATCGAATGGGCGATAGATGCTTAATGATTTGATTTTTCTCGATAAAAATAGATAGACCTATCATGAGGCTTACAAAGAGTTCCTAAAGGTTATTGGGATTAAAAAATTCCGTATCTATTAAATTTCGTCTGCCATTAAGATAAGTGATGTGTACAATAAAAAAATGTTTTCTCATGCGAAAGTATAATTATGACCTAAGAGGAACCACACTTGTATTCTAATGGGCGATAGGTGTTTTGATTTAATTTTTCCAATAAAATAATTACACTTATCATTGGGCTTGTAAGGAGTTCCTAAGGTTGATTAGGTAAAAACAAAGTCTGAATCTATTATAATTCGTTCGTCATTATGAAAAATTATGTGCTCACAATTCTCCCACTCTATAATGAAATTCCTCCTCTAACTTTAATATATCTTATTCTGGGAGTAACGATTGCACAAAATACCTAACAACCACGCTACTCTTCTTCAAATAATTATGGATACTTGTGCATAATCTTATCCTCTAATTATCATATCGCTCCTTCTATGCCATGATGTTCCCACACAGTCTTTATCACCGAAATCTTTTTATGCCTTAATTTTTTCACTTGGTGATCCATGATGCATACCAGACGCTCTTTATACATTAAATCTTTCTTCAAATTTGTTGGTGGCTCTACCGGTATTTTCTGTGGTACTGATAAACACATACACAACAATGATACATGAAACGTATCATGTAGCTCCAGCCGAAAGGCAACCACTCCGATATGCTTGATCACCTTAAACGGCCCACCTGATATACCTCGCCTCATTTGAATTCACAAATACAACATATCTCAACTCTTAAACTCATTGTCCTTTCTTTTCAGATCAACATAGCTGGTCGGACGATCCCGAGTTGCCTTCATTTTCATATTAACAATTCATAACTTTTCTGTAGTATCCTCAATAATATATTCTTCGACGATAGATTGCTTCCCAACTCAATCCAATACAAGGGTGTACGTAATAAGACTTTATATGGCGACATCTCAATACTTACATGATAGTTATTCTTGTATGCAAACTCAACAAGCGACAAATGATTCTCTCAACTACCAGTCAACTCCAAGCGCATGCGCATAATAGGTCCGGAAGCATCCTATCATTCTCTCAAATTGTCCATATGTATGTGAATGATATTCGATGCTCATGTGTAGTTTTGCCTAACTCCTTCTAAGATACTCGTAAAAAACGTGAGGTGAATCTCCCATCCTTGACATAATGCTTGATAGAACCACATGCAACTTTACAATATGTTCAAGATAGATGCATGCTAGCTGATTAACATCAAAAGTCTTCTTTATCAGAATGAAATAATTTGATTTAGTTAGTCAATCCACGACCACTCAAATGACGTCCTTTCCACTGTACATCCTTGGAAGACCCATCACGAATTCCATGGTAATACAGTTCCACTTTCACTCGGGAATTGGTAGACTTTGCAATTTATCACTTGGTATTTGATGCTCCACTTTGGTTTATTAACTCATTGGACACTTTGCTATCAATCGAGCGATGTCCTTCTTGATCCATATCCTTTGATAGAAGTGACAAACATCCTGCTACATCTTGATAGATTCTGCATAAAAAACTTGGATTGGTGAGCTTGGCTTAGAATCTCTTCTCTAATCTCCACATCTTTCGGTACACAAAATCTACAACTTATCATCATCAGATCATCTTCCATGGTATGGTACAACTTATACCTCAATTTTGCTGATTACTACAAATATTTGAGTCTCTCATCACATTGTTACGTTAATTGGATTCTACTCAATTGATTCACCTGACTAATGCTTGCAACCCGCACTCTCTGACTCGGTCTACACTATCTCTAGTCTTAAAACACTTATCTGACTGATCAACTCACTGAACTCTTGTATAGTCATAACTCGAATCTTTTGCGGCTCAGCTTATCTGCAACCATATTTTCTGCAACTTATTTTATACTTTCCCTAAATAGTATGCAAAGTCTACTTCATAGTCAAGACAAAATCCACCCATATTCTCTTATAGAAATTTATTTCCTGGCTGTGTGAATTTGTACTTCAAACTTTTATGGTCTATAAAAATTTGTACATTCTCCCATAAAGGCATGCCTTCTAGATCTTTAACGGAAAGACCACAACTGCCATCTCTAAATCATGAGTCGGGTAATTCTCCTCATGCTGACATAACTACTTTAAGGCATAAGTAATCACATAATTTCTTGCATAAGTATACATCTTAACCCCATTTTTTTGATGTATCCGTATAGACTATGTATGGAACCCCTAGTTTTGGTAAGGTTAACACTTGTGATTCAGTTAGCTTCTCTTTGAGCTTTTTGAAGGAATCTTCAAAATCTTAGCTCCAAACAAAAGGTATGTCTTTTCTAGTCAGTCTCATCGTGGGCTTTGCTAAGCTCACAAAGTTCATAACAAAACGTTAGTAGTACCCTGCTAACCAAGAATAGTCCTTAGCTTATATGCATTTTCCGGTTGCTTCCAACTGTCAATCATTGACACCTTCTTAGGATTGACAAAAACTCATTCCTTTGATATGACAAGTTCCAAGAATCCCACATATCATTTCCGAAAATTGCACTTTTTAAGTGGTATTAACCCTGACATACAAGACCTTGTGGAAACTTACCATTACTTGGACATGGATGACTTGCTGAATCTAGCAATAAAGATCGAGAAACAACTGAAGAGGAAAAGCAAAACATTCTTGAGGTACAACAACTCTTCGATTATCAGCTTGAAGCCAATCGCTATGACAAATCAAACATAGGATACAAATCTGAGTAGAAAGTGGAGACACTATGATCTAAACCAGTAGAAGGTTGGAGTCGAAGCATAGAGAACTCTTACAATGAGACATCGAGGCAAAGAGCAAAAGAATCTGACGGTGACGTGGTCCAAAGGGTAACCATGGGCTTCGCAATGCAGATGAAATTTATGAGGAACATGAGGCAACAGTGGACGATTCACTTGTAGTGCGAAAAGTCTTAGAATTATACGACACGAAGGAGCAATTACTGAGGGACAATAGATGTGATAATGTGAGTGACCATGAGGTAGATCACCACAAAAATAGTGAGGTCTTGATAGAAACTCAGACAAAGTCCTTTGATAGCGTACCTGTGAGGATAACGTTTATTTCTTTAAGTGTGAAAGAGACTGCAACATTCTCAACCAATGAATGTGCTTGTATACAAAGAGGTGTTATTTCCTATAAAATCAATTCATATTGTGTCTAGTTTTTGTTTCTAATTCATTGTAGGGTCTTCGAAACGATTTTTGGAAGAAGGAAACATCAGAAAAAGAGAAGGGGCTAGATGTTGTGTGGACCATATTCCATCCGAGAGATGAGGTGTAGGTGCATGTGCACACATAAAGAGTCATACAAAGGAACAAATCACAGATTCTGATGCAAGGAGATGGACCTATTAGAGTTTGAAAATGCATCAACCTTTACCTAGAGTTTGAAAATGCATCAACCTTTACCTATAAAAGAAATTTACCTGATAAGTACATTGTAGATTTAGTTCTTAAATTTACTTACTTGGATCGTTTCCATGCAGCTAAAGGAGTGTATTTGTGGAAAATCCCTTTATATAAGGAGGGAATAATAAGGAAGAGATCTTGGATCCACCACAAGTTGTACAAGAACAAAAACGAGGGATAAGACAAAAGAGCTTCGAGAAGTGTTCGCACGAGTACAAACATTGATGGGAAAGGAAAAATACAATGTCCGACCAATTATAGTAGGGTGTGAGAGATGTTAAGGCACATAGAATATTCTTTGAATATATTCGTTGTAACCTTCCTATAAGAAAAGAAAGAGAAAAACGATTGTAATTAAGTCTGAATCAATTCGATCTCCTTGCTTCATTTACAGACATGATAACATTACTCTCATTCTTTACTTTTTGTTGATGACATGCTACTTACTGAAAATTCAAATTATGCCATTTCCAGTCTCATATATGAACTTAGCTTTAAGTTTCACATGAAGAATCTAAGCCAGCTACATTATTTTTTAGGCATTCAAGCACAATTTCACTCTAATGGTCTCTTTATGAATCAAACTCAATATATATTAAATATTATTAACTGAACCAGCATGATGGAATGCAAGCCTTTACCAACACCTCTTCCTGTTAAAATTTCAAGAAGTGAATCTGATCTTGCCACATATGAAGATGCAACTTATTTTATAAGTGTTTTTGGTGCACTACAATATCTTACTTTAACGAGGCCTGTTATAACTTTTGTTTTTAATTATATATGTAAAAATGCATAAACCCACTTTAGCAGATTTCAAATTACTTAAATATTTGTTAAGATATTTGAAAGGATTGGTTAATATTGGTTTGCATATACACTCACGTAGTACTCTCACTTTACACTCATTTAGTGATAGTCATTGGGCTGGCTATCATGATACACGTCGATCCACTTCTGGTTTTTGTGTATTTTTAGGGTGTAATCTTGTTTCTCGGTCTACCAAGAAGCAACCAATTGTTTCACGCTCTTCACCCGAGGCTAAATATCGAGCCATGGCTTCAACGGCAGCTGAGTTAACATGGGTTTCTTTTCTTTTTTGAGATCTTAGCATCACTCAAAATCAACCTACAATACATTGTGTCAACCTCTATGTAGTATATTTATCAACAAATCCAGGATTTTACAAAAGATCCAAACATATAGAACTAGGGTACCATTTTATTAGAGAAAAAAGGTTGTAAGCATAACAAGATCTGAATAGCATCAAATCTCGATCAAATCATCACTAGAGGAAATAGGCAAACCTCTTCGCCGACACCCAAACGGGGAAACCCGCCCAAAAAATAACCAAAAAAAAGAGAGCAAAACAAAGGTTTGCCTCCTTTGGCGCAAAATGAGATTTCTTCAACAAATTCTCCCATGTTTCTTCTGCAAGCAAAAAAAATTTGTTGCATCTTAATAATCATTGTCACACCACCAACCAAGAACAACAGCCTCCTTCTCTGACATGTCATAAATTCACCCAGAATTTGTTACTGAAAAAAAAATCTCAGTTGTTAAGGAATGAAAATATTCTCTGAATATATCTGTTTTAACCTTCCTATAAGAAGGGAAAAAAAGCAACCATTGTAACCAAGTCTGAATCCAAAATTAGTTGGAAATTAGAATTTGTTTTTCCTATTTATGAACTGTTTTATACAATCTGTTGCAAACATGTTTTTTATATTCTTATTATGGTTACGATCGTCGAATGCCCATTCTTTTTTTAGTTATACGTTGAGAAAATATAACCTCACGTTTTTAATCCTCATGCCAAAAACATATGAATGCATGGTGTGAGAGAGTAATATGGCAATATTTATAGTTATGAATTCATTTTTCTTCGTATTGCTAATATATATATTTTAGTGTATATATGTGGTTCACCATTATCAATTTTAATGTTAACAATATGCCATTGCATATATGATTTAAATTAGCAATTACCAGTTTGTTTATTCTTATATCCTTAATTGTATTGTGTAAGAATATATAAACAATTCACATTACTTTAAAAATGTGTATAAATATTTATATATCAAAGAAATTATTTCTTTATTTTAAACTATATTGCATATGGTTTTTATGCTTATGTTAACACACACATATATATGTATATGTATATAGATTTGTTTGAATCGTTAGTCCACTTCATGGATATTGTATACAATATTTTTGTATTCTATTTTTTTTTATAATTATTTACTATTGCTTGATATATCGTCTAAATTCATAAAACTTCAATCTAATGCGAATATCATATTATGAAAAATAATATAACCACATACGCATCACACAAGATCTCTATCCACCTTAGTCTATATATAAAAAAGAGAGCTTTTCTTCTCTTCTCCTTAAATCATCTAAACATCCACATCAATAATTATTTTATAATATTTTCAATTTAAAATTCTGAAAAAGCCAATCGTTTAAAATATTAAAAAATTTGATATTTTCATATGTTATATTTTATTAATTATTTATATAATTAATAACATATATAATTCCTAAACTTTTTTAAAAACATTTATTTTTACTTTTAAACTAATTAATTAAACCACATTAACATACACATCATTAATTACTTTTAAATATTTAATATTTAAAATTATGAAAAAAATTCATTTAAAATTAATATATAAAACGTTGAATAATTTGGAGGTTTCTCGTGCATTCTCTTTTCTCAAGTTTCCACGTAATCAAAGTAACTTTTTTTTTGTTTTTGAATTCTAATTTAGAGGATATTTTAGTTATTATATATGTTAATAAATAAAAAAAATTAGAAAATTAATAAATAATAAAAAAACATATTTATATATTTATTTGAAATAAAATTTAGTAAATTATTAAACTTTTAAAAAATCATATATATAACAAAGATGTTTTTTCTCTCCTCTCATGAAGCCACATCACTAATAGAGATAAAAATCTCTATTTATATCTAATCTTAATAGTAATAAAATAGAAGGTGACAATATATTTTATTATTATTGTTATTATTTTTATTTTTTTAATATATAAATTTGTTTACAAATTGTTTTAAAAATAAATAATAATTTCCTTTTGAATTAATCAAATTAATTTTTTAAATTATTAAAAAACTAATTAAAATTTGAAAACAAATGAAATTATTAAAAGTAATTAAGTTGTAAAGTCTGAGTTAATTTCTTCTTTATAATAAAAAATCAAAACAAAACTTGAATAAAATTGTTTTTATTTATATCAATCTGTATGTGGATATAAAACTGTATTTATTATCATTTTTATTATTTTAATTATAAAAAATTGTTTACAAATTTTTAAAAAATAAATTTTAATTTCTTTCTGAATTAATCAAATTAAAATTTCTAAAAAAAATTACAAAATTAAATAAATTTTGAAAAAAAAATACTAAAAAATAATTAAGTTTCAAGTCTTTGTTTGAGATAATTTATTCTTTATAATAAATCTTTTATTCAAATCTAATTTAAATATAATCTTAATAGTAATCAATTAGAAGGTGACAATATATTTTATTTTTATTGTTGTTATCTTTATACTTTGATATAAAATTTCTTTTACAAATTGTTTTAAAAAAATATAATTTTTTTTTCTGAATTAATACAATTAAAAATTTAAAAAGTATTAAAAAACTTAAGAAAATTTGAACAATTCGAAATATTAAAAATAGTTAAGTTGTAAGGTCTTCGTTTGAGTTAATTTTTTTATAATAAAAATAAAAACAAAACTGAATAAAATCGTTTTATTATATCAATGTGTAGTGGATATAGAACCATATCAAGAATCAAAATCAAGTAAATGCTCAAAAAATTAATATTTATAATATGATTAGAGATCATTTTGTATAATTTATGAAATCATATATATATATATATAATGAGATTTTTTTCTCTCATATCATGAAATATATCACTAAAGAGAGGAAAACCTCTATTTATATCTAATTTAAATAGAATCTTAATAGTACTAAAATAGAAGGTGGCAATATATTTTATTATTAATTTTATTATTTAATATAAAATTTTTTTTACAATTTTTTAAAATATATTATAATTTCTTTGTGAATTAATTAAGTTTAAATTTTTTAAAATATTATAAAAATTAAATAAAATTTGAAAACAATGGAAAATATTAAAAATAATTAAGTTGTAAGGTCTTCGCTTGAGTTAATTTTTTCTGTATAATAAAAAATAAAAACAAAATTTGAATTTGTTTTTATTTTTATCAATCTATATGTGGATATTAAATCGTATCAAGAATCAAAATCAAATAAACACTCAAGAAACTAATATCTATAATATGATTAGAGTTGATTTATGATAACACGTAAAGTGTATCAGTTTTAGGTTAGGTATTAGTATCATTTTCGCATATATTTTTTAGTCAGAGTTATATTTCCGATACGATTCTTCTTTACAAATGCCCATTTTGTTGGTTTTCAGGTTTTAAGGCGACAAGGCCTAAACGAGCACAAAAAGGCGAATTCCTGAATCAAACCACTCAATTTGAAGATATAATTCACTCAGAGCCAAAATCAAGCCGCGGAACTCAAAGGAACACCCGAGCAACGAGCGGAAAAGAGCAAAAACATGGATTGAAGAGTGTCCGCTCGTGCACTGAGGTCTACCCGCTCGGGCAAAACCTACGGGGTTTAATTGCAACACCTTGCACGACCCGGGCACGAAGACTACATGATCGGGTAACCATACCCGATCGGGTGCAACAAGGTACCCGCTCGAGCGTTAATTGATCCTGAAAATCCCCGAGAGTTTACACGACTCGGGCTGTTCAACCACGCGATCGGGAAGCAATGCCCGATCGGGCTCAGCACTCCACACGATCGGGCGAGTCTCTGCACGGCCGGGTAAAACTACTACCCGAGCGGGCCGCCTTTCTCGCAACAACCTAGATCTAGAGTTTGAACGAGCGAATTAAAAGAACATAACAGATCCAGACGTAAGGGGGTGACGCCTAGGGCAAGGAAAGGCTTGGAAATCATCAGGAAAGGCTTGGGAGACGCTGGAGAAGGAGAGAAGCATCAATCCACACATCGGTAACATAATAGGGAAGATCGAGGCATCGAGTTTTCTAGGGTTTATCATGTTTAGGGTTGTGTTATTTCCTTTGTTAGCAAAATCCATGAGTGAGTAGATTCCCAACTATGGGTTAGAGATATTGGATTTGTAACGGATGTACAATTTAAGCGTTAATGCTTATATCTATCGTAATTGTTTTGATATTCGATCCTACAATCAACATCGTAACTCTTATACTAGTGCTGTCCGCTCAGTAACATAGGAATTCATATTTTGGTGGAAGGTTAAAGTATGAATCCGGAACCATTGAGTTGTAGGTTAAGTTCGATTAATGAGAATCTGACCGGTCGGTTAATCGACTTAGGAATTAGGATTGCGCTCGTAACGCTGCCATAGTACGGGTTAATCGCTGCTGGAAAGTAGGGTTGCACGTACTCATGGTTAGGAGGTCTAGGCTCGACAGAATCATTTCTCACAATAGAGCATGAATTTTCCATTATCAAGATAATTCGATAGGTTTATGATCTTTAGTTGTTACATCCATACGATTCCCGGTATCCCGACACCCACAGTGTTCGTCATCGTCAAGTCTTCCACATCCCTTCATCGCTGTCCTTATTTAGCTTAGTTTTCTAGATAGTTACACCACGCCATCGTCTATTTCTCATCGTCTTAGTTTAGTGATATTTTTAGGATTGGCTGCATTAGTCCCTAGAGTTCGACCCTGGTACTACACGAACCGTATACTTGCGGTGAAGTGGTCTAGAAAATATTATAACTTGATATTTTCGTCATTAATTTATAACTTATATAATCATATATATATAATAAAATGATGTTGTTTTCTCTCCTATGGTGAAACCACGTCACCAAAAGAGAAAAAAAATATGTATTTAAATCTAATTTAAATATAATCTTAATAGTAATAAAATAGAAAGTAGTCATTTATTTTATTGTGATTGTTATATTTTTATTATTTTAATTATAAAAACTTGTTTACAAAATTTTAAAACGTAAATTATAATTTCTATATGAATTAATCAAATTCAAATTTGTAAAACATATTACAAAATTAAATAAAATTTGAAAAAAATGAAAAATATTAAAAATAATTACGTTGCAAGGTTTTCGCTTAATGTAATTTATTCGTTACAATAAACAAAAGTAAAAATAAAACTTGAATAAAATCGTATCATATTTATATCAATATGTATGTGAATATAGAATTATATTAAGAATCAAAATAAAATAAATATTCAAAATATTAATATTTAACGAAAACAACCAATACATTACACAAAATATAGATATAGGTTACAACATATTTTACATAACGTATAAACACATATAGAACTGTATTAAAGTAAATATATATTCGATTTTTATCTTTGCATTTTAAATTTCTACTTATAAAAAATCATATACACCAATCTCAAAAACCTAAAAGTTTTCAAAAACCTAGAATCTGAGTTGTTTTGTTTGGTTTTATTTCTTGCAATGGATAGCTAAACATGGAGGACAAACAATTTAAGAAAACACAGTTTAATTATCATAAAACAACGCAACACACGAGTATCATCTAGATTTTGACAAACAATATTAAAAAAATTAACACTTATATTAATTAATATATGTTTTTTTATTTCATATCGTTGCGTAATTATCCTTTGTAAATGTATCAATCATGTTTGTTAACAATTCGAACGTCATGCTTCACAAATATCCATACCAATCAAAATCTAAAGACAATCAAGAAATTCAAACATAAGTTAGTTTTAGAGATTCTTAAATTAGGTCCATATCTCAGTAGTTATTTTTAAATCATGTTATAAATTCAATTTAGTCCTAAAAATTATGTAGATACGTATAAGAAAAAAACTTTAGTCCAAATTATGCAATCACTATCTTCAATAGATTACGTCTTACAATTTCAATGATATTATTAAAAGATGTCATTATTAGTCTACATTACATCTTATAAATCTATTGTTTAAACTTTTACATTGAAAATTAGAATTTGTGTGTTTGTATTGATCGATATATATATCAAAACTCATAACAATTGAATTGATGAATTATGTATAACGTTTAAGAAATATACAATATAATTATCATAAAACCGCGTAACGTGTGGGTATCATCTAGTAATTATTAATAAATATTAATTTTTATGTATTCTCTTTTTTCAATCTTCCACATCATCAAAGTTTTTATTTTTTTATTCTATATTAATTACCATTCATAAATTACTTTAAATGAAGTATATATTAGTAATATTAATATTTTAAAGAAACACAAATATTTATATCAAATTTAGAAGATATTTTAGTTATTAGAGATTAAATTAAATAAAAAATTAATAATTTAATAAATAATTAAAAACAAAAAATATTTTTATATTTATTTGAAATAAAATTCATTAAATTATTTAAATTTAACAAAATAATTATCTAAAAATATTGAATTTAAATATATTTTCCAAATCATCTTTATAAAATAAAATTTACATGCGTATTAATAATATTTGATATTTTCATATGAAATATTTTATTAATTATATATTATTAATAAAATATATAATTTAAGTCACGTGATTTTCAGACTTTTTTAAAACATTTATTTTTACTTTAAAACTAATTAATGATACCCACTACGTTATTATGAGTTTAACGAAAGTTCATTAACTCCATTCTAATGGTCAATTTTCAATGATTTTTATTATTGAACACATTCATTCCTTTTTGTTGTTAAAATGATCATGAAACTATGAATTGATTTTTCATCAGCTTGTCACCTTCTTCTTCTTAGTATTGTGCGAACATGAAATAGAAAAATGGAAATAGGTTTGTGAATCTCTCGTATGGTTTTTGCACTCGGTTCTCTCTTGCTCTCTTGTGTTTAGTGTTTGCTGAGAATTTGGTTTCTTCCCAGATGTGATACGCCTCACACCCTTCTAAACTCCATATATTACTTGGTTTTACAAAAGGTTTGAGCTTGCCTATTACAGATAAACTCTTACACAAAATACTACCTATTATACCCAAAATAGGATGATTCTATAACTATTGACTTACTGATGAGGGCATTACAACGAGCTACGACTCTAACGAAGGAGAGGAGCGGAGCAAGGATGAGCCGAGCATGGATCACAACGAGAACGAGCTTAGCATAGGCGAGACAAGCACGGGAGTGGATGGAGAGCTAGGAGAAGACGGAGCACACATTGACATGCCGGTGGTCCACGACAAGCCACTCACGAGATCCCGAGCAAAGAGCCTTCGTACAAGAATCAACGCGTACGTAGCTCAAGTGCTTCTCAACAACCGTCAGGAGTTCAACAACGAAGAGGGAGACATCAGCAGCAATTTCCCAAAAGCCAAGTCCCTCTTTGTCATCCATGAAGCCCAAGGAACTCCATCAAGTGGCTTCGTGAACAAAAACAACAACACAAGCAACGACTTGCCATATCTAGACCGGCGCAGCAACTTGCCTTAACTTGGATGGAGCCGTTTGAAATTCAAATTTCAAGCACCAACGGCCCTTTCCTTTTTTTCACCCAAGATCCACTTGCCTTCTTTGCCTTGTTCGAATTAAGGCCCCAACGGCCATATTGTGTTTCCTTTCTTGTCTTTCTCGGTCATGTTTTAAACCGGGGCTTATTGTTTGTTGAAGACAATCTCTGAATTTGAAATAAAAATTGCCGAGTTTTTCTTCATCCTCGCGAGTTTTTGCACCCTAGTTCGTCTTGTGCTCCGGGAGTCCAAGCCGAACGTGTGACTATATCGAAGGTCCCATCCGCAGCCTTCGTGGTGTCCCGCGATCCACCCGTCATCCACCACTCCTTTGAAGGACCGAACGAGCGCCCCTTTTGGCATGTTCCCCTTCGTCCGCCTTCACTATCATCGAGCCTCGGCTAGAGAGTGCCCCTAGGCCTTCTACCGACTCAAACCAGTCCATACTTGCGGCTAAAGCTTCGGTGCTTGTATCACAAGGGTCGCAGGGGTCCAAGGGTCGCAGAGGGACAAGGGTCGTACGGGTCGCATAGGGACAAAGGTCGCAGATGGACAAGGGTCAGAGATGAACAAGAAATAATAAATTATTCATATTATTTGTAAGTAATTGTATTTGTAAATAATAAATAATAAATTTTTCATATGATTTG